>VXBP01008003.1:258420-317318 GCA_013400115.1 Rhinopomastus cyanomelas | reverse complement strand
AGAGAGGTTCTTCTCCCCCTCTACTCTGCCCTGGTGAGACCACACCTGGAGTATTGTGTCCAGTTCTGGGCCCCTCAGTACAAGAGGGATGTGGAGCTGCTGGAGAGAGTTCAGCGTAGGGCAACAAAGATGATAAGAGAGGTGGAACACCTCCCTTATGAGGAGAGGTTGAGGGAGCTGGGTCTCTTTAGCTTGGAGGAGACTGAGGGGTGACCTCATTAATGTCTACAAATATTTGAGGGGTGGGTGTCAGGAGGATGGCACTGGGCTGTTCTCGGTGTCATGTAGTGATAGGACCAGGGGCAATGGTTGTAAGCTGGAACATTGGAGGTTCCACATCAACCTGAGAAGGAACTTCTTCACGGTGAGGGTGACAGAGCACTGGAACAGGCTGCCCAGGGGGGTTGTGGAGTCTCCCTCACTGGAGATGTTCAAGACCCGCCTGGATGGGTTCCTGTGTGACTTGGTCTAGGTGATCCCGCTGTTGCAGGCGGATTGGACTGGATGATCTTTGGAGGTCCCTTCCGATCCGTTATGATTCTATGATTCTATGATTATGCAGTGTCTTCACTGGAAGGACAGTGTGGCAATGTGTACTTCAAAGTAGTGCTTGAAAACTACATCACTTTGCACAAAACTAAGTACAGCTTTGTCTCGTGTTGCCCACGAGGAGTGGAGATACTTCTCGGTAACGACTGCGTTGGGATGTGGGCATCAAAGAATAAGTTGAATTTAGGTGGGATTGCACTGAGCTAATCCTGCACTATCTTAGAGAAACGCGTAAGTAACTGAGAGGCTATATGAATGAGAAAAGTGTTTTGACACAACTTGTGGAGTGGAGCCCCAGGCTTAAGTCTGCCCTAGCTGAAAATTGCATATGAATAAATGCCAGCAGAACACTTGCAATACACATGACATGTTTCTTACACCAACTGGCTCAAAGGCTGCAGTCCTTGCTGTGATGGAGTTCAAATATACCAGCTAGGTATGAAAACTTCCAGAACGTGAAATCTAGGTACCGGCCAAATCTTACTAAAGCTTTCTGAAGTTCATTTCAAACCTGAGAACAGTGACACAAAGTTATGTGTCACTTATGAATGTCATGACCTTATGAACTTCATCACTTTGGGAAGAGTGTATTTGGGGAAAATGATGTGAAGGGCTTGGAAAGAAGAACCTCTGCTTTGTGTGGATTCTCGCAGATAGAAGCCTGTTCTCCTAACTATTATCTCTAACAGGAGTCAAATTCAAGAGAGAATGAGCATAAAAGAAAACACTTGAGAGATGCAAATTATATTTTTAGGTTAATGATTGATTTCTTTTGATTAAACTATTCTAAGGCAGTGTCCTTTATTCCATAATTTTGGTTCCAGACAGAATAAATTTCTCAGTAATGTGATTAGTTCTGTAGTTATGTAAGCTTCAGGAAACCTGCTTAGCAAAACAAAACATCTTGGAGAAGACAAACAGGTGCAGTGAAGAGAGAAAAGAGGTTGTTTGTGTGTTTTCATCTTTCTGCTATGGGGCTTCTTCATGACATGTACTGGCTGGCCGGTTTTTCCCTCTCCCTTCCGTTGTTTATATTTACCTTTATGTTGTCGAAATATCAAGAAATTTAGGCCAAAACATATCTGGATCCATCTGCTCATGTAGTCTGTTCTTTTACTGCTAGTAGTTATTATCTTTTAATGAAGTATGTTTAATGACAGTTTACTAGATTAATGGGTGGCATCGAGTATGTTTAATTTTGTACATGATGAACATACTAATGCAGAAGGTAATTTCTATATATCGAAGCAATGATTTAATCCCTTTAATTTGTCAAATCGTAGCCTCTGTGTGATATCTGTAACTTCATTGCACTGCTGTTTTAGGTGGAAACTCATCTAGTCTCTATAATTTAGCTGTCTTCACCAGAGGCACAGTTGTTGTCGCAGCCGTATCATGGGTACGGGAAATGTTTATTCACTGGCACAGTGGTCTATTTCAATTTTGAATCTTGTTAAATTATAGTTACTCATTTGATACAATAACTTGGTGTTCTAAATCTTATGACAGACTTTAAAGAGTCCAGAAGTGACCTTTCAATTCTAGGCTTATCAAATATGTTTAGATTATTTAATGCTTTTTGTGGTTTACCATCAGTTTTGATGTAATTGGATTTCAGGTAGGGTCTGCAGAGTGGTGCAGCAGGCCCTTGACCTGATAGATATGATACTAGAGAAAGGGAGCAGATGATACTTGCCTTTAGAATAATTTGCCTTTCGTGACTGGGTAATTCAGTTTCACTTCAGGTCAAAAATGAAACTGTTAGGCTGATTTTTGAGTTCTAAGGTCATCAGCCAAAGTACATTATCAGATGGATTTTTACTTCAGCTAGTAGTGATGCTTTGGGAGTCTGTTTAGGGAAAACAGGAAATACTTTCTGTGACAGTGGAGCACACAGTGCTAAGATTATGGGTTTTATCTCTTACCAGGAATAAATTCCTCAGCAATCTTGTACTTTTGTGATCTGTAAAAACTCAGTATTAACAGTTGCACAAATTTAGTATTTACTTAGCTTTTCTTGGGTGGCAAGAGCTGCAGGTACACTTTTGTGCATGTTTTCTGTGCTAGCACTATATAATCACTGTCCTTCTAAGAAACACAAATCAGCTTACGTTGTTTTTTTGATAAAACCTGTGGCATTGCAGTGTGTCTGTATGTGTCTGTAGCAGCTCATCTGTGAGTCCCACATATGCTGAAAACAGTCTGTGAACAAACATGTGCCTGAGATTGTTTCCTCTGTGTCTAGAAAAATAGTTGGAATATCTAGTTTGAGTAAGCCCAGGTGGCACAAACAGCTATTGGCACCTTGGCTGGTTTCAGGAATAGTGTGGCCAGCAGGACTAGGGATGTAATTCTCCCTCCCCCTGTACTGGGCACTGGTGAGGTCTCACCTCAAGTACTGGGGGGCAGTTCTCAGCCTCTCACTTCATGAATGAGATTGAGGTGCTGGAGCAGGTCCAGAGGAGAGCAACAAGGCTGATGAAAGGACTAAAGGAAAAGTCTGATGAGTCTGAGGGAGCTGGGGTTGTTTAGCCTGAAGAAGAAGAGACTCAGAGGGGACCTTATCACCCTCTACAACTACCTGAAGGGAAGCTGTAGTCAGGTGAGGGTCAGGCACTTATCCCAGGCAACTAGCAACAGGACAAGAGGGCAGGGCCAGGAGCTACACCAGGGGAGGGTTTGGTTGGATATTAGGAAGCCCTTCCTCACCGAAAGGGTGATCATACATTGGAACGGACTGCCCAGGGCAGTGGTGGAGTCCCCCATCCCTGGAAGTGTTTAAGGACAGACTGGATGTAGCACTTGGTGCCGTCGTCTAGCCGATGTGGTGTTAAGTCATAGGTTGGACTTGATGGTCTTGGAGATCTTTTCCAGCCTCAATAATTCTGTGATTGTGATCTTTTCTACAGTTGTCACATTGACAGCTTGGAGGAAAATTGCATAAGGGTACAGACTTTTCAGCTGCTCTGTATCAAAGTGATTTATCTCATCAGTTTGCTAAAATAGAACAAATAAAGCATATGCTGATAAACAAAATATAATCTTCAAAAAAATCTGTAATAAAAAGCAGTTATGTGGGATTAAAATGTCTCTCATCTGTTATCTCAACACAGTGTTTGACCAAAAAAGTAGAAAAATGCCAAGGGAAAGCTTGTTTTCTGTATTTGGATTGTGGCTGCCTTCCTGTACAACACATAAAACAGAATGGCTGTCTTGAAGAGCACACGTGTGCGTAGCTTTCTGTCTGAGAAGCAGAAGCCTCAGACAGAGAATGCTACCAGTGAGGAATTCTTAAGGCTGTGGAGGTGCAGCCTTGGATTGTTCTTGCACTTGGCCTTCTCTCAGTGTATTTACTGGCCAGAACTGTGCAGCTAGTCGGCCAGTGCTCTGCCTGTGACCCAGACATACCTCATGCGTGCTAGTACTGAAGCCAGTACTGAACCTGGCCAGCCAAAGCCAGTTTCAGGACTAACAACCGACCACCTTTGACTGTCGTCCCTTAGAAAGTAGAAAAATTAGATTCATGCCCTCTGCCCAGAGGCCTCAAACCCGCAGCTCTTAGGAGCTTTTGGTCTTGTTTGGTCTTTTGAAGCTGTATCACAGTGCAGAAAGTAGTGCAAGATTTAAGAGGTCAGAGAGCATTCAGTGCAGTGCCTCGGGATTATTTCTTTGAGTGTATTTGGGAGGCACCATGTGAAGCACGAATAGGTGGGGATTCAACATTTCATTCTCTCTTTTTCAGGGTTATTGCTGTTAAGGAAAGTGAAAATCAAGTAATTGCATAATGTACCATCTAGAAACAGACAGGAACTGGTATTTAGAAATCTCTTCTAGAGGTGGCAGGAGTGTAATAATTGGACCACAGAATCCATCTCTAGTGGTCTCCATGAGTAGTGTTTCTTTCCATGCATAGCATGTGAATCAAAATGCCTTTATTTTTAGTTTTCGAAGGAGATCTAGGAGATTGTCTCATCCAGTTCCTGGGCAAAAGGCAAGTTTGGCTGTAGCACTACTATTTTGGATACAGGTTTGAGTGACTGTGGAAGAGAGTCAGTAGTGAAGGATTCCCACCCTTCCCGGATGGTCTAGGCTCACTCTGCTTACCAGTAGATGTTTAGTCTTTCCTGAAGTGCAGCTTTGGAAAGTAAGCTCTCTGGATCTTCTGTCCAAGTAGATGTGGAAGAAGGCTAAATGCTTCTCTTTCTGTGCTTTCATATACTGAAAGGCACAAGTATAACCCTGTTTTCCCTAAAATAAGTTATCACAGTGCAGTTTTGTTTTTGTTTTTTTTAATCTCTGTAGGCTGTGGTTTCTTGACCCATCAGTGCTACCCCTCTGTCCAACTGATCACACCTCTCTAGAAGTACAGTGCTCACAGCTAGGCATACTACTCGGTTTGTAACAGGATCAGAGCAGGCAGTTAGGTTCACATGGGTTCCTACTAATGCACTTGTTTGTACATAAACATTAGGGTATTTTTTCCAAGATTACCACACTGTTGACTCATATTGAGTTCACAGTGGTTATAACTGCCAAATCTCTTTCTGCAGAACTGCTGTTACCCTGATCTTTCTCCATATTTTGTTTATGTATTTGATTTTTCCTTGCTCACCTTGCAACTCGGTGCTGGCCTGCCTTAAATGGCTGCTGCAGAGCAGCACTTGGGCAGGGGCTAGCAACTGTCTTACGAGCCTCGTGCACGGCCGTTTGCATTGTAGTAGTACCTGCGTCTTTCACATCTTTTTCTGTGCCACTATTTCACTGCTCCTGATTGAATAGAATGGTTTCTGTACATATGTTCAGTTTGAGATGAAACTGACAAATACCAAACAGTCTTTCTAAATAGTTTGTAGTGTCTAAGTGTCAACAGTCCTTTTGTTAAATTGTTTTTCTAGCTTGCTTGCAGGAATATAACAAGTGTCAGAAGTTCTAACAAGGCCAAGACAATGAACTAGTGTAGATGAAGCTAAATGATTGTTTTTCAGCATCTGCACATCTTACCAGCTGCACAGCTACCTCTGTGTGTATTCTAAGTATTAAGTTTTATAACTAGAAGGTCTGCATCCCTTCCTTCTTCTATAGGAACTGACAGTGGCTGTCTCCCGTCAAAGCGGTGTGTTCTAGGTCTGTCCTAGCAGCTGTTTCCTGATCAGCTTCGCCCAGGCAGTTCTAGCTGCTGAGCAGTTGTCAAGTAGGGCAAGTCAGGCTGCTCTCCTGAGCAGCTCTAGACAAACCTTTTTGAGCTGTGGATGACGTCACCATTTGTACTTCTGCTCCTGTTCACAGAAACTTCAAGCACATTGTGATCCAGTGACCACTAAATGCTTGTATTTTTGGAAGAAAAAGAGAAAACCCCACATCTCAAAGTTACTCCTTTTTAATTTTCCCCTTCAAAAAGGAATGAGGGGCTAGGGACACATGAAGTAATTGACACTTTATTCTACAGAACACTTGTGGTGTTTATTTGGGGTATTTTTGTTGGATATTGTTTGCTTTTTGTGGGTTTTTTTAATTGTTGTTGGGTTATGTTGGGTTTTTTCTGAAATGCTAAAGAAGCTGGAGAGAACAAATGATGCTACACTACAGAAGTCATGTATGTAAAACCTGCCTAGCTCTCTTCACCTACCAGACTTGGGTAGTCTCTTGTAAAAATTGTTTAGATTAACATTTTTTTAAATGAAGCAAGCATGAGAAAAGCTCCTTTATATTAATACTCAGCATTCCTCTGAAGCTCCAGCTCTTTTCTGCTTTCCATGACTTTTTTTTCCCTTTATATCTGGGTATGTTACTTGACAGGCAAGTAACACAACCTTGAATACTGCTATCTTCCTTGTAGGTGATTTTATCTGTCATCAAGACACTGACCCCACAAATCAGCTGAGAGGTAGTAAGTGCCTGCCTAGAGTACAGGCATCTCCCTCAAGCATTGTCCATGAATCCTAGATGTGTGTTACCCTGAAGATAAATCTTTGTTAGCAATAGCCGTTCTGTTCTAGTCTTCAACACCACAATATTTGCACTAAAACCTGAATACTCCTACCTGTAAAAGTCCCTGTGTCTTACTGAAAAACTAGTGAAAGGCAATATGACTTTGAAAAGTCTGCTGAAGAAAATAAAAAACTTCTTTGTACTTAATGTCAGGGAAGTATAAGTTTGAATATATTTCTACAAAATTAATTACAGATATCTCAACCATGTTGTCTTCTTCCAAAAAAGAGACTTCAGAACCTTTGCTTCTAAATTGTTGTGTTCGTTGTTTAGGATACAGTATTTTCCATCTTCCTGGTACAACAGGCTTATACTCTTCTTTCAGAAGTTCAGAATTTTTTGACTAATGTATTTAAAAGCTATGTTCAAAAAAAAAGCATAGCACAACCTAAACCTTGTACCAGGCTGCTTGTCATAATCCCATTTGGGGTTTGAAATAACTGTAGAAGCTGTGAAAGCTTTCTCCATTTTTTTATGCCACTTATCTAAAGTTTTTAAAGCAAACAAATACATGTATTTTCTCATTATTTAAATTAAATGCAAGGTCATCAATTCTGATTCTTTGCTTTTTTCATTAATTTGTCAGGTTTTTTATCAGGTCTGGCTTGCCAATAGTGTGGAAGGAAGGAGAGACCGAGTCTTAATTAAATCTTCTTTGATACTTCATTTTTTATTTAGTGTGTTGTAGACCCAAGGATCTCCAAACAATAATCAAAGTCACTCCCCTCTGTCTGTTATCAGTGGAACCATCATAATAACCAATTAATACAGCCCTAGACTGGACAGAAAACTATTGATTAGCCAGTACAAAAATTTACTGCAGTTAGCTTTATCCTGGTAGAGGAGAAGTCACCTGTTAAAGCCTTTTTGCAAAACAGGTGTGGGATTTAGCTTGTTCCAAATACGAGAGATACAAGCGGAGATACAAGCCGAGTTTTCACGTTGCTTCCAGCCTTGTTTGACCTTGGCTAAAGGATGAAGGCTTTTAGACACCTTGAATTTCTTTCTAAAAATGACCTGTTGTGGTTAATGACCGGTAATGCATCAGTTAACCACAAAAATCATCTGTGAGCAGGCCCTGCTGCAATTTCCATGGTCCCACATCCTTTGAAACATACTGCCCTAAAATCACAGCACTCGCACACAACTGCAGAGCATTTGAAGAAATCTACAGCGTTATTCTGGTGACACCAGGTGTTGAAAGTAAAAAATGTAGTGTGTTCAGAAGCATGCCTCTATTAATTGACACTTGTCGTGGGGTAAACAGTGAAGATTTGTAGTTTGACTGTCATTTGAGTTACTTGTTTTGAATGTTCACGTCCTGCAAATCCAAAGTGATGTATTCACTGCGTCTCTTGTTTTATGCCTTATCAAAAAGACAAAGTCTGGCGCAGTTCCTCCTCTTTGTCTGAAGTAATGCACTCTCTTGATTCACATCTGCTGTAACTCTCTGATTATATCATTTAATTTTTCTTTAGTTAATTAGCATCACTGAGTAACTGCTTAAAGAGTGCGGAAGAACAATCAGCTGAAATTTCCACTTATCCCCAGACACTGTCAAGTCTGAGGAGAAATGATGTTCAGAATAATAACACACGTAAGCAAAGCACATGGTTCTTCTTGAGCTTCATTTGCTGCTGGCCTGCAGCTTGGTTTCATTCACCCATCATGCAGTGGCTGACCAAAAGACACAAGGTATTTCCTTTTATGACAGGGTCACTCACCTGGCTGACCTAAGGGAAGCCAGTAGATGCAGTGGTTTGGGATTTCAGCAAAGGTTTTGATACTGTCTCTTGCAGTATTCTTCTGAATGAACTGTCCAGCTCACAACTAGACAAGTTCATAATACATTGGGTGAGCAATTGGCTAATGGGTCAGGCTCAAAAAATTTCGGTTTACTGAAACCAGGGGTTTATCAGACAGGTGGCCACTCACTAGTGGTGTTCCCCAAGGCTCAATTTTAGGGCCAGTGGTCTTTAATGTTCTCATAAAGGAACTTCATGCTGGAGTCGCAGGTACATTGAACTAGGAGAAGCTGCAGATCCTCAGGGTGGACAGACAGAGGGTTCTAGATAGCCTACAGTTACTGACTATCAAATTCAGTAAAAGCAAGTGCCAGATTCTCCCCTGAAGATGAGGTAGTCCTGCTTATATGTACTAAGTGGGGGACAATGTTCTGGAGAGCAGCCCTGGGAAAAGAGATCTGGGGATTTGGGTTGATGGCAAGTTGAAGGTAAGTCAGCTGGGGTCCCTGGCAGCAAAAAAGGCTCCATGTCCTAGGGTGCATCAAGCACAGCACAGAATCATAGAATCATGAGGGATTGGAAGGGACCTCGAAATCTAATCCAATTCCACTGCAACAGCAGGATCACCTAGACCAAATCACACAGGAACACATCCAGGCAGGTCTTAAACATCTCCAGTTAAGGAGACTCCACAACCCTCTGGGCAGCCCCTTCCAGTGCTCCGTCACCCTCACTGGGAAGAAGTTCCTTCTCATATTGATGTGGAACCTCCTACTTTCCAGCTTACAACCACTGCCCCTCATCCTATCATTAAATGGCACTGAGAAGAGCCTGGCTCCATCCTCCTGACACCCACCCTTCAAATGTTTATAGACATTCATGAGGTCACCCCTCAGTCTCCTCTTTTCCAAGCTATAGAGACCCAGCTGTCTCTCTGAGGGATGCAATGGTTTTACACTGCACTGGTGTGGTCCCACCTGGAGTACTTGTTTGCAGGTTTGGGCACTTCAGTCTAAGAAGGACATCAGACTATTAGTGTGTCCAGAGGAGGGCAATCAAGATGGTGAAAGACAGAACCTTAGAAGCAGCTGAGGTCACTTGGTTTGTTCAGCTTGGAGAAGTATCCCTAAGCGTGTTTCTGCACTTGGCGTGATGAAAAGACATTTCAACTACACAGTCCCTAGGCCATCCAATACGTCTGTGACATGAACCTGTCCTCTTCAGGGGGTATAGTGCACAGATGTGGGAGTTACACAACTCCTCGCTGTAGCAAGACCTCTGATAAAGAGCACTGACTCCTCAGGAATCCATCCTGTAACTTTTGTTATTCTGAATTTTAAGATAGTCCATTATAATCTTCCTTAACTCATGTACAGTTTTTCCCTGTGACTTGGTCTGGAGATATTTCTCTGCATATTAAATGAAGTGTTTTACTTGACTCCAAGTCCATCTCTTGTTATCTCTGTCAAAGGATGTTGTTTCAACGACATTGACTGGCTTTTTTGTATTCAGCACCACATTGCATCTTATTCCTCTTTTCATTTACTTTCAGTACTTCATTCTCTTCTTCCTTTATCAAGTTAGTAACAGAAATTCCTTATCAGAGGTCACTGAAAAGAGGCTGCACAGTATGTATAAAGCTGGGCTTATTTATATAATTATCTTCTCTGCCTCCTGTAAATGCCTGTGTAATTCATCTGAATATTACATAATTTTTTCCTCTTACAGCCAGACCTCTGGTTCAAGATGCCTTTTGTTAAGGCTTCCTTCCAGGCACCCTGGACACTGCCAAGGAGACCTTCAATTAGAGTAAATTCTACATGCCACTGTAAAACTAAAATAGTTCATGGGGTTTTGTTAGTTCATTGGGGGTTTTGGGGTGTTTTTTTGCAATTGCCAGTGTACATCTAAGTAGAGTTATGGAATTGCTTCCATCAGTATTTCTTGGGAGCCTTAAGACTGCTGATTTTCCTCATTCTTTCATAAACACTGACCTGTGTGCTTCAGACTACAGAACACGTTTCCACACCAGCAGTCAAACCACTCTTTATGTGAAGGTAAACATCTAATTCAAGGCATCCTTACAGGATACTCACAGATAAATTGGGCAAGTCTTGTGTTCTTGCTTCTCTTGGATCGAAACCTTAAATATTGTCCCGCCTGGTAGAGTCAGTGTGTTTTCTGGATCTAAAAGTAATTGCTCTAGTGCCTTGCTGAGTGCTGTTTCAGGCTCGTGTGAATGCCCTTGGAGAACGTGTTTGTTTCTTTTGTGTGGAAGGCAGCAAGCCAGTGAATGTATTTACTGGGAGATGAAGATGCTTTCCCAGTTGAGGAAGGAGGAGGTGAGGTATGTTTCAGATTTCATTGCGAGACACTGCTAGTCTTTGTTTGATAACCAAAATCAAGACCGAGACAGTTGAAACAACTCATGAGTTTTCTTTTCAAGATGATCTGCGACTGATCTTTTCTGTAGTAAACTCAGTACTAATTCCTAAACAGAAGTGATATGCCTCAGAGGGACTGAAGTAATTGCACACATCTGTTTGTGGTTCTTTGTAGTTTTCATTTGGTGTTCTGTGCTGGTTTGCATTTGCTTACCTTTTATTGTATTAGAGAATGGGGGAAGAGATTTGTTGCTGCGACACGAATTGGGCTTTTATTCTGTTGTTTGCCTTGAGCAGCATGCTGAAATTCATTTTCAAAATACCTGCCTTTTCGTGGTAAAGCTACCTGCATAACTTGTCAAAGTAAAGCTAGCGTTCACACATTGAATTGATTAGGCAAATCACACCAGTTGGGTTCAAAAGCCTCGAGATCCTCGAGTACAACTGTTAACCCAGCACTGCCAAGTCTACCACTAAACCACGTCTTTTGGATACCACCAAGGGTGGTGACTCCTCCACTTCCCTGGGCAGCCTGTTGAGCAGATTTCTTTTGCTACCAGTGCATCACATGTAAAATGTTGTGCTTCATAATGAGTCTGCTAGCTTTAACAAACTTGACCTGAATAAATAAAGTGGAAGTCAAACGTTGCTGTGTCACAGAAGGAATTCCTGCTGACTTCTTTTCATCTGTTTCACATTTTCCCACTGCTTGTCCCATGGCTGTCTCCAGACCAGCATTTTTTCTAGCTTTAGAGCAGTTGTCACAAATCAGTGATTCTCCTTTATCGTTGTATGGCAGCTCCACTCTTCCTTTAGTGCATCCTTAGGAACCTGAGCTGTGGTTCTCCAAATGTCAAGAAAGGCCTCTTCTTCTTCCACCGCTACCTGGTGACACATGTGCTGACAGTCACTGTGAGCATAGATGCACCTTTCTCTCTACGTAGAAAATCCTCCTGAGTGTACATGGGTGCTGGAAGTGCACGTGAATTGGCTCTCCTTGGCCCTTAAAAGCAGCCTGTACTTTCCCAACAACAGCCTGACAAAAACCCATTCTGTTGGGATTTCCTCATGCTTCGTTTCTGCCACACTGGTCACAAGTTTGTGTTTCAGCAGCTGGGGTAGGTAGGTGGTTTCTGGAGCCAAAATCAGATCTGGATTTTCTGTTTGGCTAATTCAGTGGAGCAGATCTTGTTCCCTGAACATCCACACTTTAGTTCGTAGCAAGGTTTGAGGAGCATCAGCAACCCCTCTGCGCGCTGCTCCAAGGCTTTGGCACCTTGGCTCATCCTGGTGAGCCATTCTGCTGCTGCCTGCAGAGCTGCTGCCCAGCATGGCCTCTTGCTGTGCAGTTGGGATGGCCAGCTGCTATCTTGCCCAGACAGCCACATGGCAAGGCCCAAGCAGCACCGCCAGCTGCTCATGAGGCTGCTGGCTCTTGCCTGGGCAGAGTGCATCCCACCAGCAGCCCTGCACTGTGGCATCTCTGTGCTGGCCAGAGCAAAAGCGTGAGATGGCCTCCAGAGCTACAGGTTCCTGCTGGCCTGCAGGCTACTGTTGCTGAATAATGGGGTTTTATTTGACATGTCCTCTCCAGTCTTGATCCCACTCCTGAGGGATGAGGGGAGGGGGCTGGACCAGGACCTGGACACCCCCTCTGTCCTTACAGAGCATTGTTGTGTAGCCGTTCCCTCGTCATCTCACACAAGACCCCGTCTTTCCTCTCTTTCCCTTCCCTTTCCCCATCTTTTCAGTGTAGGAAAACACATTCCCATGCCTAGGTACTCAAAGTGTTTGCTGTGTTTTGCAGGCCGGGATGCTCTTCTCAGTCCAACAGAGCGGGCTGACCACTCTGGGTATTGGCATGTAAATCAGTGTGCTGACCTTGCAGGGAGCCTGTCCAAGCCCTAGGCTCTGTCCCGGCTTTCAGGATGTCGGCAGTTTGAAACCCTGGACTATGTTCTGCATGTCAATGATGGGGACCACTTCAAATTCAGGACAGCATAGCAGGGCTGCCCTATCAAAGGTTGTTTTCTGCTTTTTCCTGTAGCAGCAGTCTGGCTTTTAGGGGTAAAGCTCCCCTTTGGAATTTTTTGTTTTCCCTTCTGTGTAACAGTTTAAACATCTCTGCTAAAGCTGCAAAGATGAGACATTTCAATAGATGTCATTTAAATTAGTTGTCACTAATGACACTAAGCACATGATGACCCACCATGCTGAGTGAGACTTGGAGAAGCCACCTAGCCTGCTACAGATCCCTGAGGTAAAGGTGACTGTGGCCTCTGCAGCAGTTTGGCCAAATAGCTGTTTCTCAAGAGTTCCACTATTTAAGGCATCAAAACTGGTAGATTTTTAGTAAATGCTTCACAGTCCAGTTGCAGCTCAAGAATAAGATGCTTGAGGTATCACTGTGCTATTCTAAAACATCATCAGTCCATTGCTCAAGTGGCACTAAAAAAAGTGTTGGGGGAAAGGGGGGGGAACAAACCAGGAGACATTATTTCTTACCCTGCTCCATTCTGGTTTCCCCATCCCAATAAACTATAGAGAAACCAAAAGAGTTAGAGGAGGAGGTGAAAAGGTGACAGCAGGGTCAGATTGTTTTCTGTCCAACTGAATACTTGTGAACTTGGTGCAGAAGAGAGCTAGAGCCTGAAGAAGTGTCTGGTAGTACAGAGGAGGAGCACAGAGACTCCTGACTAGAAGAGCAGTCAGATGAAGCAATCAGTGGGGGAAAAAAAGACACCTGAAGCAGATTGTGTCTCCACACCCACATGGAGTCAAGGTGCAGGGCTGCTGCCATTGATGACTGGTCATAAAAGCAGTTGTGCAAGCTCACAGGAGGAAAAAACCCTTATGCACCCCGGTGCTTGTCACTTCTGGCCTAGGAAGGGTCTGGTCCCAAGTCTGGAAATGCAATGCTGTCACTGCACCCTGTTCTTACGGTACCTCTTGCTGAAGTGTCTCCTGTTGACCGCTCTCAAGGGACACCAGGCTCTCAAACACTTGTGTGGTGTCTTTCCATCGTTCTTACATCTGTCTGTTCTGATGGTTAGAAAGCTGTTCTTACACGTGGCGCTTACTCCATGCAGAAACTTCCCAACTCTGCGTTCATGGGTGTGGAGAACCCTTCTGTGAAACCTCTACCCATGTTTGTAGGTGGTCACGCCCTGTCTCATCAGCATCTGCTGAAGCTCCTGCTTGTTCAGCCCCAGAAAAACAGCCCTGGGCTCAGCACTCTGCCGTGAGCTCTTCCGAAGTGAGCGTTTCAAAAATCACAGGAGCGAGACCTCGGTAGCAGGTCTGTGCCTGGGGCTCGTACAGCAGTGCCTAATGTTCGGGTGAAGCGGTCAGTGCTGAACAACACCCATGGCATATTCTCGGATAACTTCCCCAGCTCAATGTGTCCACATCCACTGGCTTTCCATTTTCTTCAGCTGCCTCTTCTTGTCCTCCTAATGTGCTGTCAACCCTCTCCTGTCTCTGCACTCTGCACTAGAAATTTAGTCCTTTAATTGGTCTAATGGCCTGTGCAGGATGTGTCTGCATCTCAGCCATAGCATCTTTTTTACACGTGGTGGCTTTATCTGACTGGCACCTGGAGACCTCTGTGGCTGCTCTTAACAGTTGCTTTGGGCTTGAAACACTTCCTGGTAGTGGTGAAAATATTTCTCTAACAAAGTTTCTCTAGGCAGTAGAGTTGCAAGTGATTTGAAGCGGTTTCAAGCAGACAAAAGGCAAATGTTGGTTCTGACGCCGAGCGGGTGTGAGGCACGTGGGCAACGCGGTGGCTGGTGCTTGTGGAAGGCGGCTCACGCTGCCTCCTGGTGATGAAACACCCCAAGATACTCCAGCTTAGGCGCACGTGTGTTTGTTGGTTTGGGGCACTAAACTGAACTATCCAAAACTGAAATTAAAAGTGTCTGCAAACTCGGTTAAGAAAGGTTACCTGAAACCCTCAGGTAGTGGCCAGTGGCGCCCAGCATGGCACTGGTTGCTCTCTAATACTCTTGTTTGTTTTCACAAACCAGCCCCTCGCAGTTTCTGAGCGGACAACTGCTGCGAGGAGACTATAACCCCTTGATTTCAAAGGAGCCATCATTTTGCTGGTGCCTCTGTGGTTAATGTAAGAAAGGTGTCTTGCCATAAACTTTTTCTGAGGTATTCAGCAAGGTTGGAAAGGGGTCGGCCTGGGCAGGAAGCCCTTGTCTGTACAAAGAAAACAGCGAGCAACAAAATGAAAGCATCAAAGGACCAACAGGATGCGGTCCCAGGAGTCCTCTCTGGCATGTTAGTCCTCCTTGAAAGTTAGTATTGAGTGAAGAGTGACCTTAAAACTCACTTCATTCAAACAGACTGGGCTCAAGTTTAAAGTTCAAGGCATTTTGTTTTTTCACCTGTTTCCTACAGTTTTAAGAAACTTCTGAAGAATTAATGTGTAACTATATCTGGTCATCGAGCCAGCGCAGAGAGTTTTTCTCAAGGGAAAATAATGTTACTGTATGGAGGCAGAGAAATGGCTTCTTTGAGTTGCAGGAAAAGGTTCCACGACACAAAACCCCAGACCTTGGCAAGCACAATCGTGCACGGCCTGGGTCGGGCAGAGCGCACGTGCCGTTTCTTAGTTCATTTTTGAAATAAGCTGGTAGGGTGCAGAAATTGGCTGAGTCGTGATGGAAGGATGTTTCCTGTTGAAGTTGGGAAGGGAGGTCCTGTTTGGGGCATAACCTGGGAGCAGAGAGCTGGGCTGCAGTAGTTCAGTTTCATCTGCGAGCACGTGTCAGCGGAGACAGTGGCAGGCCCAGTGGTCACCCATCTCTACCTCTCACCATACGAGAGCTGTTGGGCCCTAAGAGGGAAGCCTACAGCCCTAACCCAAAACTCCATTGGAAAGCTGGGGCAGACCTGGATGGGGTGATGCAGCCCTGCCACCACGAATGCTGAACAGCAGCCCAAGTGGCTCGCTGTTGCCAGTTATGTGCTGCCTTTGTTTTCACCCAACAGCACCTTCATCCTGTGTGAGCCCGAAACAGTGATTTTTGTGGTCCCAGTCTAACAAAGCAACTAGCAAATGATCCTGTGAGTGGTCTGGCAGATCCTCTTCCATAGCTAACAGAAACCATTTGAGGAGATGCCATCCAGATCTCACTCGTGTCCTCCTGAGCCATTAAATGTTCATGGTTCCGGCATGAGCATCTCACGAAAGTACCTTCTGAAGGGGGTGGCTTTGTCCTGGCAGCTAGTACTCTGTACAGAGTCTGGGGTGGTGTCTTTTGTTTTGGTGGGTTTGGTGCAGGTGAGAAGTGTCAGACAGGAAAGGCAGCTTCTTGTTGGTGCTTCAGCAAAGAAATGCCACCTGTCACCTTTCTGCTGCCGACTGTGAAACGCCCCTGCAACAACATTCTGTTCTCCACGCTCCTGCCACAAGGTGGCTAAAGATGTTTGGAAATGCCACGATAGGCGAGTGCCAGAGATGTCGCCGAGGCAGCCAGCAGCCTTCCTACAGCGCAAGGGAGGCGAACGGGAGAGCAGGTCCGGAGCACGGGAGGTTGGGTAGGTCCTCGTTACGGAGCGGTGCTCGGAAATGCTTCTGGCAAGTTTCTTTCAGTCAGTCCTCAGCTGGGTTTGTCGCCACTTGGCTTTAGGTTGCTTTTTCCCTTTAACTAAATGAGAAACCACAGCAAACCACCCATCGGGCTGCCGTGGACCGCACTGGTGTGGTGGGGAGATGCTAAACTGGAACATCTCAGCCTGGGTTAACGAGTTGTTTCGTTGCTGTTGTTGAGTTCTGGGGGTCCAGCAGCAGGACAGTGGGTGCCTTTCTCACCATCACTGACATTTCCAACTAGCAGGCTGCCAGCACCCTCAGTCGCACGGCGCTGGTCTCAGGAGGGGTGACAGCCTCCCACTGCAGCTGCACTGTAGGGCCAGAGCTTCGGTCTGACAGAAGTTAAGCCAGTCTTTCTCTTACGGATGCACCGCTCGCTGCTGGGCTTTTTATGTGCTTGTGAGATTTCTCTTCTTATTTTTTAACTTATTAACTCTGACAAGTAACCTCTTGGTTGTGACCAATTTAACTCACAATTCATTTTTCTGATTCAAAGTGAACACGAGTGCCCTAATCCCCTAATGGGAATTAATTGCATGTTTCAGTGCTTAACTCTGATCCTTTTTCAATCCCCACCGGGACAAGTTTCTTCCTGAAGGATCTGTGTTTGTTATTCAAAACACAGTCTGAAAGGTAATGATTTTCCTTCTAAAAGGGACTCGGACTGACTGAATATTAATGCTCTTTTTATTGTGGGGGAATGAGCTGCATCCCCAAAACTCCTGAAGTGCATCTGATAAAACACAGCGGAGAGAGCTGGCGCGTTCCTTTTTCCTCGGGCGAAGGCTGCTGCCCCATAGCTGAAGGCACACCCCATTTTTGCTTAGAAAACTGGATTCTGCTACAGAGGGGCTACTGTTTACTTCAGCAAGGGGGTGAAGTGGCTTTGCTGCTGACTGGTTTAGGTCATACTGCTCTCGGCCAGCAGTGCATCCTTCTGGATAACCCACCTGCTCAAACTGTTTACTAAAATAACAGTAGATAGCAGAAAATAGATTAACCTTCTACTTCCACTCTGAAATACCTGGTTCAGTTACCCTGCTGCCAAAAGGAGCTGCCTGTGCTCCTCTGCTGCTGGGTGTCTGGCCCAGCCAGATGATTACATGTGAGGCAGGCTCTGCCCAGTCAGTGACCAAGGGCAAAGCGTGAGAAACCATCAAACAGTGCAAGGACTGCTTGTGCCCTGCAGAACAAAATGGGGATAAACGGGGCACAGCATGAAAAATAACTCAAGAACTATAAAGGTATCTTTTTGCTCCCTGCCTTTCAGTGGAGCCAGTCTTTTATCCCATTTCAAACAATTTTGAGTGTTTTATGCTCACTGCTAAATGCTGAACAACACTGTGTCAGAGGCTGTTTTGAAGATGGTACAGTGGTCATCAGCGCCAGGGAGAGTTCTTGTTCCCCTCCCCTGAAGGGACAGGCCAGATGTGTCTGTCCAGACAGCACCCACTCACTCAGGATAGGGTTGCTGCAGGCCACCCTCCTCTCCTTCTCTCCCTGGAGCTACAGCTCACTCTTCAGCACCTTTCAGCCAGCCAGCGAGACCTCAGGACTGGGGTTACTGAAACTCCTTCAGCATGTCCATGAAGTGACTGAAGGCCAGGTTAAAGTTGCCCTGATGCCATGCCAGCGTGCCTTGTTTTGCTTGTACAGTCTGGTGTGAAAGCCTTTTCATCCCTCTTCATGACAGACGGGTCCTCTGTTCACCTTGGGGATGTCCCAGTTTGTATCGTGCTGGCCTGCTTTTCTTTCCCCTTTTATTAAGATTACTTTATGGAAAAAAAACAACACCCCATCAAATGCGTGCAGCTGCAGTGCAAGAGGACCAGGAGTCTGAGCATATCCATTTGCTCGCTGATCATTCATGCCACGGAGCTTCACCATCAAACAAGAGGACTCTCAAAGTTCCAAACTGCCACCGGGCTCCTCTGTCACTGAATGAAATGTTGTTTCTCAAATACCGCGTGTGGCCGTGGTGAATGGAGAGACTAAGAACGGGGGGAGAGGCAGGCACTTCCCCGGGCACATTGGACAGCACCCAGAGGTGGCAGTGCCAGGTGTCCCAAGTAGCGTGGGACCAAGTCCTCCAGCCCATATTTTAGAAAGCAACAAGGGAACACAAACGGGTTTCAGTCCTGCTCATTTGAAGAACTGGGCTACTTAAACCATAAATGCAGAGGGGCAACATAGGAAAGCATCTGGATCTTATCTGGCCCCATAGACTAGTGAGTGTTCAGGTGACTTAGGAAGTCATTAACTGCTTCTTCTTGGACTATGGGCCATGTATCTTGCTCTCCACCCCTGCCTTCCAACTCAGGAGAATCAATACCCTGAGGATAGCTGGGCAAAGGCAGCATTGCGTACCTCAGCCCTATCTTCATCTTTGGTGATGATGTTCCCTTCCACGTCCAGTAAGGGGTGGAAATTCTCCCTGACTCTTTTTGCTGCTTGTGTATCTGTAAAAACACGCCGTGTTGTTCCACACTACAGTGGCCAGATTGAGTTCTCACTGGGCTTTTCCTTGGTTTCCTCTCTGCCTGCCCTAGATCCCTGTGCCCTTCTGGAGTTGCTTGTCCTTTCTTCCAAAGATCGTGAGCTTTCTTTCTTTAACTGAGGCCCAGCAGGAGCTCCCTGTTCAGCCAGGCTGGGCTTCCTCCTTGCTGGTTCATCTTGTGGCACATGGAGACAGCTTGCTCTCATGCTTTTAGGAGTACTTCCGTGAAGAATGGGCAGCCTTCCTGGACCACTTTGCCCTTCAGGAGGACTCTCTCAACCAATGACCTGAACAGGCCAAAGCCTGCCCTCTGTGAGTCCATTTTGGTGGTTTTGTTGAGCTCCGCTCCTTGCTTCACCAAGGATTGAGAATGTGTTTGTTTCATGAATGCTAAGCCCGAGACAGCCTCAACTACCACATCTCTCACCAGAGCTTCTCTGTAAACAGCAGGGCTACTGCAGCACCTCCCCGGTGGGCCCACTTACCAGCTGTGTCAGGAGGTTATCTTCCACCATTCAAGGAACCTTCTAGACTGTTTTCTCTTTGCTGTGTTGTATTTCTAGCAGATGTCAGGTAAGTTGAAGTCCATGAGATAAAGGCTAGAGACTGTGAGACTTCTGCTAGGTATCTGTAGAACACCTCATCCACCTCTTCACCCTGGTTGGCTGGTCTGTAACGGATTCCCAACAGGATATCTGCCATGTTGGCCTTCCCCGTCTTCCTTACGCCTGAGCAGTCGACCCTATAACTAGACTCATTGAGTTCAGCACAGTCAAAACATTTCCCAACACGGAGAGACACCCCACCGCTTCTCCTTCCGTGCCTGGCCTGTCAGAAGAGCTTATAAGCATCCACTGTAGTGTTCAAGGCAGGAGAGTCGTCCCACCACATTTCAGTAATGGTGATGTTGTGTGAAGGGTGGCCATCAGGAAGATAAACCCCCTTGCATTCCAGCCAGTTCCTTAAAGGGCTGGGGGTGGCTGTGTTTAGCTCTTCATAAGGGTGCAAATTGTGAGGGTGTTGATGCAAACTCAGCACCGGAGTTTGTAAAATAACACTGCCCATTCACACGTGCAACGTTATCTAGGTTCCTTTAGATTGTCGGGGGTAATTTGCAGCAAACAGTCTGTGCCATGGGGCACACAAACCTATGAGGCAGATAGGAGCACTGGCACAAAGGCAGATTTCTTCCCCACAGAGCTCTGGGGTCTGGCAGGAGGGAGAAGACCAGTCGATGCCCTTGTCATTTGTTTGGGGCCAGGTTCGTGTCTTCCCTCTCGGCCCAGTCCCCGGAAAGGCTGAGATTTTTATACTGTCTCACATGTGTGTGAGAAGTCTGTAGACAAAGGGTCTTCTTGGGGTAGCAGTGAGCACAAAGATCATTAGCTTGTTGGGGTGCAGCCATTGTGTCCCTCGCTCTCCCAGGAAGAGCGATTAAGACCCATTACAGTCCCTCCTTTTGTGTCAGTTCAAACTTCTTGCCTTTGCTCCCTCCGGCAGAGAGTCTGATCTCAGACACAATTCAACGGATGTTTTGACCGAGTTCTCCTTTCCTGCTTGTGCTCCGTGTCCCCAACAGGTGACCAGGTCATAGTTATCCTGTTGAACAAAGGCTTCCAGCTCCTCCTGCTTGTTACCCCTGCGACATGCGTTGCACTTGAGCTGAGCTGGGAGCCCCGGCGCTTGTAGGCCACCTCCAGGCTCACAGCAGCTGAGCCTGGTTTCATCCCCTTCCCCTTCTGAATTTCACGTGATGACTGCTCAGGGAGCTCCCAGCAACTCACTAGCAAGAATCCTTTTCCCCTTCGGCGACAGCTCGACTCCATCAGTCCTCGGCAGGCCCGGGGCAGGACTCATGCCTTTGGGCTAAGGTCAGACACAGAAGCTCTTGAGCTTGTACCACAGATGGTCATCACTTGCCATGGTTTAGATCCATCTTGATGTCCCCATGGTCACAAATCCAAAATTCCACCAATGCCAGCAGTCTCTGAGTCACGTGTTAATCCTGGCAGCGTCCTTCCCTGCCACTAAAGGGATTGAGGAGAACACCACCTGTGCGCCCGATCCCTGAGAAGCAAATGCCCCAGTGCCTGAAGCCCCTGACGACTGCTTTTTCTATTGGGGTTCATCAGCGGTGACTTTCTCCTGGTGTCTGTTCTTCCAGCCAACACTCGTTGGCTGGGAAGTTTAGCGAGAAGCTTGAATGCAGTGCACTGTTTAACCAAGGTGTAGGACAGAAGTGTGCGTGCAGCTCGCCTGGGCCAGAGCAGCCACGTGGGTAACGTCTGTCCTTGTCTTTCAGCTTCTTTTGCAGGCACAATGGCGCGTGTCTTTGTCTACGGCACGCTGAAGAAGGGCCAGCCCAACTACAAACACATGATCAACACGGCCAAGGGGCTAGCAAAGTTCCAAGGGAGGGGCCGCACGGTGGAGAAGTACCCGCTGGTGATCGCAGGCAAATACAACATTCCCTACATGCTGAACATCCCAGGGAAAGGACATCACGTTGCTGGGGAGATTTACTTGGTTGACGACCAGATGCTGCAGTTCCTGGATGAGTTTGAAGGCTGCCCAGACATGTACCAGCGCACCCTGATGAGAATTGAGGTGGTGGAATGGGAAGGGAAGGGAGGCACGAGCGAGGCGCGAGCAGCTGCTGAGGGAGTCATGGAGTGCTTCGTGTACAGCACAACAACGTACCCGCCCGAGTGGGTCAGCCTCCCCTACCATGACAGTTACGACTCCTCGGGGAAGCACGGCCTCGCCTACGTCCTACGCGAAAGTCGGGATTAGGAGCAGGAGATGAGAGAGCCCAGCCGAAGACGTAGTACTAAGCACGTGCCGAGGGGTAACCTTTCCAGGAAAGCTGTAATGCTTTTTCATTAAAACACAGGATCTCTTGTAACCTTGGAGCCTTGGCACTAGTGTCGCAGTCTTATAGGTCCCGAGCTGGGGGCTCCTCCCTGGGTAGTCGTGGCCCTCTGCTAACCTGCTGCGGCAAGTAGCTGCGTTTGCATGGGGCACACAGTAACTGTACCTGTGCACGTCGTGTTTGAGGGCTAATTCTTCTCATAATCCCCCCTTTCCCTCAGCGCGCGGCTGAGGGCAGTGAAAGCCTGAGGAACAGACTAATCCTTCCTGTCTTTTAAAACTGAAGTGACAGATTTCCTTGCGTAGTTCTCCAAGGTGGGTGGAATCATGCTGGCACTGCTGCGCTGAGAGCTGAAGCTGCTGAAGCTGCTCTTCAAAAATCGTGTCTGCAAACCCAGTAAAGCACAACTGGCACTTGGTACTGACTCGTGATCGCGTTTCGTGGGTTACTGGATGTGATCAGGGCGAGGGGACCACACGGACGCTGTGTGCTTCCAGACAAGTACAACGTTGCTGGAGACAGAGAAAACCTGAGGGCTCCTCTAGGTCTGTTGCAGTGTTTTCCTGAACTGGAAAGGAGTGTTTTTGACACGCTTAACCTTACAAGGTGCTGTGAAAACGTATTAAAGCAGCGTAACAGAATTACATTTAAACTAGTATTTTGGATTGAGAAGTGTAGGATGGGGGGACCAGGAAAAGCAAACCTGCTTTCAGCTGGCCACCACGCTGCAGCTACAGCTGTGGCAAACACTTAATCTCAAGGTGACTCCTTGCCAAGCACTTTAATGCAGAATCTGCAGCCACACAAACTCTTCCTATCTTCCCCTCTTCCTATTGGGGAGCGACACAAACATCCACTGGACCTGCACTGTGATTACTGTGACATTTAAACTGGGGTGGGAGAGAAGGAAGGACTGTTGTCCCCATGACCCAACAGCTGTGCTAGTTTCTGTACAGTCCAGGGAATGGGTGGCTTCTCTGTGGCTACCCTCCTGTGCCTTATCTTTTCTTGTAAGTGCCGTGTTTGGTGCGTGTGGCTAGCACAGTGTACAGAGCTGCCAGAGGGAGGCAAGCAGGGGACACCTGCCGGGCAGTGAGCCAGGGCACGACCAAACGCACTAAACACACCGTTAAGAACACTGCGGTACGTTGGCTTCACCGCCAGTAGCCCTGCTGTGGCCGGAGGAGCTCTGAGGTAGTCAGCCCAGGGACCCAGCCTTAACTTCACAAGGGGCAGACGCTGGTGCCATCTCATGTAGGAAAACATGGAGCGCTTGTCCTGCTGCCGTAAGAAAACCGGGGTATTGTAAGTGAGATTGTTGGTTCCTTGTGTTTCACACCACTCTTGTTTGGCCAGGGGCAACCTGCAGAAGCAGAACCGTGCTCGGCTAGCAAGGGGCAAGGCGGCATTCAGGAGACTGGCAGGAAGGTCTGCTGGGCTCCGCGTCAGCTTCTCTAACTAACCGCTGCTTCTCCTGGGGGCAGGTACTACCCAAGTGTGCTCCTCGCTCATCGTGGTGGGGTTTGTTAAACCAGTGAACAAAGCAGACCCTTGTACTACATCGCTCTGCCTTGGCTGTGCCATTTAGTTGGCAGCTCCTCAGGAACATGAAAAAAGCCTCTTCAATCACAAGTTTCCAGCAGAACTCAGAACCTTTCTAGCTGAACACGAGGCACTAGTCCTGTCACAGGCTGTTTTTGTCCTTTGCCTTCCAGTAAAGGGCCCAGATGCCTCTGGCCCCAGAAGTGGTTGTTTTTCTGGGAAGCAGCACAACTGCTCATCCTAGACAAGAAACTGAGAGCAGGCCTCCTCCTCGCTGGGGCAGTGCTGAAGGCACAGCAGGGATGGTGACCTGAAGAGTGTGTGAAACACACAGTGGTAGGAGCTGACACTAAAGGTGGGAGTAGGACACTGGGTTACTCCCAGCAGTGGAGATCTAGGCAAGAGCACAGGGAGAGGGCCGACGCTTACAGTGTGCAGGGACTGCGGAGGCATCACTGGGATGTCTAGTGAGATGCAGCTGCTGGGTTACTGACTACAGCAATCGGGGGAAGAAAAAGCCTCTGCTAGTCACACAGTGACATTCTGAGCCCAGTAAACTTGTGGTACCTGCACCATTCTGTGGCACCAGTCTGTGTTCTGAGTGAGGGCGGAAAACACAAACATCATCTTACCTGTTGTGAGCAGGTGAGTGGCCAGCATCCTCACTTCTGTTCAAGTCTCTCACGGCTTCCTCCTCTCCAGGCCCTCTCTGGTTTCCCTCACTGGACACACAGATCTTGCAGCAGGACACAGTCATGTTATAAACAGTCCTAGTTCTTCACAGAGTCTGTAGTAAGAGCCTCCACACAACAAAAGATCAGACAAGTGTTCGTGTCTCTCTCTCTATCCCATAAGAGTTGAAGGAGGAGGCTTGACCTGAGGGACAGCAAGTGTCTCTAGCAACACCTTGGGGTAGCAAAGGGGATTTCAGCTCCTTCTCTAAAGATTCAGTAATCAGCAGAAGGAAGGTAAGAGGGGGGCTCTGGATATTTGGGTAGAAAGTCTGAATAAAAGAAGAGAATTCCGTGACGACCGTACATGGAAGCACACGGGGAAATCTGCACTAGCAAAACAGCATCTCACCCCTAATCTCAGTGTCGTCTGCACAAAGGCTTCAGATTATCACAGGGAATCTGATCAGAATTTAACCCATCAGCAGTACTCGTTCAGCACCTACACAGAGTGTAGGAGAACTTCTGGGTTAACCCCTTGGTGGTTCCTTTTCCACTGTTACCAACCACTCTGTAGTTCAGCTGGGCCTTCACACCAGTGTTGTTACCAGCGACAGGATGAACTGCATCCAGGACTTTGTTGTGTTTTCTTTTTGTAAAACAGAGGCTTTTTCTGTTTTAAAGCAGAAAAGGTATTTTATTGATTTTATGTGCTCCTCAAAAGTAAGTAAAGAATTGCAAAGATTATGTACAAGTATTTCTGGAAGTAAAAATCTGGGATCTGTTGCCAAGGATTAACCTCTGTGTTTGCTGTCTTAACCACTGACACAATAAATACGACTCTGTCAAAACTCGTGCACAGGACTGTCCCTCTTGTGTCTTGAATTGTCCTAACCTGGCCTCACGGATGAAAACAATGCAGGTGCAGCTAATTCAACAGTGCAGAGGGAACCTTTCACTCCAGTTCCACCAGCAGATCTCCTTCTCCCACGGTGTCACCAGCTTTGCAATGCACAGCTTTCACCTGCGGCACAGAAGCAGAAGTCATGTCAGCTCTGTGTCAGCGACGTGGTTAAAGGAACGCTCCGGCTGACAGGGCTTGTGGAGGGCACCCCTCCTGCACGGACAGGGCGAGCGGCCACTGGTAGCTCTACGACCAACACAGAGATCACAAACATCATGTGTTGGAAGGGGCTCAACAGGCTGACAGCCTGACCTCTAGCAAAGTCCACCTAAATTTTGAGTATCTCTGAGAATGGAGACTCCACCACCTCTCCAGGTGTGTCTAACTCCTTCCAGGTACTTTGGCACCTACCACGAGCTCATTTTGTTGACTCAGGTGCTTGAAGGCCTGAATGTCAGACAGAGGTGGCACTTTTCAAACCTGCAAAGCCCCTTCTCACACTTGCTTTCACTGCTGTTCATTTACTACTGTTTTAATCCTTTAGAGGACCAGGCTGAGCCTCCAACATTCATGCTTGGATAGTCCACTTAAATGTTCCAGTGTTTCTTGCATTACAGATTTGAAGTTTAACTGAAATTTTGGGACCACAGCCATGAAATGAGTTTCCTTTGACCTGTGGACAGCTGGGATGGACTGATTCAAATCTGTGTTGGGAGACTTTAACGTAGGTGATCTTGGCAAAGGACTACCGCTGTAGAAGAAATGCAGCTACAGCTACTCACATGTAGATGCCTGAACTGTAAAACACAGACATCTACACTAGTCCCTTGTTTCCCCTATAAAAGGCTGCAATGTGTTGGAATTCCCTTTCAGCACATGGAGGTCCAGAAAATATTCAAAGCAGTATGTTGGCGTTTGCTTGCCACGTTAAATCCAAGCCCACACCAACGTGCCCACACCAACGTGCCCACACCAACGTGCCCACACCAACGTGCCCACACCCCTGGTCAAAACCTTGCTGAGCAGTCAGCTCTGTCTAGTCATCCAAACCTGCAGCACCGCTGAAACACCAGGCTACCTTGGCTACGCTCCTGCCTCCTTCCTAGTCTGGCAGCGTGAAGCCCCGTGAGCTCCAGGTAGCACAGGCACAGCTCGAGAAAGGAGCCCTGTACATGGGCTCTTAAAGCCATCCATATAAAGAAATAAATGTCTTTATTTCTAAACCAGCAGCCAGGCTGAGCCAGCTCCAGAGCCTCAGCCTCTGCAGAGACTGAAGCAGTGTGAAAAATCTTCTTCTCCTGCTAAGCCAGGGTTCAGCAAACACTTGGAGCTGACCAGTGCTTCAAACTCCCCAGGCAGCAGGGCCAGCTCCCCGTTCTGACCCAGGCACAGCTGTCCCAGAGGAGACAGGCCACATCACCTCCATCCTTCCAAAAGTTTTAAACCACCTGCAGCTCAAATAAAGTCAAAGCAGATCAAAACAATTTTCTACTTTTCTCACAAACAGGAAGTTGGGGGTTGATGCAGAAAAGGAATTCAGCTGGGAGTGAAAATGGCAGCGTCTTCCAGCTGAAGACTGACTGAGATTCAAAACACGGACGGGCCAGCCAGTGCCAAACATCCCATTCCTGTGGAGAGGGACCGAGTTACTTCAGCCCTCAGGGCCATGAGTGCTTGCGCCACGACAAATTCTTTTCAGCAGCTTCAGGTCCTACACAGCTCAAAATGTTTTGCTTTTTTAAATTGCTAGAATTCTAAAGAATCAATGAATTTGCTTATTATTAACACGGAAACACAACGAGGGCATTGCTAGGTGCACACCAGGCCCACCGAACCGTTCACACTCGCCCTCGGAACCATTCACATCACACGCTGAAGGATTGATCAGCCACATGTTGGGGGTTACGTGGCATCTGTACAGAATCACAGAATCATCAGGGACTGGAAGGGACCTCCAAAGATCATCCAGTCCAATCCCCCGACACAGCAGGATCACCTAGACCCAGTCACACAGGAACACATCCAGGCAGGTCTTAAACATCTCCAGTGAAGGAGACTCCACAACCCCCCTGGGCAGCCCCTTCCAGGGCTCTGTCACCCTCACTGGGAAGAAGTTCCTTCTCATATTGATGTGGAACCTCCTATGTTCCAGCTGACACCCACTGCCCCTCACCCTATCACTGGATGACACTGAGAAAAGCCCAGCTCCATCCTTCTGACACCCACCCTTCACATATTTATAGACATGAATGAGGTCAGTGGGAGACACTTATTAGGAGAAGTATGAGCAGGATTTTCAGGACAGGTTCACGGGCTGCAGCACAGCTCAGCTGGGAAAGGGAAGGGGAAAGTGAAAAGTAAAAGGGGTGCAGGGGGTGGCATTTTAACCACAAATACTCACTAGTTAAAATCGATGGGTGCGAACAGCAGCAGCAAGGGGTTAAACAAAACAGGATGCCATGGATGAAAAGACAGATGCCAGCAAGTATTAATCAGGTGGGAAAAGAAATTATCTAGGACTTAACGCGTGAAAGAAAACAGAACAGTGGCAATGTCAGAGCAAGGGTTCTCCTTCGCTTTTCCTTTCCCCAAGACCCAGTTTTGCACTGGAGAGCCTGAAGAGGCAGCCCCTGTGTCCCAGCCTCAGCGACAGCGTCAGGGCTGTGCCAAATCAGCCTTCCTTGTAAACACACAAACAGTCCTTGGCACAGGCGCCCAGGCCAGGGTCTCAGCGAGTCCTGCCAGAGGCCGACTGGGTCCCGCCTGCCCTGGAGATTCAGGCTCCTTGCTGCCTCCCTCTGGGTTAAGGGCTCTTGCACTGGGAGTCGCTTCGCTGCTTCCAGTCGTGAAATGGCTTCAGGGAGAGCAGAGGGGCCTGTCCCCAGGCAGAGAAGGGCTAGAACAGGCCAGGAAATACGAGACAGAACACAACACATCATGCTCTCCCTTTGAAAAAGATGGATGGAGGGGCTGTGACCACTGGAGGCTGCGCGTGACAATCTGGCACAGGGATGCTCTGAGGCCCTGACTCGAGGGCTGCCAGTCCCCCAACCAGATGGGGTTTGCGCCGTGCCCCTGTCAAACAGGCCGGGCCGGTTCCTCAGCCAGAGCGCTGGTTTTGGCACATCCTGCGACGCACCAGCCTCCCAGCTCGGGAGCTGCAGCGCTGATCCCTCAGAGAGCAGAGCCTTGCAAAGCTCAAGGAATCTGCAGAGCTGGGCTCCTATTTAACCGTCAGTCACACGAACAGAACAACTGCTTTCTCTCGTCTTGCTGCAAAAGCACCTGCCCTGTCTTGTCCTAAGAGTTTCTTTAATGTCAAATAATTCGTTGTTAATTAAATAACTAGCAAAGCGATCTCTTATGTTCAGCTGCTCTCTAGAAAGATGGAATTTGGAGAGACAGCCTGCGACACCTTTCAATTCAGCTTGGCACGGTAACATCACAGAACACAAACCATTTAGGAGAAAAGGGGTTGCGTGGATTTCTGAAGCCGGTCAAACTCCTTCCTGCTGTGCTATCTCAGGCTCGGAACTACTTAACAGCATTCACAGCAGATGCAAATGTTAAAAATTAAAGACACCTCCCTTTGAAAGACTTACAACAATCAGACTTAATTCCTCCACAACCAGAACCCTGCTTTTTTCCCTTTGTACATCTATCCCGTTTGACAAGCGGCGCGCGGTTCCAAGCGACCCAACAGCTTACCTTGCCTGTTTTAGCAGCAGCCATACTGTTCTGCATTTTCATCGCTTCAATTACACAAATCTCTTGACCTTCTGAAACCTGGTAAAATTACAGCAAAGTGAGGAGAGAGGATTTGAAATGCTCTAAGCGTGTAGGATTCTGCTGGAAAATAAAGGGGATTATTTCATTAAATGCTTTAAAAAGACTTCTGTGGCACAAGTCAAGCCAGGCAGCTATACAGTCCCGGTACAAACCACCACCACCACGAATTGCAGTCGCCTCTGACACACTAGCAGCTACACAGGGGGAAGAAGAATCGCCCAGTTCAATCTGTCACCCCAGACAAAGCTGTGAGGCTCCTCTTCCAGCCCATCCGTTCAGCTGCAACTTCCACCGTTCTCCTTTCACCTCCATCACCGCTCAACGCTAAATCCACATCAAAGTGTAACCTGCACAGTTTTGGCTGGGGAGTCTGCTTGGCTGCTCTGGCACTGATCCCATGGATGCTAATCCTGATCCAGAAGCCAAACGTTTCTTGGCGTGGGTTGAGGGAAGCATGGCCTGGAAGCTTCAGCAGCACCCAACAGGCTAACGTTGAGCAGACAGTCACACCTCCGCACGTGGCAGCATCTGGATAGCGGCTGGTGACTTTGGACTGACAGAAGGGAACACACCTGTGAGGAACCATCACCTCCTATCCACAAGAGAGACAGTGTGCAGGCAAAGCCATCACACTTTGACCACAACTGATAGCTCCTGATGGGAAACATTCAAGTTGTCTCTTTCTGCAAACAGGCGTATGCAAGCTCATGGTCGCTAGTAACTCTGGGGGGTTCCCCGTGTCTCCCCGTCAGATCCTCCCTCCCAACACCTTGGACCACACAGTGCAGAAGAAACTGTCTCAAGGTTTGACAGTGGTCATGGGGCCTACCTGTACATGAGGGGAACAACATAGAATCATAGAATCACTACAGACTGGAAGGGACCTCAAAAGNATCATCTAGACCACACTGCCTCAGTTTGTCTGTGAGGATGCTGTGAGAGACTCTGTCAAATGCCTTACTCAAGTCAAGACAGACCACATCCATGGCTCTGCCATCATCCATCCACCTGGTTACACCCTCATAAAAGACTATCAGGTTGGCCAAGCACGACTTTCCCTTGGTGAAGCCATGCTGACTGTCCCTAACAACCCTCCTGTCCTTGATGTGCCTGGAGACAGCCTCTAGAACAAATTGTTCCATCACCTTTCCTGGGATGGAGGTGAGGCTGACCGGTCTATAGGTACCTGGGTCCTCCTTCTTACCCTTTTTGTAGACTGGAGTGACATTCGCTGTCCTCCAGTCCCCAGGCAACTCTCCTGATCCCCAGGACTTAGCAAAGATGATGGGAGTGGCCTAGCAATGACTTCTGCCGTCTCCCTTAGCACACGTGGGCGCATCCCATCTGGGCCCATGGATTTGTGTACGTCCAGCCTGCTCAACTTCTCCCTAACCACAACCATCTAAAGACTCCCTACGATTGAGTAGCCCGGACCTGAATTCAGCGGCTGAATTTCCAGGGCACAAGAAACTCTATGGAGAAGAATCACCGGCGTTCCTGAGCGGCAGTACAATGGTGCTGTAGCCCGGCCTCATCGGGGGGCGGTGGGCACACGAACCTATCAGCAGCTGTCTAAACGGAGCTGTGGAAATACATCTACTGGAAAACCTCAAACTGCCTCTGTAGATTTGAAGTGCAGTGCTAAAACACACAGAAGTATTGATGGCTGAGGGATAGGCACGGCCAGGAACCTAAACTTCTCCTCAGCTTCCCTCCTTTCTCAAAGGTACGAGTTTTTGTGTCGTATGTAACACCCACCAAAGTGATGACAGAGTGAGTCGGCTCTGGAAAGGAAATAATGCCCCAACCCACAAAATACATAGACAGAGCATCCACTGAACATCTAGTCTGGGTAATGTGGAAGGAAGGAGGCACTTTCAGGAGGTCCCACGTGTGAAAATGCCGTGTCAGCACTTCTGGTGACGTGCCATTCGTTGACAATTACCTTGGTGAAAGTGTCACTTAAGCACAGAAGTTTAATTACTGCTCTTATGTTAAACCTTTGCAGCTCCAGTCATTGTGTTGCAAAGCAACAAATCCTAAAATGAGGCACTTGTGTCTCTCTTTTCTCCTCCTCTGGGCATTGTCCAATGTCTTTCATGCCGTAATTGCACGTATCCTTTTGCCTGCTGTTTAGCCTGCCAACTGCAAGCGATGTTTGCAGGTTCTTCTAACTTACTGAAGGATTCGTCGGGACCATTTTTAATGCTGCATTTCCATCGTGGGTTTCTTTCAGCTGAGGGGAAACCAGTGTAAACCACCATCTCTACATTTCAGTTTAGAGAGTGATGACCCAAATCTGTCAAAACAGGCAAATAAAATCAACCAAAAAAATCCCATCAATTGGAACCAAGAAAAATAAAACAGCTCCTTTTCTTAAAAGAAATTGGACTCCAGTCTCTTTCTGACAGAGTTACACTAGAGACCAACCCACCTTTACATTGCTTGGAACCGCAAAACAAGTGAGTGATTGACTGCAGAGCTGCCGTCTGTGCTTCACTAGTCTGTGTTTCTGCACGGCACAGTTCAAAGTAGCTGTTGGGTTTTGTTCTCCGCAGAAGGAAAAACAAATCAAAACCAGAAAAAAAGGAACAAAAACAAAGAAAAACCAAAAAAGAACAAACCCGTTGACGCAGAGGGCGCTGAACATCTCGACGCTGCCAACAATTCTGAGGCGGATGTGGGAACAGTCGATAGCGCCGTCTCAGTAACGTGGGGACCGCGTGGTGGTTGTAAGTCCTCTGGCTGAAAGGTTAAACACAGGACAGGGAACCATCCCCAGTCGTTTCCCAACCAAGTAACTCCCAACACTGGCTGGAACTGGACCTTGAGAAGCAGCGACCAGGAGCCTGTCTCCATTGCACCTAGAGGAGCGCCCCGCCGACTAATCGCACTTGCAGCTAGATCTCTTGGAAGTCTGAAACACAAGCAGACAGCGCACACCCGAGGGCGCTGCTACCACGGGATCGCCGTGAGCGCGGCACACTTTCCTCAGACTTTTGTGTGTCGTCTGATAAAGACTTAACGGTTGTGACAGGACGTCTTCCATGTTAGGCTTGCAAAATGGTCACAAGCCCCACAAGTCTTTCTGATAAACCCAGTGGGCACTGATGTATTTCCCCGCTCCCTGTCTAATTGGTGTAAAGTTTCCAGATCTGAATGCCCGATCTTTCATCCAGCTTGCTGCGTCCTCTCCTTTGACGTGGGGTCAGGGTTCACATTCGCATCCGATTATCGGAGGGGCGCTCATTAAGCGGCAGCCTGCCTCGCACCGAAATGAGTTCGCTGGAAGGGGAGCTCGGCCCATTTACTCAGCAGATTTTAGCATTTTAAGGAGGCCTGAGTGTCACACGGAGTTGCTACGTTTTGAGGAGTTTCAGACATCTCCAGCTGATGATTAATTGTGAGTGATGGGAAATAAAATCCAGTAAAGCCAGCTGCTTGCCATGGTCGGCAAAATTACTATAATGGATATAGGCTGCCAATTTTCCACTTTTACTGGCAAGTCTTCCAAGTGTAATTAAGGGAAGTTATAAATGATATGGAAATCTATCAAGTCCCATTTATTTTCAGAGGACTCTCTCCCCTGAGACTTTTATCTTCAAGCTTATAGTTTGCTTTGTTGTGCTAATGATTTAAACCACTTCTTATTTCTGATTAAAGCCCCCACTATCCTTCATGAGAAGTTAGATCCACTTTATTCAGAAGGATTTAAAGAAACAGAAACCTTTTTAAAGTAGTGTTTGTTAACCATGCTGAGCTCTTCCTGCCTCCGTGGAGGCACAGAGGAAGGCACCTCCATCTTAGGCACCTTGCTGCTCCCTGGACTTCTACTTCCAACAGATTCCGAGGATTCAGAAAGATCCAGGGGTGGGGGGAGGGAAAAGAGGGAATAAACAAATAAATAAGACTTTTAAAATCCATCATCAGCAGTCTCCCAAGTTGCCTCCAAATCCTAAATCCTCCAAAAACAAAGATCATAGGTGCTGCCTGAGACGCTGGGCATTTAGCACAGGATGGTGTCGCTCACTAATGTCGTTTGATTTGGAATAAAAGCATGAAAATGATGTGCAAAGGCCTAAAATTGGAGATGTAAAGGATGACTGCACAGTATTCCATTTCTCAATTTCATCCTTCAGAGCCACAAAATGGGGGTGATACAGTTACTGGATGAGATTTACAGTAACAGCTGTGGTCTTCCCACACAAGGGAGGACCTTCTAATGGGCTAAGGTCTGTTTTGAACAGACGGGGAGTAGCAAAACAAGGTTGCCTATTAAGGGTGCGCAGTAATATTCCTGATAAAGAGAATGACTAGCGGTAGTCAGATTGCTTTAAGAGACTTAAATCTCCTTTCGCTATCAAAAACCAAAAGAACCCCAAACCAAAACAGAGCTATTTTAGAAAGTGCTAACTGCTGAATAAATGAAAGACATCTAAGTGTGAGGGGTTGGCTTTTTCCTTTCCCTCCTCGCTGCAAACTGTAAAGGATGCATAGGAACCAGTGCCAGGGGCATATGGCTTTCCTCTGTGCTGAACATTCAGACAAAAGACAGGTTCATCAGTCATTGGAGTATCTGGATAAAAAATTAGCTCCTGATGGATGGTATTTAGAGCTTACCTGCTGCTCGTGCATTACTAGAGAAACACAGGGTTTGAAACCCACATGACATTAGAAACTGCCGACCACGAGACACCCGACGTGCAAAGCCCGCTCGCCACGCACGCCAGGTTAGACAAAACAAGAAATAAGCTGTTTAAAGCCTCTGCCCAAAGCTGGGCCCACTGCAAGGAACCCTGGGTCAGCCCTGCACAGGCCAATTAACACACAGCATCTGCTGTACAGAAGCCGGGCACGAAGCACTTCCGAATGATTTCGGCAATTAAAAGAAAACTGTTTCCTGCCTGTTCTGACAGCAACTGCCTCAATGCAAGAGCGAGCACCAAATCATTGTGTGCAGCTGAAAAAATTAAGTCTCTCTCTCTCTCTCTCTTTTTTTTTGGTTAATCTTGTGAAAAGGGTGTGGGAGGGATGAAGATTTCTTACGGGGTCGGATCGTTCTTTTGTTGTCCGACATTCTGTGTTTTTCTGCCAAATTAGACAGAAGGTTCCGCGGGTTTACGGGGCCCTCTGCACTGTCACCTTCTGGTACGCTGTGGCTCCCTAAAAAGATGGATCAATATCAACCCTGCTGATTTGCTCACAAAAGTGAAAACCCTTCAATTACATTTTTAGCAGCATTGTGTTTGGAACACAGGTGCTCCGATGCGTGACATTTTTAAGGCTCTGCGCTCAAGGGGGAGGAAACAACGACAGCTCGAAGCAGAAACAAGCTCAGGTTGGGTTCAAAGTGAAGTGCGAATTGGATTGTATTGATATCTCCTTCCTCAGCTTTGGGGAGACATCAGTAAATATCCCTCCCAATTTCCACTATGCAGCAACTTGTGTCCCTTCTGAGCAGTGTGAGTAGGAAGGGACAATGCGAGGCAGTGCCACAGAAAATCCAGTTACTCTCTTGTGTAGCCTTCTGCACAACAAATACCAGCCCTCGTCTCCCTTACCCTTGTGCAAAACCACTGAACAGTGAATTTGTCAGTGTGCACTCACCATCTAAAAAACTTACAAAGACACTGGGACTTTTTTGTGTTTGTTTATTTGTTGATTAAATTCAGTCCATGCTGGTATCATTCCCTTCCCAGATTTTTTTCTCTCTGACTTGTTGGCAATCTGGCAGCCAGCATCCAACAAGAAAACAAATCAAGAGAAATTGGATGAGTAACAATTGAAATGCCTTGACATTGTCCATTACTCTGTGAAACAATTAGCGCGGGTTTTCCCTTCTTTCCAAATTAACTCTGAAACCAGAGCTCCAGAGCTGCAGATATAATTAGTGGCAATTAACAGTACTTGACAAATCATTATTAAACTTTTTTTGCCACACTCCTTTAACGAGCGCATCCAAAGATAGCACATCCCAAATTTGGTGACCTCTGACTAACCAAAGGTCAGTGCTGTCCCCCTGACAGCAATCAGCACTGGTCATTGCACTCCCACTTATCCAAAACACACTTCCCCGAGTGCTCCGGAGATCCCAGCGTGCTGGGAAGTGATATGCAGGCAGAGCACTCCTGGGAGCCTTCCTGGCACTACTCAGCCCAAGGCAAGGCTTAGCTGCCATCACACCAGTCTTTATCAGTCATCTGTTTTATCCATGGCTAACAAGTTGCTCATCGTCTAAGAAGGCAAAGTGCTCCGACACGTGCAAAGCAACCCGTGAGCTCTTTCTGAGGGGCTGCAGCGGTTTTCTCCTGGAGGAAACTAATATGAAGTAGTTGCACCTCGTTATCAGAATCGGATTTCATCCTGAATGACTCACACACAGATCTGAGACCGCAGTGCTGCAGCACGACACAAAAGACAGCTGCATTCAGGGGAAATCCTAAGCAATTACTTGCACACGTGAGGAGCAGTTGCTCTGGTTATGGGGGTTTTTATCGTGAACACAATCACCGCTTGAAGCTTCATGTTGTAAGAATGGTGACACGTTTGAAAGCTTTCATTCTCAAAATTTCACCACTGGGACAACAGTTTCATTTGCTGTTTACCCATGGTTTCCCCCCCCCAAAATACACCCTCCCAAAAAGTTATTGAATACACAGAATCCTAAGAACTACACGAGGCTTGTGACTGCATCTTGTCAAGTTTTCAAACTCCCTTTAGCTGAAAGGTGCAGGTTGTATTTGCTGCGGGATCGGCGAGAACACGGCGAAGGAAAGGAATTAAACTTTTAAAAGGAGGAAAATAATGATAAAATCAAAAAAAAGAGGTTTGCAATGAGAGGGAAATTTCATTTGAGTTTAGGAATATCTAACTAAATTATTGATACAGCATCAATCGAATTAAAACATGTAACTAGTACTTAAGCAAATCCATTCTTACTGGTTTTCCTGGTTGCTATGTCTCTGTTATAAATGGCAATCCATAAAACTGTGAGTATAACGCATCTACATGAAATAATACTGTGTGTAGATGAAATAATGTACCACAGAGTACAATAATATAGCACTACCTTTTTACTTCATGAGAACAAAACGCTGCAGCGAGAAGCAGAATCTAGGAAGCTGTTTTGTTTTGGTTTCTAGCAGCGAGCGTTTCGTCACGAGAGGTCAAGCAAAACATCTTTTCCCATAGCAAGAACTTCCCAAGGCTTCATGAAATGGAAAATTGTGGAGAAAGTTGGGGTTTTTCTTAAAAAAAACCAGCAATTCCTCTAAAGAATAACAGGAGGACTTGAAATAACATGCATGCAGCTGAACTGGAAGAGGAGTGCAGCTAAAAAAGAATGGAAATGTAGTTTAAAAAGCTTTTCCTGTTGCTTTTAAAATGTGGGCTCACTGAGAGGGTTTTTTCATTTTTGCAGCTAAAAGAAGCAGCTTTCAAGTTGCCCAGTTTTGAAATTACTGGAGTAATCAGCATATACTCTTAGAGTTTATATCTTGATAGAAAAAAAAATCAGCCCAGTTGGTTTTACCCAGTTTCAATACCCAAAGCCACAGTAGCCAGGATTTGACATCGTAAGACATTTTGGTATGAGAAATCCCCATCTAAAGATGATTTGAACAGTGAGAACTTCTCATGCCTGGGCTAATCTTGAATTACTGGAAAGAAGAGAGGAAATTTACAAACTGAGGTCAAAACAACAAATTATCCTCTTCTTTTGGCCACTGTCCCACAAAGATTCAGTAACGCTGGGGTGTTTACCCAGAGGTACTTTCCTTTTACCTATTAATGGATAAGAGGAATCATTACGGTGATTTAGGCTACGAGCACTGGTGCTAGCTTATTGATCAGTGCTTGCCTTAGTAATGCCACCTGCTTTGCCTAATTAGAACAGAAAAACAACCATCAGAAGGATGCAGCTAAAAGGAAAACATCTTTGCATTTGTGACAGACGGAAACCTGAAAAAGCAAAACCTATCTTCGCAGCTCTACAAGCCAGCAGAGACAGCTCAGAGCTCTTCTTTTTGTTGCAGTGGACAGTTCAGACTACCAAAGTCAGAACCAGCTGTGGGAGCACTGTGGGTGGCTTCCTTTAAATGGGGTACAACAACATTGCTTTACTCGTTCAGCTGTTAGCATCTCGGGCTTCCCCTGCTCCTGCGGGCCCGCTGTACGCACAAAACTCAAGCCAAATGACTCAAGGCAAAGAAGAAGTATGTGCAAGAGCCTGCCTGTTTCTAAGCAAAGTAATGAATTTGTGCAGCTTCAATAGTTTCTGTGGTGGTGCATCTGTAGTAGTTGAGGTGAGATTAAAACTGACTGTAGTGCTGTCTCCACACTCGGCCATAAAAATACTGCTGAGCGCTAGCAGGGCTGGCTTGTGCTGCTGTCAGAGTCAGCAGAAAGAGAGCAAGGCCCTTGCCTGGACTCTCCGTGTCCAGTAGCATCTCTGGCTCTCAGCACCACAAGGAACCAAACAGTATCTCCCTCCAACCCAAATGTCACCCTCATGCTCATCAGGAACAATCCACTTATCAAACATGCAGAAGCCCCCCCCATGGGTATTTCCGACGGAGCGCGACTGCGTGATGGAGAGGAGCAGAAGCCTACATTTAAACCTTCTCCCCCTAAATAATAGCAACCTTCTTCCCAGCCAGCCGGATCTCAAATTGGTTTGTTGTTTGTGTAGCTTTCTGTTTCTGAGTGCCTTCATTGTGTTTCCAGGAATAACTGAGTGACAACTAATTACAGTCTTCTGATCACAATAAAGAAAACGAAGAATGTAGAAAGTAACGAAAAAGCTAAAAAAATTGGCAGCATCACAAGTTCTGTTTCTCTCTGGCTGACAAACAGCACCTCCCCACTGTGTCGCTAAAATCTATAGATCATCTTGCAGACAAAAGAAAAGAAATTCCTCACGTGTGCAGCATCTTTTGGCAAAAATGAATTGAAAACTGCTCATCAGACCAGCTGGGTAGGCGATGCTCACACAGTCTTCTATGAGGCTTCATCAGACCAAAGTCTTTTTCAGCAAAAGGGGCCAAATGAGAACATTGTGCTTAAAGGAAAAACAATGAGACGCTGAGCGGGGAGAAGTAATGCAGGGATCTGCGGCGCCTTCTCGTTCGGCTGGGGACAAGCAGAGAGGTATGAACTAACACCACACCCCCTCCCTGACTGGTCATGATGCCCCAGAGCCCAGCCACAAGCAACAAACCCAAGTTTGCAGGTGTGACCGTTCAAAGATGAGACATCCCCTTATGGGAATCTCCTCACCCTTTGTAAAGTTACACTCGGAGGAGGGGGTATGGTAGCCCAGCTCCCCATCCAAACAGAGGGCACCTCTCTGTGAGCAGGGGAGCTGTGCTGCACTAACACAGTTCGTTCAGCACAGATCACAGGTTAGGAGAAAACTGTTGCAGAGTAGCTGAAAACCAGCAGTAACTCGAGTGGAAGGAGGGATGGCTCTACCTCACGCTCTCCGTTTTTCAGCTGTGTGGTTTTCACACGCTGTGCAAATCTGAGCCGTCAAACCCAGCTGCAAACCCAGCACAGGAGCTGCTTAAATTCCCATTTCTCCAGCACACTAAGGAAATGAGACTTTTCCCAAGCAGTGCAACAAAAGGAGCTGGATTTATCAGAGAGCGACAGCTCCCTGCCCATCGCGCCTCAAACAGCTGTAGCAAGTGAGCTGCTCTCTGACAGACAGCCAAGACGTGTAATCTGAATCACACCATCCCACTGCTTATTCACTGCTGATAGCTGATGCTCCCCTCATCTCCCTTGCTGGCTTGCTTTTTTTCCCCCCCTAACGTTTTGACACTAGTCCTGAAAAGGAAGGATTTAAGTTAAACCCTTTTCAATAACGCAAATGTGTTTTTGCAATTAAAGCCACACAATTAGCATTGACAAGCTCAGGTCAGCAGAACACAGATTATGCCCTTCAAATGCTCTGCCACTCAGTGCCTCCAGAGAAACCGCTGCACAAGAGGTGAAGAGGGGAAAAAAATCTCCACACATTGTTTAACAACCTGTGCTCTGATGCACTGCACCACTTGTGGATTTCTGGAGGGAGGTTCATTTCTGTATTGACTCCAAATCCCCTTGGCTCTGGCCTCCTTCTACACTGGTTTGGTTCCTTCAAGACAAGAGCCAGAAGGCTGCTAACATTTAGCAGAATTACCTTCTCAGAAACATCTTAACCAAATTTTAAAACGCCCAAAATCCTTGTCTGAAAATTATTTTTCTCATTCTTTGCAAAAAGAAGCATTTGCTTAAGATCTCCCTCACTCAGCCACTCGTAGTGCCCATCCACAGACATCACAAACTTCTCTGTCCATGTGATGATGCCGTGATTCCTTTTAATTGAGGACTGTTGTTTCTAAAGGTACAAACAGTGCGTGTGAGCAAAACCAGAGAGCTAAGTGGAGAAGCTAAAAGAACTTCTTTCTTACTAATTATCACTCAGCTGTAAGTTCTGCTTTTTCAGAAATCCCTTCATTTTGTTAACATGAGCACTTGCCCCTATAGATCTTCAATATTAATGTGATGCCTCCTTCTCTCTGTAAACAGACAGACATATCCATATCTTCCTAAAACCAAAGATGGCATCACAGAAAACATGTAAGCAAACATGTCACCTCAGCATCACGGCTGATACCCACCACACAGTGCTAATGTTGGACACGAGATCTTCACCCCATTTCTACATCATCTCTCCAGAAAATCTAGGTTTCATTGTCATAAGTCAGAGCTCCGTGCCTAAAGCCTTCTGTTTCTGTCTCGGTGCCACATGCATGTTTATGGCATCATTGAACTGACATCAGTCCTTTAAAACTAAACTGCACCATCTGATTCGAATATTCCTCTTGCTTTTCCAGGTTATGAGAAGTAAGGGCCTGTCCTTCGAAATAACCTACGATACAACGCAGCAGAATTCCACATAACGCTGAGTTCAAGGAGGTGTTTAGATCTAATTCTAAAACACTGTATTTACATCTGTTCCCAGTCTAAAGTGAGGGAGGAAGCACTGGAAATGCCCAGGACAGCAACAGCATGTTCTGTCACCCTTATGTGTGGCACGTTTACTCCTTGTTCAGGGCAAGAGGATTCCTGTAAGAGACTGGGAGCTCCCAGCATGGAATTCCCAGTTCAGGAGATGCATGTGGTCTTGTGAAATGCTAGCATGGGGATTTAAAACTGAAAAAACAAAGGTGGGGAGAAAATAAAGTTATGCAATTATACTTTGCCCCTGGTGTTCAGTAGTCTTTTCATTGCTCTAGGGCAGAAAATCAACAGCTCCTTCCTGCTAGCACTAACAGCACGTACATACTCCTAGGTGTACTTACACACACGCAGGTTCTTCCCCCTTGCCAAGGTATTTGTGATACAAAAAACTGTTGAGTTACACCTGTGGACCAGTGCCTGCTTGGAAATTTTCCTTTTAAAGCCAGTTTGATTTTAATTGTGCTTCTTTGCTAGTTTTTATAACTCAAACAAAAGCAGCGCACACCCTCCAGCACTTTATTCTACAGGTACTGTCGGGGGGAATCAAACAGAAACAAACCAGTGTGACCTGTAGTTGCACCAAGGAGAAACTCGTGTGGAATATATAATGCAAATGCAGACAGACAGATCACGTTTCTTACCGTGTCCCCGGGCTTGACAGAAACTGCCACCACTGCTCCAGGCATAGGAGATCTCAAAATGCTGGAGGTGTCCTCTGCTGCTTTCTCTGGCATGTACTTGCTGAGCTCTGCAGCCACCTTCGTCAGGATTTGTAACTTGTACTAAAGAATAGGCAGAGGAATAGGTTTTAGAAAACTGCACCTTCGTGAACCCCTGTCAGCGATCTGCACCACTTCACGGGGTGTTTTTACAGAGCACCTCTGTCATCTCTTCTACGCAGGAGCGTATAAAAATCACAGTCTGAAACCTCTACCCAGTTTCATTTTCAGGGTGTTCAAAGAGAAACCGGCAATGCCAATCAGCAGCAGCCAGCACGTTAAAGGAAAGGTTCAAGTACAGTGAAGAATTATCAGATTCATTTTAAAATTGGAGGTAGAGAGGGGAAATAAGCATTTTAAAACCAGAAATACCCTAATCTGCTTGTGGCATATTAGCTTTAGTGGCTAAGAAATACTGAGGGATTCATTCCCAGTGCCGTGCTGACTTGGAAATGGACCTCTTGGGAAAGTCCACCAGATTTGCAATGACATGATTGATTTCAAACATTATGTTTACTTTTTAAACACTTCTTTCCAACACACATTTAATGTTTGAAGTGAACTTGCTTAGATTTTCTGACTAAAACACTAAACTCTTTAAAGTCCATATTTTCATGCTCAGGAAGAAAGATAGGACGTTAGGGTTGTATTGAACAGACTTTATCTGTAATGAAAACTGTTCGGCAACTGCTACCTACGTTGAGGGGGAAAAAGTTTGAGCCACCGTGTCGCCCTGCACTGCAGAACGAAGGCGAAGGCCAGGAGATGGCAGCAGGTCTCTGCATGAAGCTGCTGCCTCTTCAAGGCCACAGAGCGAAGCCCCGCACCACACTTCATCAATAATTTAAACAAAGGTTTTAATAACAAGCATCGGATGAGCTGCATTTACAATTCAAATGTGTACTTTGCTGATGTAAAGTTCAACACCTTGCTTTGAACAGTATGTTTTCCTCCCAGACAATTAGCTATTGTTTTATTAGCAATAAAATGTCTGTACTTTTTTGTTTTTACACGGACAGAAAAAATCCTATATCCTTATGGTGGAGGTAAAGGGGGACTCTGCCTTCTGATTCTGCAGGGAGGAGAACAAGCTATTGAGATGTATGCAGAAGGTGCTTAATTCTGCAATGACATATTTCAAAAGCAGCTTTCAGAGGCAAATTAAAAATATCTACCAGGATTATCAACGCGCTTGGACGCGCAGAATTACGTGCAACGAACGGCAGAGCCGCTCAGTTAGAAAGACTTGCTTCTCACCAGAAATGCAAGCAAATGGTTAAGTGAGCCTATCCCTCCCTCCATCCCAGTAAACGTAATAAAACCCCAGGATAACACTGCAAGTGGCACCCAAAGATCAGAGAACCCGCTCCCAACCGTGTGCCTTCCCTCCAATGGGAAGGGCACAGGGAAAACCAGCACCATTTTGTATGCAAAAAGCTGCTTCAGCTCCAAGCCTCCTGCAGGCATTAGCACGACAATTAAGACACTGGTTTTCCAGCCCCAAACACAGCACCGGTCCATCCCTGCACAAGCAGGCACATCGGATGCAGTTTCTGTTCGCAGAGGCCGAGCGTGTGCGTGCGTGTGCGTACGCACGCGTGCTCGTGTGCGGCGGGGAGCAGGGGGCTGATGCCTGTAGATTACGATGACATAAGTTGCAGATAGAATTGCAGCAGTGTGACAAGTCAAATAATAACATCTTGTGCGTGTTTCTTTACTCTTGAGTGTCTGTTTTGCAATCAAGACATACAAGTGCCTGCCAGTTTCTGAAAGATATGATCCTTAAGTGAAATTACTGTGCAAATAAAAGCTTTTTACTCCTATTAAAATTCATCTGAGTCATAAGTGGCAAGGAAAAAAAGCTTGCCGAGTGTATTCTGCTGTCAATCTAATAAATATTCTGTGCAGAGGGACTATTTATCAAAGATAAATTGTACTTAAAAGTCCTTCATTAAATCTATGGGGGGGAATATAATTACACCAAATTGCACAGTTTCAGTATCTGTGGTTAGTGTCTTCTTTGTACTCAGAGTTTCAAAATAGATTTTAAAAACATACTAAGGAAAAGAAGAACACGGACATAAGTTAGATTTGTGGACTCTTGCAAGAAGCCGTTTTGACAGGATTTCAACGGATTCGGTTCGGGCGCCGTTTAGATTTTTAAGGCATGTATTTCCAAGCTGCCTGATTTCAAAAACTAAACTTGAGGTGAAAGCCAAGCCTTCCACATCCATCTGGGCTGCAGCACTTCGCAGAGACTGAAATTCAGAATTCCCTGTGCGTTCCACTATGTACAGCAGTGGGGGGGGAACTGCGTTCCTCAGTGTGCTGCACTTTAAAGCTCAGCTCTCCACACCAAGCTAAAATATCCCTACCAAACATTGTTTTTACTATCTTTATAATTTTCATATCTTTTAGATTCCTTTCTCTGCAGGGCTCCTGCTTTGCTTGGAGTGAGATGTAAGAGTCAGTACACTCAAAGCTTTAGAACGCAGGTCTTTGTTATTGATGAGCTGTTCCTTTTCCTTTTGTATTGTTTATTGTTCTTTAGTCTGTTTGGGGGACAAGCAAGTTACTGTAATCAAAAAGTAAAAAATAACAACAGTAAACTTCTGGGGAAAGGCCTTTTTTGGCACAGCTGGTTCACAAATGACCTTTCAGAATATGAAAAGGCAAGGAAGCAAAGAAAGGTTCCTTCTTTAAGATTACCTTTGATGTACTTCTGCTGTTGGCTGGACCCCACTAAATACCCACAGAAGTGTCCCTTTGTAGCACAGTTCCTTATCTCTGGTGGACGGGTTATACAGGGGGATGCAGGGGGTTGTGCACCTAACTCAAGCTCAGTGAGAGCCAAAGGACTACCTCAACCAATGCCTACCAGAGCTGCTACAACAAAAGCCATGAAGTACATGCCACATTTTTTTCATTACACGATTAACACTGCTGCTGTGCCCTTTGTTTAGTGAGGACCACGCAAGCTGAATAGGTCAAGCAGAAGTTCTGATTTGCTACTGAAGGAGTGAGGATGAAAGTTCAGGTTTTCTTCCCTTATCCTCAGGGGGAAGAGATAGAAGAAAGAAGGGGTGTAAACTAGGGGAGCATGAAAAGTTTGGGTTATAAATAGAGATCAGAAAGTTTCCACAAACATCTGTTGGAGTAATAAATATACTGTGGGTGGACTCTCAGAACAAGGAAATCTGCTAGCCATCAGATCTGTGCTGAGGAGTAGTTGTCACCAGCCACTGATCCGCTCTGCAGGGTTTCAGAGCCCAACTCTGCCAACCAAAGTCAAGTCAATAAAGAGGTACCTGAAAGGAGCCACACAGCTGTGGATGGCACAGAGAACAGGTGTTTCTTCTAAACAAGACTGCTGAAGTCCTCAATCAGTTAAGAAAATTACAGCAGGGAAAAGTGGTGTCACTTAATAGTTTTCTAAGGGAAACAGTACCCTGTCCTACCTCTCCCACTAAATGAATGTTTCTGTGATACAAATCTCTCTTACAACTCTTTTGTCTCCGTGACAAAAAAGAAGAAAACAAAAAGCTGTAATAATAGCAGAGCAAAGGAGTGAGGGGGTGAAAAGAAAGCAAATACAGTGAAAATTGCAGTTTGAGTTTTGGGGGGGGGGGTGTTTGTAGCTGTACACCATACTGATTCACCACATCAGTAGACAAACAGACCAGCTGCTACCAAAGCAAAAAAGGTAGCCAGCTGGCCCCACCTTTGCTTAAAAGCAAGTTCTTCATTTGCATGGATATCCTTCCCTTGCCCTGTACAACAGAATATTGTAAGCCTTCAGAAAAAGGCCCTCTGTTCCATTTGAAATTAGTTTATAAATATGATCTTCCCTGGACACCTGAAACTCACATCCCCAGAAGCTGTACATGCTCAAACTCCACTGGAGATTTGATAGAGCAATCTAGTGTATCGCTACCCATATGTTGCTGATGGCGGCGTTCGCGCTGCTGACCAGATGTGGAGTTTCAGCTTGCTCTACCTAAATGTTCAACCGTGCTTTTCAAATGTATCTGTGGTCACATTATTTCCCTTTAACATTCCTCGTCTGTCCCCATCCTGCCTAATGATTCTATGATTCTAGGAGTCTGTGGCGTGCTGTCACCTTCACAAGTGCTGTGTAATTCGCTATTCATTCAGAGCAGCACTATCCCAGCACCTAACGCACTGTGCTGCCCATTATTTTTATTAACCCTTAGACAGTTTAATATTGTGCCCACACCCTTGTGAGATCTGAGCAGGACAATGACGTATTTATTCCACATCACTTGAAGGTGTCAGGCACCACTTCCTTTCAGAGTCAAAGATTTCTTACTCAGCGAGGAGGTAAATGACACTTTGCACAGAAGCGGAGGGGGTTTTCTTTTTCTTTTTTTAGCTCTGAGTTCTGGAGGTCATTTACCTCCATGGGGTGGTGGTGAGGGCTGGCACTGACACCTGCACAAAGTAAGTGCACTTCTCGTCCTACGTCTCAACACGCTCTGGAGACGGTGGGAAAACATTGAAATATAAAAATAAATGCAAAACCACAAAACAGCATAACAAAGTAAAAGAAAAACAAAGCAGCCTTTAGCAGCAGCAAAAGGAAAAAGAGAAGCCTCATCACCAGACAGAACCCACTCCAGTGGCAGAAACTTAATTAGAAGTGTAAGTCAGCCACATTTCCCACTTTCTGCTCCTCGTGTGATGCATAATTAACACTCTGAAGAAACCTAATGAGGGTTAGCGCCACGCCAAAAAGCCCACAAAAACCAAAAAATAACCTCCAAACATAATCCCTCCTCTTGAGACTTGGGCTGAGCAGGCAAAAGACAGACGAGGAGCTCGGAGCGGTCCTTCCCTTCGCGGGGAGGTCGCGCAGCAGCCGAGCCCGGTGCGGGAGCGGTGCGGGAGCGGAGGGGCCGCCGCCGGATTCGCCTGTTGGCGGGATGCTCTGACATCTCCATCAGCGCAGTCTCAAGGTAGCTGTCAATCAGGATGATGCATCATTTAATAGAACAGCACACCGAGGATTTTCCTCCCCTCCACGCCGCATGACAGCGTATCTACAGCTCTATTTATACCCGCCCGGCCGTGTTTACAGCGCTGCTGTAATTAGAGAAGATGCAACAGGCGGCGGCGGCGGCAGCAGCCTCATCCCCCGGTCCTGTTTCGCCGCGGAAAGTGCGATCTTTGCTTCCCAGAGTCACTCTAAATGACAAAAGCGCTATTTTGCTGCAGCCGGCGCGCTCAGACGGCCCTTCATTTGCAGCTATCTCTAATTAGATTAATGATGCAGCGGCGCACAAAGCAGCCCCACTTCACATCAGATCGCCTATGAATTAGGACAAACACTTATTTCAATTCCAGGCAGAGAAAGCGGTGACGGGGGTATTTAGCATACCCTTTATGGTGGAATGAGATGTTAATTGTGTACCATTACCTCTAAACTGCTTGCTTGTTGTATAAATCACTGTGCTAATTGATGCAGAGATAGAAACGTAGCCACGGGCAAGAAAGCAACGGAATGAGAGCTGAAGATGGTGGATAAAGGATTATCGAGGAAAACCATATGGAGATGAGATTCCTTTGAAACCTGGCCACAATCAGCGCTACCGTGCACTACATGGGGGGAAAGTGCAGCGCTGACGCCTAAGGAAAAAAAATAAAATCATTATCTCTCCCTTTTTAAAATGTTTTTCGTTTTGACATCAGCGTTGCAGAAGAGAACCTCGGTAGTGAATGCGAGCCAAGCGTACAAGTTCAGATTAAACGTGTGTAATGAGCCTCACCACACAATTCCAGAAGGCAAGTAGCCTCGCTTTGGAATAGTCACACCACACTGCCCAGATTTTGGGGGGCCTGAGTTAATAAGTAACACTTGAAAACTATCCAGAACAGATGTTCCCCTGATCCATTTGCAGACTAGAAATGCAGACTCTCTAAACAGAATAAATAATTTTTTAAAAGCCAACAAAAAACGAACAAAAAGCCATCAAACAAAACCTGAACCGCACATCTAAAAATAGAAAATCCTGAAAGATACCGAAATGACAGCTGTTATGTGTCCTAACTAGGAGGAAGTGAAGCAGCTTCACACACCTGCAATAACAACTACACTTACTCTTGCCCGTGCACACAGAGAGGCAAGGAAATACCTGAAAATGCTCCTTCGTGTACTGCACTAGCAGGAGAGGAGAATCTCCCAGAATTAACGAGTACTAGGACTTTGTTATGACAGGAGTGGTAAAGCCAGCTTTGTAGTGGTTTGTCACCTCTAGAACAGCACTGTAGAGTTCACAACTACACAACTGCACTAGAGTGCAGATTCTCTAGCCTGAAAGAAGCAGTGGGTTTGACCCAACCCTCTGCCCACACAGAATGCAGCTGTCTCCTCTATCTGGGCATGAAATGGGTTGGACCATAACACTTTCAGGATACTTTCTCCCTCTGTTAGATTTGGTTTGAAGTGGATCAACTGACTCAAAGTTACTGAGGAACCTGGGCTCAAGGGCAAGTGACTAGGATCCAGTGGGACTGCCTGAGCCTTGATTTCCTGGTGAAGGTGGTTAAAAACAGGATTGTGAAAAGAAAATGAGCTACAATGCCATCTTGAGCACCACAATCAAGGACAAGCCAAGAGGGTGACGCGCTCACCTTTGAGACATGCTCCTTCCCCTATGGATACTGCAAATCTGTTTGGCGTAACTTTCATTCTGCAGAAAAGTGATTCTAGTTTGCAGGCAGAAGCAAATCATCTCCCTTCTGTCTCCACATTACTCTATACACTTTTTCCTTAAACTTCTTGTTTAGAAAACTTGGTAGAACTTGTACACAGCTAAGATTTTGCTTCATATTTTGATCACTAACACAATGCTAAGACAAAATGCTAACAGCTAAAATGTTACTCGATGTCCTGTTTGAAGAAAATCTATTTTCCCCCCCAACACAATAGGACTTTCAGCCATCAGCTCCAAGAACCCAGCACAGAGAAATAAACTTCAAAAAAATACAAGTATCCTCCCCTTGTGCGTTCAATCCCCTCTTCTCTCCCAGTGTTTGATTCTGCCTTAGCTCCAAAGAGCAAGGAGAATCCATTACATCCACTGTCCTAAGGTTCACTAAGAAGTGTTGCAGTAGTTTTCTTGACCTCAGTTCCCTAAGAAATACACATACATCTATGTGTACATGTATCCATGTATGTAAGGGAGGGCTTAGGGCGGACTGTTACCCATTATAAACAAGCGGGATTCTAGGTGATCCTGCTGTGGCAGGGGGATTGGACTGGATGATCTTTCGAGGTCCCTTCCACTCCCTAATGATTCTGTGATTCATGTACAAATTACTGCTTGATGCAACATCAGTGAAGAAGAGCAAAAAGGAACCTTACATTGGCTGATGAAGTGCTTCAGCTCCTTTGAGAGGAATCTTTAAATTATTTCTGACACAATACACTGAACAGGAGTAAATAGTGTGACACTGGTTTGAAGTGACAGTAGAGTTCAACAGTTTAGATTTTGGTCACCACACATGCAAAGCCTGTGGATTCTCCTCCTTTATCACTAAAGCTTACAGCTTCAAGGAAACACTAGTCACATCTGGCCAACCAAAGGGACTCATGAAATGGAAGCAAGTGGCAGTAGAATAAATGAAGCAAAACCCAGTGCTGACTACTTTGAAATAACACCTAGTGTGTGGCTAGTCGACATAAATGGAAAGGCACTGAGGAAAAGATCTGTCAATCTGTGTAACAGTCCTGCTCCTAATCATTAATAACTTCTTCTTGAGACCATTTAAACTAACCCATTAGAGCCCGCAGCAAAATGCCAACACTCCCATCACTTGCATGTCAGCAGTGCTGGTGTTAACAGGAGAAAATATATGGTTTGTGTGACCGTGCCCCGGTTCTACAGCACTTGCTACCTTTAATTGAAAAAGGCAGCTAAACACAAGGTAAATCATTCCGTTAGCTAAGCTGTTTAATAACACATAATTGATAATGTCAATGTGTTACGGTGGCATAATGCATCACTTTCAGCACTCCTACACTTCAAATACAGTCAACTTCAAACATTGACTTTATATCTGCTACTTAATGAAAAACCCAGGGAGAACTGCCTTGATAACCACATGTGGAACATACATACGACCCACACAACTGCCTCGACACACCGTTTTGCTGGTTACAAAGGGGTTCCTGCCCCAAGAGTTACACCTTGGTGAAAAGTTTAGTCACATCATTCGAAACTTGCTCTTTGTCTCAAAGCACCAGAAGCTTCCACTGGAAGAATATATATTTCTCTGTTGAAAAGGAGCATGAAAAAAATCTACACGAGCAAAAGCAACTACCTGTCCCAACCTTGCAGGCTTTTGTCTAACTTTTCACATGTAATAACCAGGACGACAGTAGCCACCAGGCCTTGTTGGCAGCATAAAGTAAATCACATATTTACAAAAGTGCTTACAAATAAAAATCATACTCTCTAAATATGATCTGGAGTAGGAAAAATACAAAAACTAACCCCATTATATAGCACAGAGGTCTATCACAGGCACTAATTTAAAATTCAATTTAAACCATGATTTTATTTCTACAAGTATTAAATGAACACGTAACCCATTTAACATTTGTCCTGTTTAGTACATAACAATAAAAATGTGGCCACTGACAAGACCATGCAACTGTCTCTGCACTGTGTTGCAGAGATCAGATGGCTGCAAAAAGGGTTAAGTTTTTGGTGTGGGTTTGTTTTTTTTTTTTAAAATACACACGAGTAGTGTAGGAGAGAGGGATCTGGAGGTCCTGGTGGACAGCAGGATGACTATGAGCCAGCAATGTGCTCTTGTGGCCAAGAGGGCCAACAGCATCCTGGGGTGGATCAGAAAGGGGGTGGTTAGCAGATCGAGAGAGGTTCTTCTCCTCCTCTACTCTGCACCAGTGTATTGTGTCCAGTTCTGGGCTCCTCAGGTCAAGAGGGATGTGGTGCTGCTGGAGAGGGTCCAGCGTAGGGCAACGAGGATGATAAAGGAGGTGGAACACCTCCCTTATGAGGAGAAGCTGAGGGAGCTGCGTCTCTTTAGCTTGGAGAAGAGGAGACTGAGGGGTGACCTCATTAATGTTTACAAATATTTGAAGGGTGGGTGTCAGGAGGATGGAGCTGGGCTATTCTCAGTGTTATCTAGTGATAGGACAAGGGGTAATGGGTGTCAGCTGGAACACAGGAGGTTCCACATAAATATGAGAAGGAACTTCTTCCCAGTGAGGGTGACAGAGCACTGGAACAGGCTGCCCAGGGTGGTTGTGAAGGCTCCTTCACTGGAGATGTTCAAGACCTGCCTGGATGTGTTCCTGTGTGACTTGGTCTAGGTGATCCTGCTGTGACAGGAGGATTGGACTAGATGATCTTTCGAGGTCCCTTCCAATCCCTAATGATTCTATGATTCCTCTCAAAACAAAAACCTCAAATAATTAGAAAAAACCAAGGCAGCCATCTCTTAGTGACAACTGTTACAGGACTCATGCAGGAAAACAATAACAGAGCAGACTCGGTGGTAACAGGCAAAACAGGGCTGTCACTTCAAACCTCTGTTACCTAACGTAACTATTACTTGTTTGCCCTGAGATTTCAATTGCATCATAGACAAAATGGCTAGGAAGACTCACTATTCTGAAATACTAGCTGCTTGCCATCTTCCTGTTCATATATGATGGAGTGAGCATTAACTATTGCTGGAGTGACCATTACCTTAGGGTTATATAGTAACTACCCATTATTGTTAAAAATCATGAAGCCTAGCAACTGGTGTTGTGTAGAAGGATGGGAGGCTAGGTGCACCCCATCAAAGAAGAAACTGATTGCTAAAATGCTGGCAGGGACCAGCTATACAGTTTGGACTGATGACAGGAAACAAAAGGGCTAAAGTTCAACCCTGAGGAAGAATTCTTACTTCATCACAAGATGGCATCCAGACGCCTAAAAACCAACCACCAGAAGAAAGAAGCTGTGTGCCTGTTTTGCGGTGGCACTAGCCCCTGTGCACCCACCGGTGAACAAACTACCTCCTCAAAAACTCTAAACAGAGTTCTTGGGTCCTTTTCATACATCATATCACAGGAGAGTAGCTGTAGGTAGTGGTAACAACATCACTACAGCCAAGTCTTCAGACTTCTCTTCTAGAGAGGGTTTGTTCACTGTCTGAGGAGACTTACAGATGCCCGGCTCCTGACGGTTACAATGAACTGCACTGGTCACAAGCGACTACCAGGTTGCCTGTATGTCTTACCTTAGCCAGACCTGTTAGAGTAATGGATTCTCACAGCCAGAAAAACCAAATCGATGACTGCCTAAGGCTTACAAAAGCAACCTGCACAGTTTGGTTTGGCCAGAGACCAAGGTAACAACCTATAAAAGGGAAAAGCCAACAAAGATGTGTGAAACTATAATACCAATTATACAGGAACCCAACACTAGCAGGATACTTCACATTTTTTAATCTGATTGATTTTGGTTAACTACAAATTTGTAAGTTATTTAGTAAATAACTACTTTTTGATAAGTACTGTCTGATCTGGGGCACAACACATCCCTTTCCAGAAAAAAAACCCTCATCATTATGGAGTAAAATTGATTTACAGAAATGTTAAACAAATGCAGCTTAATTTCTAGACACCAATGTTTTCCTCCCTCTGAGTGGCCAGGGAATAATAAATGTTTGACTACTTTTCCCTTCAAACTCAGCACAAGGTTTGGCACTCACTTAAATGGAAGAAAAAGCACAGCACAGAGGTCTTTCATTCATCGTGAGGCTACCGACAGCCAGAGAGAAGATTTCGACAGGCCTTCTTTTTGACTGACAGCAACAAGGGCTTTAGTCTGTACATTTCACAGGGAGAAAATTGCAGAGCAAACTGCACTGGTTCACAGCTCACTAAGTTTTCTAATAGTTGGGCAAGCACTGGTTAGAGCTTGGTCTGTTACTTTGCCTTGGAGTGCTTCCAAATATTTCTTGGTAAGCCACAGCATCTTTCTGTTTTGTTTTGTACCGCAGGCAGCACAATGTCACCTACAGCCAGAGAAAGAAGTGTGTAGAAAGCCAAGGCCCTTTCACAGAGATTTGATTCAGTTTATAAAGCTCTCAGGACTGAAATATGGCTTTAAGGAAGGTAACATATGAAGCTCCTTGAAGCAGGGCAAAGCCAGATGCAAACTCAAAATTCAAAGCAGGGGTCTAGCTGGTCATGAGAGGAAGGTGTGAGGAAGGAGTGACCACATGTGTCATCTAAAATGGTGCAGCTTTACATAAACTGTGATAGAATCCCTTCTGTGCATCTTCCTGGATGATAATGTCCTCCCACCACCACAACTACACACCCTGGCAACTGATTTAGGGGCTTTGCTGGCCAATTTAGGGACAGAGAAGTTTTCAAGTCTGGAGCTGGTTTTGTCCTGGACTCGTTTCTGTCAGCAGTCCCCCTGGTTTCAGTCAGTTCGCAGTCTCACTGAAGACACTTCAGTGAGAACATTCAGTTCACCAAGAACTGAGTTGCTACACTGCATGTTAATACAGAAATATCTGCCTAGAAAATACTGTTTGAAAAATTAATTTCTTATCCTTACTGACCTCTCCAGGGTGGAGCTGGTGAAAACTTACTGAATTACACAGGGAACACTGTGCTCTATTTCTTCATTCCTCAGTTCAAGCAAACAGCTTGGAATTAACAAAAAAGACTGCAGGTAAGATTATGAAAACCCAGAAAAACTCTACAAGCTTTAGGATAGGGAATGAACCAGGTTTTGATTATATTTCTTAATCATTCTGGATGCTAAATCACCAGGAAAGTCTCAGCACTAGTCCAGTTACAGCACAAGTATCATACCTGTTTCCTATCATTAGATTTTCAGGGATCACTCAGTAGGTAGGACACCTACACCAGCAATGGATGTACATTGTCTGAGATACGTGCTGCTGCTGCTTCTATGATTAGTAGCAGCACTATTCATGTAGGACTTTAAAAGCTCTTGTACATCACAGAAAACTGCTTTTACAACTCACACCTTACATGATGGTCTTTGCTTATATGCAAGGACTAGATCCAATACAAGACCTGCCCACCCAAAGCAAGACACTCAAGCAGAACTGAAGCACCTAAATCTGAAATAGCAGTACAAACCCCTGATCATCTCAACACTCAAGAAGCAATTGGTTCCAAATACATAGAATCACTACGGATTGGAAGGGACCTCAAAAGATCATCTAGTCCAATCCCCCTGAAACAGCATGGTTAAAGCTCTGCAGCACCTCCTCACAACCAAGTAATGCAGCTAACTCCTTCTTCAAGCCTGGATCTGATGCGGAAATCAGGTAAGCAGGGTCCAGTTCTGCTTAAGGGACCATTTCTGCATTTTTCTTTCAATTGATATTGTGAATCATGTGTAGAACATTGCAGACAGAAAAGTAATAGAAAATCTGAGAGGAAAGGGACAGTAAAAATTGGAAAATATAATTCTCCAATTATATATATGATATATAATACATTATATATATTCTCCAACTAGCCTGTTGTTTTCAGCTTTAAGCACTCATGTAGTCAAACACCCCCTGTGTGTGCTGATGAATCAGAGCAGCTCTTTCAAACAGAGGCTTTATTTTTATATATATGTATTTATATATATATGTTTATAAATATTGCACTCACACCAATACAAAGATAACAACTGCCAAACACACTAGACAATTTGAGGTGGAGTTGTCTCAGCCCAAAGTCATGACACTCCTGTAAGAAGTGAGTCCTGTGAGCCATTTACCAGTGAACAGCAACATTACTCACTGGATTTGGGACTGGGGATGAAGTCATGGACACTACTGTACACAATTACACTTGATATGGCAGTCGGATGCAACCACTCAAACAAAGATCCTGCTAGAACACCTCCGTTAACAACTTGTAACCGCCTCACCAAAGTTACTAGTGTGTGAGCTTTGGCCACTGCCTCACAATTGATTTAACCTCTGTGCTCGGGGCAGTACTTTGAAGTTGTTGGTCAAAGTGATTTAGTGTTTATTTTTTAAATTAGGCTAAGTTTTTGTGAGGCAGTCAGAGCACGGTGTACATTGATTTCTGTATTTTCATCTCTGCTTCTCTTCAATTTTTGCTGTTACAATTAAAGGATCACGTGAAACTGCTTCCAGTGATTCTAGTGAAAACAGTGGAGAAAGCAAGCCTGGAGTATTTCTTTAAATGCAAATGAAACTCAAGGATAACGGACTTTGAATAAATATTTTATCAGTCCTATTCTTCACTTCACTGAACAATCATTTTTTATGCCATGGGAAATATATTTGCAATTGCCTTTATAGGATTTCTTTTAGAGACGCATTTTATGTAACTGCTCTATCTTATTATGGATCTGAACTACATTTATTTCTCACATGAGCATTTACTGCATGCAATCCAGCAGAATGATTGCTAAGACAGGCTACAGGAGACCTGGACTGTTATGTGCAGGTTCTATCAGTTTAGGCCTAAGAGCTGCTTCCAGGCTAATTTCTCCACTGGTTTAAAAGGTGGTCCGTTTACTTCAGTCACTAGAGAACTTGGTTGTGTTCCTTTAACTGTGGCTCCTTGCTTCAAAAAGCCAAAACCACTATCCACAAGAGACCTGAACCCACTCTCAAGTCCATTGTTAACCACACAGTGAGTCTCTCTATCCCAGAGGAAGAGGAGTGATCCACTGGCCATGAGGTGAAGTCCAGTCAAGTGGAAAGCATCGCAGTGACGCTAACACAGTACGGTAACACTAGTTACTTACCTAGCATCAACATACCAGTTCACCACACTTATCACACAAATCAACCTGTATCAGCCTGTGTATCAATAATCACATAAACTAAGTGTGGGAACAGGAAAAGAAACTAGGAACAACAAAGAATGCTGCTGAGAAATACAAATCCTAATCACTGCTGAGCAGTGCAAAATGAGGATGAAGAGAATGAAAAGACTGTGGGGCTGTAAGCAAGTAGTACTGATTCTATCATGATACTCTCACTATTTGGTATAAAGAAACATGAAGATTATTCTCATGCTTTAAAGCTTCCCAATTTGTCTGTCAAATTCACAAAGAAACAGAACTGACAATGTTTCACAGTGGGATAAAAACGAGTTGAACAGATCAGTCTTCTAACATTAATTATGAATACACTTTTTAAGTGAGATGCATTGCAAAAAAAACCCCAAACACATCTTTTTTTTAAAATTTAAATGTGTCCAACATGGCTGGAATTTGGCTGACAAGGCAATTCAGCTCAGAGTGCTAAAGGAGGCAGAAGATGACTAAACTGCAGCACACACACAGCCAAGTGGGGGGATGTATTGAGAGGACAATCAAGATGCAGCTCAGCGCTCCACACTTCACAATGGACCCGGTGATTTAAATATTTACAAATTTGACTACAGGGTGCTAAAGACTCTTCCTGCTGGGTAAAGCAGGCCATCATGCTGTCAGGAGTGGAGAAAGAGAACAAGGAAGGAAGAAAACTGGTTCTGTGCCTTAAAGGGAAGCACTCTCGGCAGCAAAGGAGCTGCAAGAAGCGAGTATCTCTGCCTTCTGCTACTATGGATTTTGATGGATGTGGCCACAGCCGTTAGGCTTTGGGCTGAACTCAATGCTGCACATGCATGCTGTAAGCTTTTTGAAGACTATTCTCTCAGAAGAACTGAGATGAGTTTAAGCCCTTTGTTTGAGCATCTTAGTGAGGATAAATGAAAATCTGATACCTAGTTCCCCAGAGCAGGGGTTGCTGAGACGATGCAGGTCCCTTTATTTAGACCTGTGAAATCCACTTCAGGTGTCTTGAGGCCACTTACAAGGTTACTGGATCTTAAACCTTCTGATTCATTTTCTTTAATGCAGACATCCAAATTGCACTCGAACGCTGCTGTAGGTGCCAAAACAGGCACTTCAGCCCCTCTGGATCTTGTAGCCAAATGCTTAAAGACATCAGAATATATGGCACTGAAGTACTGGTGTAACAGAAGTACACATAACCACACTGCTGTTTATGTCAGCATCTGTAACATTCATTACTTGTAAAGATCTACCTTAATTTATCTACAGATTACTTTCTAGAGACAAAGTTCACAGAATCACAGTAAGGTAGGGGTTGGAAGGGAACTTGAGATCATCCAGTCAACACTCCTGCTAGAGCAGGATCACCTAGAGTGAACACATGCAGGCAGGTATTGAAAGTGTCCAAATGAGACACCCTCAACCTCCCTGGGCAGCCTGTTCCAGTGCTCTGTCATCCCCACTGGGAAGAAGTTCCTTCTCATATTTATGTGGAACCTTCTATGTTCAATTGCCCCTCGTCCTATCACTAGATGACACTGAGAGGAGGCTGGCTCCATCCTCCTGACACCCACCCCTCACATATTTATAGACATTAATGAGGTCACTCCTCAGTCTTCTCTTCTTCAAGCTAAAGAGACTCAGCTCCCTCAGCCTCTCCTCATAAGGGAGGTGCTCCACCACCTTCATCATCTTTGTTGCCCTACGCTGCTCTCTCTCCAGCAGCTTCACATCCCTCTTGAAGTGAGGGGCCCAGAACTGGACACAATACTCCAGATGAGGTCTCACCAGGGCAGAGTAGAGGGGCAGAAGAACCTCTCTCCGTCTACTAACCAACCTCCTTCTGATCCACCCCAGGATGTGTTCGGCCTCGTGGCCACAAGGACATACTGCTGGCTCATGGTCATCCTGCTGGCCACAACGATCCCCAGGTCCCTTTCTCCTATACTGCTCTCCAACAGGTCAGTCCCCAGCCTATACTGGTACCTGGGGTTGTTCATGCCCAGATGCAAGACTCTGCACTTACTCTTGTTATACTTCATTACAGTTCTCTCTGCCCAGCTCTCCAGCCTGTCCAGGTCTCACTGAATGGCAGCACAGTCTGCTGGGGTGTCGGCGACACCACCCAGCTTTGTGTCATCAGCAAACTTGCTGACAGTGCATGCCAATCCCTCATCCAAGTCATCAATGAATAGATTGAACAGGACCGGTCCCAGCACCGACCCCTGGGGCACTCCACTAGATACAGGCCTCCAACCAGACTCTGTCCCATTGACCACCACTCTCTGACTTCTATCCTGTAGCCAGTTCACAATCCACCTCACCACTCAATCATCTAGACCACACTGCCTCAGTTTGTCTGCGAGGATGCTGTGAGAGACTCTGTCAAATGCCTTACTCAAGACAGACCACATCCACGGCTCTGCCATCATCTATCCACCTGGTTATGCCCTCAGAAAAGACTATCAGGCTGGCCAAGCACAACTTTCCCTTGGTGAAGCCATGCTGACTGTCCCTAACAACCCTCCTGTCCTTGATGTGCCTGGAGACAGCCTCTAGAACAAATTGTTCCATCACCTTTCCTGGGATGGAGGTGAGGCTGACCGGTCTATAGGTACCTGGGTCCTCCTTCTTTCCCTTAGATCTTCAATCGTCTAACCCATTTCTCCTGAGTGTACCTACAAGGATGTTATGGGAGACAGTATCCAAAGCCTTGATGAAGGCAAGGTGGACTGCTCTCCCTGCATTTACTGAAGCGAGTGGTTGGGCAGTAGAACAGGCTGCCCAGGGAGGTGGTAGAGTCACCGTCTCTGGAGGTGCTAAAAAAGCAGTAGACATAGCACTTGAGGCCATGGTCTAGGGGTTAGGGAGATGTTGGGATGAGGGCTGGACTTGATCATCCTGGAGTTCATCCAGTTATGGTGATTCTATGATTCTCTGATTTACCCATTTAGTCACATCATTGTAGAAGGCTATCAGATTTGTCAAACATGGTTTCCCCTTAGCAAATCCATGCTGGCTAGTCCTGATAACCTTCTTTTCATCCATGTGCTTAGAGATAGCCTCCAGAATGAGCTGCTGCATCATTTTTCCAGGGATGGAGATGAGGCTGACTAGATGAGACAAGGGTCACAGGGCACTGACAGAATTCTATTATCTCCTACTCTCCTCATACAGTACGTGGTACTAACTAACTTACTTCTTACACACTAAGACTTCAATAATCTTGAATTGCATTGCCTGTGAAGACAATTTTTGGGTTATTGATCAATGACTAAATCTTGGCTGCATGACTGCCTGTAATCGAAAAAGGTTCCATGTTTCCCAATTCTATTGCTGTTACTGCTGATGCTGCTGAACAACTTCATATTGATGCAGTTCATTGTTATTATTATAGAGGAATAGATGTAAGAGCAATGACAAGCTAATCTTCATGGCTTACCCATGTTCATGGTAGTTGTCTTTATTGCACTTGTCCTTCCTTGCTACTCTTGCAGAGAGCCAGTCATGTGAGAGATGATCAAGCAAAAAGGTTTAACAAACACAACTCCCTTCTCCCACTCCTGATTATTTGCTTATTTTGGTAGCAGAGCACACTAGTCAGAATAATATTTGAAGCTTTGAAATCTGCTGACCTACCACAAAACCAACGACCTGGTTTGCTGCAGTCAGTGAAGACTGTAGTTCTACTTGCATTGCCAAAGGATTTGGTACCAATTTGGATCCTACTTTAAGATTGATTACAGGCATTGGATTTCTCTTCCTCCTTTAATACAAAACAAAACCAAAATGTGTTTACTGCTATTACAGAGGGGTAACCTTGCTAAAGCTTGCAGCTGTAACTTGCCTCATGATATCATATTATTACATGACCTTCACTATTTATGTAGTCAATAGAACATAATTAAATGACTTCATAGAATCAGATTAATTTCTCCTATGCCGTCTTCATTTTTAAATAGAATCAATATTATTTACCCTACCTGACAATAGTGCCCCATGCTTCACATGCGATTGATTCAATAGCAGCAGGTAGTTATCAATGGATGCACTGTGCTGTGGTAAATGAAAACAATCAATACTCAGAAATGTGAGTTTTCTGGCATATGACTGAACTGTAAGTGAACTGGAGGCTGAGTTTTTTGTTATGGTCTGTTTACTACTTCCTTTAGGTTTCGTGTAAGGAGAATCTGAATTTCATAGTCAGCACCAGTACAGTAACCATCTGAAAAATTACCAGGCAGCAGCAGTGCCCGTGAACGATCGTCTTCCTCTGAACGCATTACGTTGCATGAGACAGCAGACACAAACAAGGAAAACTAAGAAAAGAAATATCCAAGATTCTCAGCACTTCTTGAAAATGCGATGGTTTGAACTCTTAAGCATCACATGGGCATCATGTGGAAGACAACTGTTTTGTGAAAGGTGCACTGTATTAATTTCAATCTGTTCTGTTCAAAACAGAGTAAGAAAGGAAAGCTGTCATTCTTTGAAGAGCATCCCAAGATATCATTGTTGATTTAGGAAAAAACTTAATATAATACAGGATGAGTATTTTTACGTTACAGTACAGATGTTTAAACAAAACTAATACAACAAGATTGACATAACCTATCTGTTAACTTCATAATTAACTAAAAATAGGGACTTTGACAAAGTAATTTCACTTAAAGCAATTTTAAATTAAATCCTGTGAATATTTTAGAAGACATTAAAGATTTGAATGTCCATGACCACTTACTTTCAGTAAGAGCTGGTCTTCTGGTTGCTTCCCCCCCCCCCCCC
>VXBP01008003.1:152353-258410 GCA_013400115.1 Rhinopomastus cyanomelas | reverse complement strand
TGTCCTTAAACAGTCTCAATCTTTTAGCTCTTTAATCTTTTTAGGGCAGTCCTCATTCTTCCCAGAATAACTTAATGCAGCTTGCACTGTTTCTGAAGCAATGCTGCATCACTCATATTCCCAGCTACTAAGGCACTGCTCCTACTTTCTAGCAAGTTCCTCAACCTCTACAAGTACTGAGCACTCTCACTTCCAACTTCATAGAAAATTCTAGAAAGAACACTGAAGCAAAACACTTCCATAGCACACCTGATCTCATTTTACCTCTGTTTCACTGTTCAGGCACTCTTTCTAAAAGCCAAGAACACAAAAGCAGAATGCTTTAGAATGTCATTGGCACAATTTTTATATTTACTGAGAGAGAGGTCAGCAGTGCTTTTATATATAAACAGTTTTTATAGTTCACATCTTTCAGAAATCAATTACAACTTCAGGGCATTTTATAACGTGTGTTTTAGGACTCGGGTTGGCTTTCTTAGAAAAAAGCTGTGAATTCATGAAAATCTAAAGTAGCTTCTTAAAAAAAAATCTGATAATAGATACCATCCATCATTGGTTTGATGTCTGCTTGCAAGCTAGCACGTGTCATGCATCTGTCCTGTGTCTGTCCTGTCTTTCCATCTTTCATGCTCCTTTAGCTATATTTCATAAAACCATCCTTCTATCAACTTGTCAACCACGATCTACGACAATTCTCAAAAAAATATCATGAACACCACATTAGCTTCAAAGAATAAAGAGAAAACTACATCAGAATTGACAACCGACATGTACATTTATCTCCTCTAAAATATTAAACCACAAGCAGAATAGAGGCCTCCATAATTTACCTTTCAAGTGCTCACAATGACTAAGAGTAATCAATACAACCCATGCTCAGTGCAGGAGAGCTGCCATACCTGCTGGAATCCACAAAAGTGAAGATTTGCCAGCGGGGCAGTGGGGCTATTTAACATGTAGCAGTCAGCAACAACCACTAATGAATGCTTTCTCTTCTTTGTTCCTCTCATCCTCACTTTCCTAAAGTTTGATCATTTAATTTGAAATATCAGTTATTCATTGGCTTTATAATTCCACTAGTTCATTTAACATTCACATCAACAAAGTACAAGGGAGAAAAAAAAAGCCTCTCTTCCCCATCACATGCAGAACCCCACTACTGTTTCCTTCTCATTACCTAAACTTCATAAATAGAACTTGCATATAAGAGGGTGACAGAGCACTGGAACAGGGTGCCCAGGGAGGCTGTGGAGTCTCCTTCACTGGAGACATTTAGGATCCACCTGGACGTGTTCCTGTGTGAATAGTTCTGGGTGATCCTGCTGTGTCAAGGGGGATTGGACTAGATGATCTTTCAAGGTTCCTTCCAATCTCTGAGTATTCTGTGATAAGCACCTACATCAGCACTGTGTATGTGCAAATCACACACACACACTTACATGCACGCACATACACACTGATAGAAGCAGATATACATGTAAGAATTTAGCTCTATTTTGAGGTTTATAAAACTTCTACAGTTACAAGAGTTCTTTCCTGTGCAAGAATGTATTTGGGGGGTGGGTTTATTGTTATTATTATTATTATTGAAATAGAACCAAAACAAGCCTTTGTCTTGTTCTCATTTTGAAAGGCATCCTAAAGGAAGTTTTCTTATTTGGTTAAGGTATTAGTATGTCACACATTAAAGGGAGATGTTGTTGGTAATGCTCCTGGTATAGTCAAGCCTCTAAAAGAAACTTCCTGTAACATCTGACCCAGCTGCAGGGACAAGCGTCAACGACCACAGCCATTTCAGATGCTTTAAGGTGTCATAGAATCATTAGGGATTGGAAGGGACCTCGAAAGATCATCTAGTCCAATCCCCTGCCACAGCAGGATCCCATCTGGCTTCTGCACACTGCTACAGAAATCTGTGTTACAGCTTTCTCCCCCTAGAAATACCTTGTGAACATTACACACATTACAGTTAGATACTAAAGTTTGAACACAAGAACTTCAAACCCTTTGGAGACCAAGCAGAGAAGAACATGAAAAGAGTCACCCCTGGAAGTAGCTGATTCTCTCCACTCACTGACTAATGTATATTTTTGGGTGCTTTCATTAGGGCAGATGAAGCCACACTGCTATTCTGCTCAGTTCTGGAAAATGCTGCTCCTGATTCAGGAAACATTGGTGAAAGAGACATGAGACAGTAAAAATCAACTACATTCTCCTTTAAAACCAAGCACAGCCCTACAGTTTTATCCTAGAGTTGCTTGGGAACAACCTCTTCACAAAACGCCCTTCTCTGAAGAAAGCAAAAACAAAGTGAGTCACCGTTGTATAAACATGCTGGTGGATGTTTGGGAGGGAGTTTCATGCCTTTCTTCCATGGCTGTTGAGTTTAAGACAAAATACAAATAGCTTCTGAATTTTCTACAGGCCGCTTATAGTCAGAAAGGCACTGCTGGATCTGGAGATGTGGAAAGGATCCCAGACTATGAGGCCAGCAGATAAGGGCTCATCCACAAGGCACGTACCAAGTGCTTTTCACATAGTCTTCTTGACCAAGGAGAGCTTGCAGAAGCCTAGCAAAACATGAGCATGTGCACACATGGTAAAGGAGAATAGGGCTGAAAGGACCCCTGGTGAAAGCAAGGCCTAATTTTCCTTGAGGTTCTTGGCAGTCCTGGTCGCCACAGCAGCTCATGGCCTCTCTCTTGAAACAACTGCCTGAAGTGCAGAGGAGTGAGTGGCATGGTAGCACAAGCACACAAGTGACCATCTATTACTTCTGATTTGAGCAATACCTCATTTACTCACTGCTTGTGGAATTCTAAACAAGAAAGTTCAATCAGTTTCATTTCCCACTTATTCTACCCACTTTACTCATTAGCATTACAGCACAGATTAGTTTGTAATAGCTGTAAGTTGAAGAAGAGCTGATTTGAGGTAATTTCTTCCTTGAGACTTTCTGGGGACTAAATATTTCATAGTCAAACTGAACAGTCAATAGCAAAGACTCACAGAATCTTTGGTGAAGCTCTCAACTCTTCTCACAGTCATCATGACTTTTCTGCATGGTTTATCTGGTGAAATTGGTTCCTCTGGCTGGAGGAAAGCTAAAGACATTACTGCAGGCCATTCGCTGTAGAATACAAAACCAGCCATGTCCAGTCATTAAGTGAAGTGAAGGAAGGTCCTGCAGAATTTCTTTGCTTTTACTGCTCAGCTGTCTTCAACAGTCCTGTCACTTACAGTTTTGACTACAATTGGCCACAAATTGAAGACCGGAGCTTTGCAGTTCTGCTTCATGATTCTAACCTGAGAGACTGGATGGGCTTGTTTTCAGATGCAGACCATACCCCCAGAGATGGGAATTCACAGTGAGGAACAATCATGAGGCTTACAGAGATAGCAGCAACATAAGAGTATTCCCTCAAATGATTTGAAATGATTCAGAATTAAAAACAATGAAAGAAAACAAAACAGTGGCTTAGTTCATATGCCTAGAACTAGAAAAACTAAGACACAATTATTTGGGAAACACCCAAGCCTTTTCCTCCAAGCTTTGAGTCATTTCTTTGCTCAATGGAACACAAAGCACGAGGTTTAGCAGAAACCAAACAATACAGAAATACCAAAGTGGATACGAAGAGGCCAGGAGAACTTCAAACAGAAGTGGGTTTTGTTATAGCTAATCATGCCACCGAGGACAGATCAAATGACCTCCCAATGTATCTGGTACTCCACAAAACTTCCACAATGCTTGAAAAACACTAACTGGTGGGGGAAGATGGAAGTCAAGAATTTACTTTAGATGCCTGTCTTAGCAACTTCTATTTTTATGCGATCTGATCTGCCGCCTTTGCTCATCACCCAAAATAATACCGACATCCCTCCTCCCCTGCCAAAGTCATCCACACCCCATGTTCTACAAAGAGTTCCATTGATTTTCAAGACAAATTGTCCACTACCTAATAATTTAACTGGTGGCACAGCTCTCTCAGTTGAAGCTTCAGTTTCCCAAACAAAAGCTAACCACCTGAGACCACAGAGGACAGGATATGAGCTACTTATAGCAACACTGGACCAGTGAACAAGAATAGCAGGAAAGCTGCTTATTTTATTTTTTTTCTTCTCCAGCAAAGGCCTTTGAAGTAAACTATTTATTAAACATTATAATACTCGAAACAAAAATCTTTGAAGGCAGGTTATCCTCCTCTGCACCATGTCCCGTTGTGAATGAATTGCTTCCTTTTCCGCTTGGGATTTTTTTCACTTGTGAAACTGACACTCAAATTGTTCTCTTCAGCTACTCGGGTGAGCCCTTGCCCTTCATAAAGAGGAATAATCCATCCATCAACAAATGGAACATTACAGTTATTTATAACTCAAGTGGCTTCAATATTGCCACAGTACAAGCAGCCAACCCTGTTCATCAGGCAGCAGTGTATAAATACAATAAATAAGTTCCTTGTGCAGGGGAAAAATAGTCTTGATTAATAAGTAATGATGCAGTCAGATCAGTCGAAACAAAAAGCAAGCAGTCCAACAGCTAGACTTAATTTTTCACTTTTTTAATTAAAAAAAGGTAAATTCTCCCCACTATCCCTGTTACTCATGAACTCACATGGGTTTTCTTTGTTCTTCTGATTAAAACATTTGTCTCTACATCTCTCTGTTGCTGAAAGAACTCATTTTTCTCTGCAGTAACACCAAGATCACTGGGAGTCACAGAATTGCCTTTCCAAACACACATATCTGAGCAGCAGATGCAGACCTGCCACACATTACACTGCATGTTTGTGAATCATAGAATCATTAGGGATTGGAAGGGACCTCAAAAGATCATCCAGTCCAATCCCCCTGACACAGCAGGATCACCCAGACCAAGTCACACAGGAACACATCCAGGCGGGTCTTGAACATCTCCAGTGAAGGAGACTCCACAATCTCCCTGGGCAACCTGTTCCAGTGCTCCATCACCCTCAAGAAGGGGATTGCCCTGAAACAATCACCAGAACCATGTGAGTCTGATAAATTCTCTGGCGAAAACTTAGGAAACAATCAGAAGGGAACTGAAACTCCCACTGGGCCACCACGCATGCCTGCGTAGTAAAAATGTCCCTGGCAAGCTACAGACATTCACGTTAACAAAAGTATTAATAACCCTCCATTGGTAGAAGTCACTTACTCCTAGTTACAGACAGCAGAGAAACCTAAACTACCAATATTCTGTTTTCTGAAAGATGGAATAATTTGTAACTTTTACTGCTGTGGCAGGGGGATTGGACTAGATAATCTTTCGGGGTCCCTTCCAGTCCCTAATAATTCCATGAGTCTAGGATTCTATGACTTCCATGAAAGCCATAGTGATCTACCAGCTCTGAAAATCTAATCACAGAAATATGACTACAAGTTCATCAATAACTCCTGAACTAAGAAGCAGGTACTGTCCACATTTATGCAGGACAAGACATTCTGCACCGAGTAGGCACGTTCTATCTTCTGCTTCCAGGTACCAACCGGCACACATACAAGCGATGATCAAGTGCTACGAACTTCAAATTATTTTTCTCCTCATCTCTGAAACATTTGTCCATCTGATGAAACACTTCCATTAGGTACCCTATTTTTTGCATTTGCCATCCACAAACACCTATGAGCAATTTTTAAAACATGCATAAGGACTTTCAGTGGATTTTTTTACCCAAGGCAAAGCACTCCTTGCAGTAAAACATAGAGCTGCCTCCAACAAAATGTTTTCTTGAGCATGAAAGTATTCTAGATACCTCCTACTTGAAATCTGTCACTGCTCACTAGCCTTTACTTATCTGTGCTGTCTATAATTTTAATAGAGAAACCTAATTTATAAATGACTCATTTTGTGTTCCCACCAGGCTAAGCTGAAATGCAGTGGTATTATTCAGCTCCACAGTACAGACTTTAGAAGGACAAAGAATTGATCTTTTACCATTTTGCTTCTTGTCACAGGGCATCAACATGCCTGTAGCCATGTTACTGCCTCTACAAGAAGAACATAGTGTCAAGAAGCTGGATAAGCAAGCACCTGTAAAATTTGTACTGGTGGCAATCACTTCAGAACTTGTAGAAGGATTGTTATGGAGTCTCCTCCTCTGGAGATGTTTAAAACCCACCTGGATGTGTTCCTGTGTGACTTGGTCTAGGTGATCCTGCTGTGTCGGGGGGATTGGACTAGATGATCTTTTGAGGTCCCTTCCAATCCCTAATGGTTCTATGATTCTCTCTGGTGGGGAAAAACAGACTGCAAATTCATAATCCTATATCTTTCTATAGAACTGAAGTGCAGAGACAGCTCTGAATATAAACTATTGTAAATAATGCAAGATTGCTTTGGCATTCACACTACTAGTTATGAATCCTTATTCATATGCAAATTACTGGGGAAAGCACTACATACACTGGTCCTGTTTTCCTCTGACTAATTAAGCTCGCTCAAATCAGCTTTGAGTAGGGAACAAATCCTACAAAGGCTGCAGCTAAAGGACAGATTTTGATACAAACGTCTGTACAGATCTCAGCTCGTAAAAGCACATCAGCATCTGAACTGCTTTCGAGGATACGGATGTGTTGATTTATATACTTTAGCACTTTCCTAAAGGCTTTACCTGTGTCAGCAGCTGGTAGTTCTAACAGCTCTAATAGTCTGAAGTCACTCTTCTGAACGAACAACTTCAGCTGTTCCAATCTTTCTAAAAGCACCATAAGTTATTTGGAGTAACTGTTGATTTATTTTGAGCAACCTCAGGAACAGCTGTAAGATTAAAACTCTTCAGTTCATCTGCTTCAAAAAGTAAGGCAATGGGTCAAAAGGAGAAGGAGGTGATTGTAGGCTCTTGCTTACCTGGGACACATAGAATCATGGAATCATTCAGGTTGGAAAAGACACTTGGGATCATTGAGTCCAACCATCAACCCTACTCTACCAGTTCACCCCTAAATCATATCCCCCAACACTACATCTAAGTGACTTCTAAACACATCCAGGGATGGGGACTCAACCACCACTCTGGGCAGCCCATTCCAATGCCTGACCACTGTCTCCATGAAGAGTTTTATCTTGATGTCTAGTCTAAACCTACCCTGTTGAAGCTTGGAGCCATCCCTCTGGTTCTGTCACTAATTACCTGTGATAAGAGACTAGCACCAACATCTCTACAGTGTCCTTTCAGATAGTTGTAGAGAGCGATGAAGTCTCCCCTAAGCCTCCTCTTCCCAAACTAAACAGCCCCAACTCTCTCAATCTCTCCTCGTAAGATTTATTCTCTGGACCCCCCACCAGCTTCACTGCCCTCCTCTGCCTTCAGTCCAGCACCTTGATGTCTCCCTTGTACTGAGGTGCCCAGAACTGGATCCAGTACTCAAGGCATGGCCTCACCAGTGCTGAGTGCAGGGGAACAACCACCTCTCTACTCCTGCTGGGCACACAGTTTCTAATACAGGCCAGGATGCTGTTGGCCCTCTTGGCCACACTGCTGGCTCATCTTCAATCACTTGTTGATTAGAACCCCCAGGTCCTTTTCTGCCAGCCTGCTTTCCAGCCACACTGCCTAAAGCCTGTAGCGTTGCAGGGGATTGTTGTGACTAAAATGCAGGACCCAACACTTGGCTCCACTGAAACCCAGACAATTATCCTCAGCCCATCAATACAGTCTGTCAAGGTCCCTCTGAACAGCCTTACTACCCTCCAGCAGATCGACACTCCCCCCCAACTTGGTGTCATCTGGAAACTTACTGAGGGTGCACTCCATCCCCTCATCAAGGTCATTGTTAAAGATGTTGAACAGGAGAGGCCCCAGCACTGAGCCCTGGAGGACACCACTCATGACCGGCACTGACCACAACTCTTCGGACTCGGCCATCTGGCCAGTGTTCCACCCAGCAGAGTACATGCCTGTCCAAGCCATGGGCAGCCAGATTCTTTATGAGGATGTTGTGGCAGACAGTGCCAAAGGCCTTACTCAAGTCCAGATAGACTACATCAACAGTGGACCTCATCCACTAAGCAGGTCACCTTATCATAGAACAAGATCAGGTCTGTTAAGCAGGATCTGTCTCTCATGAGCCCATGCTGACTGGGCCTGATCATCTGGTTGACCTTTAATTGCTCCATGATGGCTCTCAAGATGATCTGTTCCATAACATTCTCTGGCACTGAGTTGAGACTGACAGGCCTGTAGTTGCCAGGATCCTCTTTCTGGCCCTTCTTGAAGATGGGTGTCACATCTGCCAGCCTCCAGTCCATCGAGACAACCTCGCTTAACCAAGACTGTTGAAAGATTACGGAGAGTGCCTTGGCAACCGCATCTGCCAGCTCCCTCAGTACTCGAGGGTGTAACTCATCTGGCCCCATCGATTTATGAGTGTCCAAACATTCCTACGCGAAGACCTGTCACCAGTTTGCCTTCATATCTCCCAGTAAAACTGGAGTTCCCCCATACCATGCTCCATTTGTTCCCATTGTTTAAACTTGAGCCTGAATTTCGGAGCCAACTCACCTTTTGGCAACACGGGCACAAAGTGAGTAAGGAAACTGCAGGGTGAAATATAGAAATCAGTAAGAGATGTCCATGGTTTCAGCAAGCTAATTCAATGAAGTCTCCCAAAACACTAAGTGTTGTATGTGCATGGCAGATTTCAGTGCATTTATAACTGCCAGTGCTGAATTAATTTTTACAGCTCTTTTGTTTCCATTTTTGTTACAGAGTAAATAACAAGGATTTGCTATTTCACTTCAAAAACCACTGTTACAGCCATGTGTTGTCAACCAAGGCTGCAGTTTGATTAACTCATTTATTGTATTTCTCACCCCTGTCCATTCTGCATGTTCAACACCATGAGCAGGGGTATGTGTCCTCACGTGTCAAAAATGGATCTTGTTTTTAAAAACCAGTTTTGCTCATCTTCTAACTTTTTGGCAATCCTCACTGAATCAACTGCAAAGCCACTGCATTTTTCAGTAACCCTGGTCTGGAACTGGGGACGAGGAGGCGAGCCAGGCACTCAGGGAAAAATCAGAGGGCAAACTGGGAAGCAGAAAGAAGCTATTTGCAATGAATTGTTAAAGTAAATACGGGAAAGAAGTTTCACTCACACTTCTGGCTTTGTTGGTTAGATCCATCGGCCATACCATCCCAGTAACATAAGCAAAGTCTGAGCCTTGATATGCACACATCTTTGCAAAATCCTTTCCAGTGTATGAAAAAGAGCTCTAAAATACAGGCAAAACCAGCTCATTACATCATTCTCAGACACCATTTGTATCAGCTAGTGCCATCTCCAAGATTCATAACACAATGATTTTATTAATCATTTAATAAAGTCTGATTCTGCATTCAGGCAGTCAACATGATTTTAAGAGCCAGTATCTCAACCTGAAAGTCAGCAAAACATAAAATAACATCAGTAGAATATTAAAATCTCCCACTGAGATAAATAGAAATATGAAGATTCAGACAGAGCCAAATAGATTGGAGTTCACTGCCTACTCATTATATGCTTTCAGCTAGCACAGGATAGTTTTATAATTTATAATTACACTTTTTAGCTATTTTCCAGCCTGACTTGATGAGGCCGTTCCTCCTTTCAAAAACACCGCAGTAATATCACTCATAAAACCAGCACTACACAAGGAGCTCAGTTCAGTGATGCCGGTGTTGCTGGGATATATATTCTTTTCCCAAGAACACCAAAACTCAGGGTTTGGGAAAAAAAGTGGGGGAGGGAAGGGGAAATAGTTCTTAGACATGCTCCTTACTTCTGAACTTATTTGTAGTTCAGAACAGAGTCATATATCATAGTAGCAATTAAACTTTGACTTCTACCAGAGCAATATTAACGTAGAGCAAGTCCCAGAGCAGTACTGCCCAGTCCCATACTTGGGGTTAGCTCCAGTGCTAAACAGCACGTTGCTGACCGACACAGGAAATCCCTCTCCTGTTCCTTGAGTTGAACTGAAGGGCTGGCATAGAAAAAATGTCCCAAGTATTAACAGCAACAAAAACTACAGGCTCAGAGCCAGATTTCAAAGGCATTTAGGTGCCTAACTTGCATTAATTTTAGTGGGACTAAGTTTCCTCTTAAAATCTGGCCTTCCATCTTCTCTTTTCTTAAGCCACTCCAGATCCTGTGGCTCTGTCAGGATGTAGAAGCAATTACATTTCACAACTTTGAATCCAACAATATATTTTGGAAGTCATTCAAAGCACAGTGCTTTTTTTAACATGAAGTTTCCTTGTCCAATAAAATACACTGGATTTTTATATACCTAGCACTTGCAAGTCTCCCTCCTTTTTACTGAGATTTGGTTCAGAAGTTAGTAGTATGCAGAAACCACTGGTAGCCAAATACAACTCTGCTTTCTTCCTTTAGGTGGGAGAAGTGTTTAATCGACACCAATCCTTTAGCACTTTCTGTAAAGGCTAAAATACACAATTTCAGCTTTACTGAAGACTAATGTAATTGCTCCTGAGCAAGGCCATTATCTAAAGAATGCTGATCCCAAAAAAAATAATGTAGGCATGATAGCACAAATGAAAATAAAAAATTAACATTTGAGGAGTCTACTCCCATGTAACTCCCAAAGGATCTCGGCCAGACAAACACCAGCTTGGCTTGTCATGGAAGGCAGCGCCATCAAACACTGGAACACGAGAAAACCTCATCCTCATTTTGAGTCACAAGGCAGATGTACATACTCCTGAGTTAACAAAACGTGAGACTATTTTAATAAAAACAAACTCAGGTAGCTGTAATATCCAAACACAGGTAGATGTAATGGCAGGTGATAGAATCATAGTATCATTAGGGATTGGAAGGGACGCCAAAAGATCATCCAGTCCAATCCCTCTGCCACAGCAGGATCACTTCACTGGAGAAGTTATGGAATCAGAATCACTCAGGGTTGGAAGGGACCACCCATCCAGTTCCAACCCCCCCCACCAGGCTGGGACACCCCACCCTACACCAAGCTGGCCAGAGCTCCATCCAGCCTGGCCTTAAACACCTACAGGGATGGGGCCCCAACCATGAGATGATGCTTACACTGCACCAACAGACCATGGTATACCACCTCCTCAGAGCAGCAAGTGGAATTGCCCTCCTTGCCCGTGCTTGTCCCTCACACTTGCTCAACCTCCCCAGTGTCAAAGCACACTGGACGGAGTGTCCACACAAAGGGACAGAGCTTGTAAAAGGTCCTTGACAAAGTTTTGTCCTCCTTTCGCACTGAAGCTGCAGTAGGGAACAGGCAAAAGAACTTTGGTGCTGCCTTTCGCCTCCACAACATCATTGGCTGGTCTAACAAAAGATGCTGTATTGCCATGTGGAACTTGCCTCTCTGTTTTATACCAGTCAGTTGGTGTTCTTTCAGCAAGCCTTGCTTCTAATACCCAGTGATAGTGCACAAAGAAAACACACACATTAACTCCTTGAGCAATCCTCTTTCTCCCCAACAGAAAGGATCTCTGGGCTAGCACGTTCATCTCCTTCATGGTACAAGGCGCTTTGCAGGAAGAGGAAAGCAGAAATCTTGTGTTATAGGAGTTGACTACTTTCTCTCTGGCCCCATGAGAAACTATCCTTCTCTTTCCCCATAGTTTCCTCCTCGTTGGTCTCTCAGACCTCCTTGTAGCTGGCACACACACACACTTCTGAAAATCACTCCTTAACAGAATAATCCATCTCTCCCTTGAAGCACCTGCCTGAGTAATTTCAGGATATTTGTTCCTGACTCGGGCTAATCCTTCCTGGCTAGTCATCTTCCCTTTCCTTCCCAACTTACTATTATCCTTTAATTGTTGATTTGATCTCTCATGTTCCAAGTAATGAGGGCTCCTTCCCCATTCCTGTGCACAACTAGTTCAGCAGGAATCCTTAAGATGGATAACACCTGGACTGCCTCGCTTTGGTCCATGAAGAAACTTCCTTTCAAGAACAAACTGAAGACAGTAGCTTTGGCTTAGAGAAGACAATGTTTTACTCTTCTTTTGACAATGCACAAATTAAAGAATTTACTGCTGCTTACATAACCTAATGTTTATTCAGGGTTTTCACTCCTTGGCCCCCGTTTAACCTTAGATGTGAAACCTGCTGGGGAATGGAACTTGAAAAAATGTAAAGTAGCAGCATTTTCTTTCATCTTTCTTCTGGAACTCAAACAAAACTACCAGCTGATGAATGGCCATTTGTAACACAGATGTTAATGCAACAGCAAATGACACCAAAAAATCACCAGCACAGTTTAGAAGGCTCCCTGCGATGTACAGTCATCAGGCAACACCGAGAACAGCACTAACCTAAACTGGTTTTGCATATGCAACCAGTACATGCTTTATTATTAATTTCAACGTTCTTATCACTCACAGTTGGGTTAGTTGAACAATCACAGTCCCCAAGCCTCCACGAAAAAGAAACATAAAGGGTCTCTAAAGCAAGTACTAGCAACACACAAAAGAAACTCTGGAGATGCTTTCACAGGTTATTTTACAACTGGTACTTGCAAGGTGAACTACCTTTTACCAGCAGGAGGTAACGAGAGACCATCCAGTATATTAAAAAGAACAGTTTAAGCCATCATTTGGCTCAATTCACAACACATTCCAGGAACCCCATAAACAAAGACAACATGTGCAATGCTAACTTTCTCTTTTATGCTGACAGCTTTTTTCTCCGGTATAATGACCTTCCTGCACAGTGTGTGTTACCATAAAAAGAAACAGAGCCCAGTAAAATTAGAGGAACTGCTTAATATCGAAACGTTTTATCTGAGGAAGACGCCACCGCCAGTGTAAATATAAAAAGCACAAGAATTAAAAAGTATTTGTTTTGCTGTCTCTTCTTTAAGTTTAGACTGTTCAAACAAACATAGCTCAAGTTTTCAGTTACCCTGCACTAGACAGTCTTCCCAAAGGCTGAAATGGTACTCCAGAGAATGTCAACTTGGCTCCAATTTCAGACAATTTTCATCTTTATTTTTTTGATAAAGAGAAAAGTATTTGAACGCTTTGTCTGCAGCCAAGAATTCGGATATGAAAGACACACGAGTAAACAAGTCACCAGAATGGGCCATCACTACACAGCCCGTAGTGCATGCTTGTTTTTTTAAATAAAACTTTGCTGGCCCAAGGAACACTGGTTTTATTTTACAAGCAGAATGCTAATGTGAAATTGCAGTTAGAGATTATCTCTCTCATCTGAAGAACAAAAGAGAAGCGACATGCATTCCTAATAGACAGAGCCCAAGTTTGCCATTTTGTTTGTACAAAGGGAAGTAAAAAGGAAGATAAAACAAGAACCTCACAGCCAGTCGGCTTGGTGTAACGCCGCACTAAACTGAACTACTTTCTTACATTTTTATTTGAACTACTACAGAGAGCCAACAACCCTTGTTCTTAGCATTTATCTTTCTATCAGCATTCCCAGAATGAAAAGCGAAACTTTAAAAGTACCAGTGCTTTGTAGCAAACACATATTGGCTTCCACCACGACAACCATCCCACAAAACCCAGGCAGGGCTAATCACAGGTTTATTAGCTGTTGTATCAGGGAGGCATTCAAAAGCACTGCGGCTGCCTGGCAGCTCAGGCAGATCTCACTCTCGCCCAAAAGAGCTTTGATTTTAGCATCATACATTTGTGTGAAAATACATTTCTGAAGAATCCAGAGAACACTCCAGGCAAGAGCTCCAGCGTGGAGCTTCGTGCTCCACAAAGTGGTGCAGATGAGAACTGAGCAATGGCTCAGCAATGCCAGGGAGGCTGCACTGAACGCGCCAGTAAAGGCTCCCTGAGCTGGCCAGAAACCCAAGGGAAGGAAATGAGAGTGATTATGTACAGCTGAGCAAGCACAGCACACAGAGTCCTAAATCAGTGATATGGTGTTCGCTGCTGGTGTTCCGCGGCAAAAATGTTTACCATCTGTGTTACTCTCTCTTTGTTATGGACACTAATGGAGCCTTCAAACATAAAAGCATGGGGGTAAGGAATAAAAACATGATTAAGCCCAAGTACTCTAAAAATCACTTCTAGCTGTATATTACATCAAGAAATCCCAACACTAAATGAAAATTGGATCAAAACCAAAATATAGTTCTCAAACTGAGTTCAGGAGGGCTGCACAGAGCTGGAGTACTCTGTGCCGCGGGCTTAGCTCTGAGCTATCAGGCACAGACCAGATACTGTGAAGATGCTTTAGTTTGGACACAAGAAAGCAAGACATACTCCAATAGCTGCTAGGTCTTTCAGCCCCATCCTTACACTGAGCATGCCTGCAGCACTGAGTTCCCTAGGAAGCAGCTGCATTTGTACAAAGCTTTTCTGCAGGGGAACCTCTCCCATGCTCATCTCCTGCTGCTGAGAGGCCACGATGGCCTGGAGAGCACAACAGTCTGCAGTGAAGCCAGAAACTAATATATGCCACTCAGTCTGCAGTCTGTGCATAAAACCAAGCATCCCAGATGTCTCACACTGTTGTACGTGAAAATAGATGGAAATCACAGCGTTCAGCCTGACTTCCATCTCAGATGTTTTTTACTCTGCTCATCAAAATATATATAAGGAAAAGGAGTTCAAATGACCTGATATCTCTTCTACAATCTCAAGTAATTTCCTCACTGTGTCTTCTCACAGTCCCTTCCTTCCTTCCTTATTATTCCCAGAACAACGCTACAGGGCACCTACAGTAAACCCTGCTTCCCTCAAGCCCAGGGAGGAGAGCTTGGCTCATGCCCCAATACTTCCACTCAACACAGCTAGGTATGGCATCACCTATCCTCCAACCCCAGCACAAATTATTTGGCAGCCAGTGCCCAGTTTCAACAGAGAGGTCGGTAATTTGAAGGTAACAGCTCAATTCAACACATGCACATGGTGCAGCCTCATAGCAATGTGTGATCATCTGTCAGGGAGCACAATGCTTTTTCTGATTCTACGTTTCAGGTAGGTTGTCACATCTCTCATGCTACTGATGCTGGTTTCAAATGTAATTCCAGAAAAGCAGCAGTGAACTTCATGAACCACAAACCAAGGCAGGAATAAGAAAATCAGAAGTGGATTAGCAGTTTGCTTTTTCTACAGCTGGAGGTGTCTCCCAGAAGTCTCACCATGCTGAACATGGTTTTGGAACCAACTGATGCCACTTGTAACATGATCAAACCTGGAACACCACATAGGTAACCTGGCAAGCAAACCATAGGCACCTGGAAAGCAAACAACTGAAACAGTCTTGGGCTTCAAATTCACCACTGCTAATGCATGGTCTCAGCAGATAACGACTGCGGGTGAATCATTCGGTTAAGTGTTTGTGAAAACTTTCCTGAATTGCAGGGAATTCATGACTCTTGGTTCTTATGCCTCTCAACCAGTCCTCTAGGATTAGAGCCAAAAGAAAAGGGAGAAGGGTAGCAGACACTATTTGCCACAAGCAGAGCTTCTTCTGGAGAGCAGAAAATTACAGTGCAGGGAAACCTGCATAGAGATGAGCCAGCAATCATAATCCTAATAAGAAAAGCACAAAGAACAAATCACTGACCCTTCAGATCATGGAGGGAAATTAATCAGAAAGCTTTGACATCATTTTTCTACTTAAACCTTCTCAGTGAATCCTTATGTTATTGTGACATGTACCAAAGATTTTCTAAGCCTCACCCTTTTTCTCCCTCTACCTACCATTTCAAAGAGAAGCAGTGAGCTTACACAGAACTACAAGGTAACAGTGACATGGTTATAGAGTATTTACTGGGCCCCAGGAGGGGAAAGTCCTCTGCTCTACACACAGATTCACTTTGCTTGACACTTCAGATGTTTCTATTACAACCTTTATTTCTTCAGGACACTGATGGTAGAGCACGTCAGAATTCAATTCATCTCTGATTATAATGTCCTTTTAACCTTCTCCACAGCTTCCATCATCATCTTCTACATGGGTTAAGAGGCATCTAATTGTGAGAGCTCCTTTGGTCTTCAAACCTCCACACCACCACCCATGCGTGCTGCTATATGCCTATGGTATAACCACAAGTGTGAAGCCTTTTCAGATTACAGATGGAGCTTCTGACCTCTCCTCAACTGGGTACTTCTCAGTGCAGTCACACAAGCACTGCTAAAAAATTACCATTCCCTTTTACACTCAGCATTACAGCAGACTTGTTTATCTTGATGTTCTTTATCTATATTACTTGTGTGTCACTGCCCTGTAAAGCCCTCAGAGACACACAGGAATCTGCAAAACAACTGAGCACACTGACAAGATGTCTAGTTCGTAGTGATACAAGAAAGGAACTGGATGCAGCCCTGACCAGCCTGCTTGAACTGACCCTGCTTTGGAGGGGCAGAAGGGTCACAGATATTCCAGGAGCCTTCTCTGGCCTCTCCACAGGTCCAAGCGCCGTTTGTACAGCTACTGCAGACGTAGCGTTGCGTTTCTATTTGGCTATTTAAGGTGAATGAGGAAAGAGTAACGTTTGAGGTTTCTTGCCTGCACCACGGTGAGACACACTTCAAGGGTGAAGAAACTGGGTACCTTCTTTTGCATCTTGGAATACTTCCTAACTACTTTGAAGTAGCCTGTGCTTTAAACAAAATTCAGGTGCAGCTTGTGCCTCGTAAAAACCATCTCTTCATGTCATAAATGAGGATATTTCCATGATCACAAAGTCTTTTTTCTAAGACAGTGCACGAATAACAGGCAGTGGAACAAACGTCTTTCCAAATGTAGCTGTGATCTCCTTACAGTGATGCAGTGTTAGCATTTGGCTTAGGTACAGAGACCACATTGGGTTGTTCTGCTTGCTGAGTATTTGTAAAATGTTAACATTGGGCTTGGAACTTGCAAGGCTAAGGGAGGACTTCCCTGCAGCTATTTTAGAACTGAAAGAAAAACCTAGGGAGAAAAAAAAACAAAAAAACATCAAACCCTCACAAAAAACAAGGAACACCCAAAGACTTGTAACAGGACACTAATCTAAGTATTTTAAAACTTGAATATCTTTGTTTTTCCTCATAAGAAGACTGACACCAGAGAAGGCAGGAAGAAAGATCTGGTTCTGAGAGCATGTGAGGAGAAACCCCTCTAAGGTATGGAGAAGAAGGAGGCAGCAGCTGAAGCACAGGATATCACAACTGCTTTCCTACCCACAGGCATTTTTGGCCTTGATGGAATATTCACAGAATCACAAAATCATTAGGGATTGGAAGGGACCTCGAAAGATCATCCAGTCCAATCCCCCTGACACAGCAGGATCACCCAGACCAAGTCACACAGGAACACATCCAGGTGGGTTTGAAACATCTCCAGTGAAGGAGACTCCACAACCACCCTGGGCAGCCTGTTCCCGTGCTCTGTCACCTCCTATGTTCCAGCTCACACCCACTGCCCCTCGTCTCCTATCACTAGATGACACTGAGAAGAGCCTGGCTTCATCCTCCCGACACCCACCCTTCACATATTTATAGACATTAACGAGACTCCCCTCAGTCTCTCCTCCAAGCTCAAGAGATCCAGCTCTGTCAGCCTTTCCTCATAGGGGAGGTGCTCCACTTCCTTCATTATCCTCATTGCCCTACGCTGAACTCCATCCAGCAGCTCCACATCCTTCTTGAACTGGGGGGCCCAGAACTGGACACAATACTCCAGATGTGGTCTCACCCCCATGTCCTGTGCACAGCTGCCATGTCACATACACCGAAGCTCTTTTGGCAGAAGGGCAGTTTCTTTTTCCTTGTCCTTACAATAGCACGGGCCTTTCCTTTTCATCTGCATCACTCTGACCTCCCTTTTCTCCCTCCCTCCCTCCCAGTTAAACAATTATCATCAGATGCAGGAAGAATCTTGTTGTGGTTCTGCTGCTCGTAACACAATTTGCTATGTGAATACTTCCTGTGCACCCTGCCAACATGGCACTTCTCCAAGACATCAGGCTGGTGTTTGGGAGATGGTCACACAAGCATGATACTTCCTCCTACAACCACTCTGCCCTTCACCCTCCTTCGCCTTACTATGGGCAAGGGCTATAAATATCAAATGGCACGAATGACATGAAGGTGGAGGTTGCCTGTTTGTACCAGTACAAGTGTTTGCAACAAGGTGCAGATTGCTGTCCTCCAGGTAAGCAGGGATGCACAAGATCTTTGGTAAAATTTCGCTAACATAATTTGCAGTGCAATTCACAAGGAGCAGAATTTACGTCAAACTTCAGTTTCATAAAAATAAACTCTCTGCCCTGTGTGGTAAATTCCCCCCATTATTTATATAGAGCTTTAAACAAACACTGTGAAAAAGTTTGCAGAGCTCCAAATTATCAATTGCTAGGCTAATACTGTGTTTTACATGTGCCCTGATTTATTTGTGCTAGCCTGTAGGGCAACACGCGATGACTAAACTAGACCCAAATGCCACAAGATGCACACAAAGCAAAGGCTTTTGTCTTACAAGAGTCCCTGGTGTTTCCTGTCTGTATTACTTATGTGTTAACTCTGGAGCCGGGCTCTTCTCAACGTCATCTGGTGATAGGACGAGGCAATGGGTGTCAGCTGGAACACAGGAGGTTCCATATAAATATGAGAGGAACTTCTTCCCAGTGAGGGTGATGGAGCACTGGGACAGGCTGCCCAGTGGGTTGTGGAGTCTCCTTGTCTGGATACACTTAAGACCCACCTGGATGTGTTCCTGTGTGACGTGGTCTAGGTGATCCTGCTGTGTCAGAGGGTGACCTCTCAAGGTCCCTTCTGATCCCTAATGTTTCTATGATTCTATGTTAAGCAGAGTTAACATAACTCTGCATAGCATTTTTTCTATAGGTTATTCTTATCCTCACACTACTCTCTAAATGCTGCTTAGAGAATAGAAGACAAACTAATACCAGATTACTAGCAATGCCTCTCTTCCTGACCCATGTCTCTGTCTTGAAAAAAGCAAGTATGCCTAAACAAACTGACGCAGGAAATGCAGAATTGCAATCTGAAAAAAAATGGGGAAGAGAAATCATGGCAGAAAAATCAAAGAAAGGATGAACAGAAGAAATGAAATACCAGGGGAAAAAGATTTGACATGGCATATGGCAAAGTAACGTAAGGCTGTGGTGACAAAGAGAGGAGGGCTGAACTTCAAGTATCAGGCAATAAGGTCAATGAAAAGGACAACCCAGAAGTGGGCCATTTGAAAGACAGCATGGCTGAACACGTATTTTGGAGCCCATGAAAGGGATCCAGCAAGATGAACTGAAACCAGTTAAGGGACAAATGCACAGGTGAGAGTTTCAGCTGCAGAACAAAAAAAGCAAAGGACACACGTAAAAGCCAACCAAGCACGTGATGACAGCACTTAAAGCCCCACACCAGCTTCCTGCTGGCTTCAAAGCATCAAGCAGTGTGTTAAGCCTGACCTCTGACACGGTCTGAGTGTTGGCCTTTCCCTCGGCGATGGTCCTAACAGTAGAGGTATTTTAGCTCCTAGACAGCCAAAACGCAGTGGAATCGAGAAGTTAAAAAAAAAAATCAATGCTATTTCATCAGTTTGTGAATTTAATTACATATTCTGAAGTTTACTCATCTTTTGTCATGTATTCCTGTGATTTAACGATGGGAAAACAAAACTCACTCTGGTAATTCACAGGAGTCTTTATCTGAACTTGGGATACAACCTGCAGTAACTATGAGCAATGTGTGACAATATTTTCACAATTTAGGACAGGAAATGAAAAACACCAAACGCATCTAAGATTGCATTAGGGATTTGTGCAGACAGAAGGCAATTACACAGAGTGGACTTTGGCCAAGACTCCCAGAATACGAGGCAATCTCAGAACCTTGTGGAAATTATCATGGGATCTTTAATGACAAGTGGGCTAAACCTTTGTTTAAATTGTCCTGAAAACGACGTCTTCTCTAAGAGAACATCATCTCCTCTGCCACATGGGCTGACAACCGCATTGCACTCCGAGACTAGATGGCATGTCCAACATTACAGCACACACGTGGGAAAACAAAACCAAACCAACCAACCAACCCAAGGCACAGCGCAGTCATTTAAAAAATAGACCAGAAGTAGACATCTCAAATGTTTCAGATGGACAGAACCACACGCGTCCCCCTCTAATGTATTTCAGATTAGTAAGAGATCCCTTATTTTAGGTCAGTGCTATGACAATGGAATTATGCCAACATAACCTTAATTTTCTTAATTAGCATTTAACACGAAGTTTGCTCTCCTCTAGAAATATTTCCTTCCATAAAGGAGAATAACCTTGAACAGGCAACAAAACTAAGCCAAGGGGAGGAGAAACAAAAGAAACTGAAGCTCCCGGTATATTTTCACACCTTTAAAATATATTTATGTACATACCCTTAACATGTAAATAAAACAGATCTGAGTGAAAGATGAGTTCATCTCCCAGAAGCAAGCCCAGCGCTGTATTCACGGCTACTCCCAGGAAAACCAACCCTTCTTTACACATGCTTCCTACCATGGGCCATGTGCTCACGTAACTTATTGTTTATCTAGTCTGGAAACAAAAATGCCACGAAAAAGCAATCACAAGGCAGATGGCTGGTTTCACTAATCTGACCCTATTTCTTCCAAGTAAATCTAGTCTACAATAGTGATGCCCCAAATAATCCACCATTCCTGTAATACTTAGATTTGCATACACAGGATAGAAAAGCCTGGCATTGCTGGATTAAGATATTCTCCCAGTAAAATAATGTTTTATCATAAATTTTACTCCAGATACTATGCAGATTCTTAAACCAGATGTGTCCACACACTGAAACCCTGCGTGGAAGCATGGCCATAAAACATTCTTACTCACACACATCTCTACAGCTGAAACATGCCTAGAAGTTTCCTCTTATTCTTGAAACCCAACCAAAAACAGTGACAAATGCAAAGAATCTCTCTGTAGCCACCCCCATGATAACAGATGACAAGATGCAGCACAAGCTTCATCTCTTGCTAATTAAACGAATCAATTAAGAGACTATTGTTGCAACTGTGTAACTGCTGTTCTATAGTGGCAATAACAACCCCACGGGGAGGTCTTTTACTACATTAAAATGCTGTCCTCCACAACTCCATTTGATATTATTAGAAACAGTTATTTGTGTCTTGCTGTCATATTAGTAGCAAAGGCAAATTATGGAAATATGCAGACCAGAATGGTCCCAGTATGAGATCAGGTTTGGTTTTCAGCCTCCAAGGGAACAACTGCTGAAATTCCAAAGTTCCCCAAAGTTCTTTAATGGAACTGATAAATCTATCAGCACAGCATCCATTTAGATTCTAGGTAAGGGTCACATATTTGCATTCTTTCCTGCTAAGCTGATACAATTCAGCTAGATAAATTATCATATTAAGTTTACCCTCCTGAGTTAAACTGATGGAGTTCAAAATTGTTTTCGATGGTTGTCATTAATCGCTGTTACGTCCTGACTGCTCACTTTGAAATCTAATTGTGCTGGCGTACCAAGGGTCATATTAATAGCATTTTTAATGTTAAATCTTTGTAAAACATGTTTATTTTACTGATAGTAGCACTGAAGCCTAGAAGACTAATGAGAAACAAAGTATATTTACTATCAATAAAAACTTCATTTAAAATTTACATTCAGAGACTTAAATTAGATTTACTAATTTAAGTATCATCATGCCTTTGTTTCATTAAGATCCCTGGTTAACTTTGGAACCATATAAATCAAAAATTTCTAAATAGTCCTTGGCCACATCCCAAAGCTGCAGCCATCAAAAAGCTGTTTAAAAACATGGCCTACACATATGTTTATTATTTGCCAGTAGACACGGTCTTTGGAAGAAAACACTCACTCTGACCCAGGAGTCAACAGTCATGAAATGGTTAAAAAAAACTGTCAACAGTACTAATGTGACACTGGTAAATCTTAGACTCCCAGAGTAAATCCCTTGAGTTACCTTTGGGTAACCCACCCACTCATGTTCCAAGAAGTATCAGGTTAAGAGCAGTCCTTGCCCTTAAAGCATTACTGAGCTCAGTAAGACAGAACCTTGTCAAATGATGTATGGAAAATCAGATCTCCTCAGTTTTCCATTTGCTTATTTCTGAGGAGTAAAGGCACATACTTTAAGAAAAGCAAAGACTTATGTTACTTGTGCTACACTACAGATAGTACACGCACTATAGAGTTCATCGTATTAAAGACGTTCACGGGAATTCTGATCTACTTACGTGCTTACCACACAACGTGTGAAATTTAATATTTTCATTGAAAACAGAAGAAGAGGCCAAGACTAAAAATGAACAAACAAAAAGCAAAGCATTATAGTCTAAATGCAGTAGCCCATTTCCAATCTGGTTTCCTAAAAAAGCGTGGCTTGCAATACAGATCTTTGCCTCTCAATCCCCACAGCAAACTCATTCCCTCTAGCTAACAACACTGTTTTAACCTGCTTAACAATTTCAAGCACATTTGAGGGAAAAGTAGCGAGGTCTAACTACCTTTAAGTGTTGTAGGAACCAGAATGATGTTTCCACGTATCTTCTAAACAGCACTGGCTGAGTTCAGAAAGCAACAGACCTAGATCCATATTCCAGATGAGGGAAATTTGGTGGCAGCCAGTTGAGCAGCCAGTATGTTCACTGTGGCCATCCAAGAAGCACATATGCAGCTTCAGCTCATCCTTGGCACCATTATCTCTCACTAAAGATCTTGGGCCAAGAGTACACGAAGTCGTCCTGTGAAAATTTATGTCAATTCTGATTTCTTTTAATTCATGGAAGAAAAATTCAGAAGGAATTCCAAGCATCTTCTTATTTCTCTCTCCAAACGAATCATGAGCAACATTGCAAAAATAATTTAAATGGCGTTAGGTCTTGGCTTTTGGTAACACTAGTATTTATAAATCTCTCAGGTGCTTTTGAGTTTGCCTCCCATGAACAGCTTTAAAACGTTCACAATATCCTCTGCTTTAAAATCTTAAAATAGATTAGAGAGCTGAAACGAGAACAGCGTATGTAGCTGTCTAACTACACACAATCACCTGTACACCATGAGCTAGAACAATTCCACTGCGGGGTCCTAACGATGGGCCAGGGTGTCACTACTCTCACAAGTGAAATCCTTGCTGAGTAAATTTCTGCAGGACCCTGCAGCAACTCATGGCCAGTCTTGGGAATTTCACTGTCAATGTTCAAAAGGGGTTTTCAGAAGCTGATGTGCCCAGAAGGACACATCTAGTGGCAACACACGCGCTACTAAAATGCCAACGACAACACTTCCAGTAGACGCACAACAGTTCTAGTAGAAGTGCTGTAGATCACAGTGCTGAAGCAGACTGAAGAGGGAAAAAAAAGGTTCAACCCTGGACCAGCAGGGACCCTAATCCTAAGGCTTGTGAAAAGCAAGAGTAAAAAAAAATAGTTTAAAAAAAAAAAAAGACATTAGCTTACAGAATAGACACCTACTGGACTTTATTTATTTTCTTGTGGTTAATACTCTACATTTTCCAATAAATACAACCTTTGTAACCTCTACAGGTTTTCAACCAATGCTTGACAGTCTGCAGTATCTGGTTTCAGAAGGGTTACATATAGAAAGTAAAACAGAAAGAAAGAAAACCTGCTAAGAATTTGTAAGGGTGAAAGAAACAGGTTGTTAAACATTTGTCATTGCGAGCTAAGTCAGACTCATACAGTCAAAGCAACCACTTTTATTACGATTTAATTGGTCTTTGTAAGAATGAAGGGAGAAAGCAAAAGACGGGGGAGGAAGCTGTCTGGAAGCTGATGAGATTATATATAGACTGAAAAGTTGCAGGTCAATTTGTAAGCCCCAGTAATGGGACAGAGTTGGAAGTTTGCTGCTGAAGCAAAAGCAGACAAGCCATGGCAGGAGGAAGCAGAACCAGGACTCAGCAGTGAGAAGTTAGTTTACTGACCCGTAGCTCCCAGGATAATGTTAGATATATAAATAATGAATCTGCAATAAGCCAGAAAGCAAAGGCAAAGCTTTTGAGGAATGCCTCTACACACAGCTCTTAATTTCTGGCCAACGCGCATAACTAATAACTCTGTGTATGAAACATCCTTTCACCAAGCTATCTGGAGGTAGCTAAACAATAATCAAAAAGGCATTGAGCGTTCAATCAAGAAGGCATTGTCAGGCATTGGAACAGGCTGCCCCAGGGAGGTGGCTGAGTCACCATCCCTGGGTGTCATAGGATCATAGAATCATTAGGGATTGGAAGGGACCTCAAAAGATCATCTAGTCCAATCCACCTGCCACAGCAGGATCACCCAGACCAAGTCATACAGTCAGTCTGCATTAGAAGGGACCACAGGAGTCTGTCTGGGTTAGAAGAGATATGGTTTAGTGGTGATTTTGGTAGAATAAGGTTAATGGCTAAACTTCACGATCTTAAGGATCTTCTCCAACCTGAATAATATGATTCACTACTGTACTAGGACATACACCAACTATGCAAAAAACCCAAGGTCATAATTTGACAGAGACTCGGTTTCCTAAATCCAGTGTTCTCAACCTAGAGTTTGCAGATCCATGGCAGTGGGTCTCTGAACTACTTTAAATGGGTCTGCGAAAATGCTGAAGAACAGCAAGCACAGCATTAATGGGCTAACGGTAATCACAAGAGTGCATAAGCCTCCACATCAAAACTTCAAAAGCTTTGTAAATCAAAGGTGGCAAAAAAGTATTCCATCAGGGATGAGATGAAAGGCATGGCAAAACCACTAGTGAGAATGCTGAACCAAGAAAATAGTCCTAGAAAACACAGAAGCACCCCAAACTTGCTTGTTTCACGAGCCAGAGCCACTTCACTATGTTCCATCTGAGTTCCTATATTGGGCTCACCACTGAAGTAACACTGTCAAGTAATACACCAAGCAACATCTCTTTCAACCTTGTCCAGAGAAGAGTGCCCCACTGGGCCAGCAGAACATTGCAATCACACATGGTTTGCAGCCTAAAGCTGTAAAGGCATTATGGATACGATCAAGCCAGGCCACTCACTGTCTGAGCATATGTATAGATCTTAGCATTTCTGTTTCTGTTTCATATATATCTTTATATTTAGAGCAGAAGTCCTATGAGGAGCAGCTGAGGGAGCAAAGGGTTTGTTTCAACTGAAAACAAGAGATTAAGGGGACACCTTGCTGTCTACAACCATTTGAAAAGAGGTTGTAGTGAGGCAGGAGTTGATCTCTTCTCCCATGTAATAAGCGAAAGCACAAGAAGAAAAAGCCTCAAGTTGCACCAGAGGAGGTTTAGAATGGACATTGGGAAAAAACTTCTTCCCTGAAAGCATTGGAACAGGCTGCCCAGGAAAGTGGTGGAGTCACCATCCCTGAAGGTATTTAAAAGACATTTAAAAGGGGCATGGTTCAGTGGTAACTTGGCAGTGCTGGATTAACAATTAGATTTTATGACCTTAAAGGCTTCTTCCAAACAAAATGATTCTACGATTCAATTTTACAAACCTACTTCCGTGAGCTGTCTACACACAGGAGACAACCCATAGCGGACTGGCTCCCTGTTTCCTGGTACTCTTGCTCTGGAGTACAGCTTTGGACATGAATTTGAAGAATACACTGTTTTGTTTCCTTTTTCTTTGTACAGCATATGGCACAAAAAGATTTCTTGGTGTTATGGTACTTCTATTAATAAGAGCACTATCTGGATAATTCTAGCATGAAGTGGCAGGATTTCAGGATTCCACCGGCACGTGATATATAGTCACATTCACCACAGAGGAAAAATAAGTTAAAACTCATGTAAAATCTAAACTACAGCAATAATTCATGTTCTGCAATAACTGAATCAAGTCTCAAAATGTTATAATCCCAAGAAAATGAAAACAAATCAGTTTAGTTTCCTATTCAACAACTAGTTCCTGCAGCTAAAAGTTGCTTGTTCCTCAGGCACATCCTTGCACATCCTCCAATAGCATATGAGTCATGTAACAGGTCTGAAAGTCATAATCTTCTACCAAAAAACAAACTGGAGAAACTAAGGTCTCTTCTGTTGCTACAGATTTGAAGAAGAATGTTCCAGAATTTGTACTCTTGATCAGAAAGAAACAAAATCTTGATTACAAATCCAAGCAGATGAACAGTGTGCATTCAAAGCTGTGACTTCACTGGAGAAAGTGACAGAACAGCAGAAATGTGCTGCTACACTGACAGAAGCATTTGTCCTGCTGTCACCATACTAGCCATTCATATCAAACTGCTGTCTTCCTCCTGCAGTGTAGTTTTCTCTGTCCCCCATATAGCTAACTGGGACAGCAAGGGTATTTCTAATAGAGAAGCATACCTTTCATTTCTCTTCAGACTGCCAGTTAGCTCCTCTTTCATCAAAAACCAGTACCAGAATTGTTTTTACTGTCCAATGTCTAAATATTCAAGTGAAGTCATTTATTGAAGTTGATGCCCTCCTGACAAGCCAGGGAGCTTTGCTCCTGATCAGGTGGTTCCAAAAATACATTTGGATGGACAGGTCAGTGGTGTGTACAGTCAGTGCCTGCCATCACTGAAGTGCCATCCACATTTACTTCTGTCATAGGGAACACAGAATGCTCAAAGCTGTACCTCATGTTTTCTGTTGTTAAAAGAAGAGCAGAGCAGTAATTTCATTACAACGTTGATGACATTACCTGGTTTAGTGAGAAATCTCCTTGCCCGTGGCAGGCAGATTGGAACTAGATGATGTCTATAAATTTTTGAAGAGTGGGTGTCAGGAGGATGGAGCCAGGATCTTCTCAGTGTCATCTAGTGATAGGATGAAGGGCAATGGGTGTAAGCTGGAACACAGGAGGTTCCACATAAACATGAGAAGGAACTTCTTCCCGGTGAGGGTGACAGCACTGGAACAGGCTGCCCAGGGTGGTTGTGGAGTCTCCTTCACTGGAGACCTTTAAAACCCGCCTGGATGTGTTCCTGTGTGACTTGGTCTAGGTGATCCTGCTGTGGCTGGGGGATTGGACTAGATGATCTTTCCAGGTCCCTTCCAATCCCTAATGATGCTGTAATTCTGTGATTTCTGAGGTCATTCCAACTTAAGCCATTCTATGATTCAAATCATAGCCCGATTGTAGGACCCTCATTAATATAATATTCTTTGTTTGAACATTTATATTTTCTATGCACGCACACATACACACACAAGTAAGCATCTCTTGGGTCCCTTCCAACCCCTAACATCCTATGATCCTATGAACTATACATGTAGGCAATCTGTAGGTGATATCATGGTAAGAAAAACCAATCTTTCCTAAGCTGAGTGAAGTTGAAATCAGGAGAGCGCAAGAACATTAAAGGAGTGAAGGACAAATTCAATAAAGGGACTTGGTGGAAAGGGAAGCACGGCAGGCTAGAGGAACTGACAGGAACACAGGTACAGATTCTGGTTTGGATTGTGTGGCAAAACTGGTATCGGAGCAAACTGCCAGAAGCAGACTTCAGTACTGCTCTTCTACCCTGCTCTGAAGTGAAGTTCTATCTCTGGGCTTCATCAGCAAGACACATGCGTAATTTATATTAAATTTAAAAAATGGATAGAACACTACAGGCTTTGCTGTTTAGTCCTCCTAAGAAATTTAGTTGTAATCACATACTTGATTTCCCAAAATAGCTAGAATCCAATAAACACATGAGCTAGTCAGTAAGACCTGATATTACAATCCACCAGCTGATTGATCACCGATTTCATAAGCTAGAACCACACCAACGCTACACCCAGTTTGAGTGTTTTTGCTGTTGCACAATGCCCAGCACAAGACCTGTGTAGTCTGTAAGTGAGAGTCCAGGGGACTTTCTAAGACAGGAATGCTAAATGTTTTCATATCCAACGTAACAACAAATTTAATTATCCATGTCACTACAAACACAATCAGAATTTTCTTTGCTACAGCACCCACTTAGAGGAGATCAGTTAAAGTCTCTTCAGTGTTATCAAGTTGCATTTGTGTTTATATCTTAGCTACCTGGCGTAATTCTTTTCTTCTCACACAAAGACTATGAGACCTGTCAGCTAGCAGCAATCTGGCATACGAAGGTTACAGCTCCAGAGGTAAATTATCATAACAAATATGATAGCACAGAACAAGACTTATATTTTACATCTTCTCTGAAACTGCCACTCCGCTCAATACTAAACACGACACACAAAGGTACATGTATACAAAGACATCTATCTCTAGGCCAAAAAAATATTAGGGACACATGTCATCTGTAAAATCAACATGCAAGTATACAGCTATTTTTGTTTTTACTGTGTTATACTGCCCAAAAAAGGCTTCACAGGACTTGTAGAAGAACCAATCACAGGTAAGTAAAATGAAAGCATTATCATATGCAATGTTGATCTACTGTTGTCCAAACCACACAGCGCACAGAGATGTTAGAACTACATGCTAAAGGGAGCATTTCATTCCTAGGCTTTTCACTGTTGATGTCACTACAGGGAAACCTATTGGCAGCAATCAGAACAACTTAGAGGTTTATTTAATTCTCAGAACTACTTGTAGGTGCAAAAGGAACTTGGAAAAACATGAGTGCATTTTAATCATGCATATAATGGAATTGGAGGCTGCTTCAATCACGTATACATTCACAAGCATCCTTCACCCAACACAAAACTTTAGCTTCTATATTATACATGACTGCTCCAGATAACACCAGATGAAACAATCCCAACCAATTTTATTGAGTAAGTTCTGTCTGATGGTCTAAAATCTGATTAGAATTTTGCACATTCTTCAGCAAACAAACCTGGGAAAACTACAGAGCTACAACCCTTGGTTAAAGGGACAGAATACTTTGCAATTACTAGTCTTTCGTAAGACAGTTACTGACCCCACCTCTGGGATGTGGGGGTACATGGCATAGTGAAGCAATAAAGATCTAGAAAGACAAGGTGTAGAAGAGTGGACTGAATCTGAGTATGTAGCAATAAGCTACAAACAGATAGTCTCACATCTCTTACAAATGAAACATAGGCAGGCTGGAATCAATTTGACTGTGAACTGCAGAGTACTGTGCGCTGGAAGTCAGCTTCAGAAACGTGCCTCAATTCACTTGTTAAGATGAGAATACTTGCACATAATCCTAACCTTCACAAATACAAGCATACACGTGATGCCAGGGTGATTTAGTTATTTTCTGTTTCTATTACATTATTCTCTCAACATAACTCGTGACAACAATTGTATGCACTTACCACTGTGCCTAGAAACTGAATGCTTGTATCTCCAGAGGCATTCCGGGAAAGACACTGCAAAAAAACAGATACAAACATGATGAGAATGATCTCTGGAACTTGAAACCACTTCGTTTTCTGAATGCCACATCACTGTAAAGTAATCAAAACTAACTGAGTACACCAATCTAGACATAAAACACATAAACCATTTCCTTCATCAGTTTCAGTACTAGAAGTCTAACACAGATTTTCATTTTGATTCAGTCAACTCAAAAAAATTCATTTTTGGAGAACAATTAAAACAAATATGGCCAAGTACAACACAGAACGACCTTGGGCTTGCAGAAAGATGAATGTCATGAATAATGAGGCTTCTGCCATCTCTAAACGTCTGTGATTCTGTATTCCTGTTACTCACATTTAGTATTATCTTCATTCTCTCCTAATGAGAGACATTTTAATCTCTTTTTAAAATGCAAACCTCCAACGATGCCACTTTGAAAGCAGAAAAAAAACATGACCTTATGAAATGTCTGGTCACCTACTGTGGTTCAGGAGTTGATTGAAGTTATTAAACAATCTTCATACATTACATTGTCAGTAAGCCACAAGACAATGCAAAAGCAGAAACGTTATTGATCTAACACAGCATTATCCATAACCTAAATGTGCCAAATGCATAAAGAAATCTTTCTTCTGCGAATTGTTTCATCCTTCAGAGTGAAAAGTTTTTTTCCCCTTTTCCTTCCTGTTAAATTACAGCACAGAGAGACCCTACATCAGGGCCCTAGTCACAGAGCACAGAATCACACAGCCCTAGTACTCGCACAGTGCCAGGCGTACAGGTGAGCACAGAAGCACAGATTTGAGAAGATGAGTATGAATTGCAAACAAAGAGCTGCACAGAGATCTTCAGCATTCTGAAGACAATGAACAGCACTGCAAATAATCTTGAGAGACCTTGCTGTCTAGGACCCCTGGCAGAGTCAGAACACACCTGTGTCACGCCCCAGCAATGTATGTTTAACGCATTCTTAAAGTCTTTCAGCTGCAGGGATTTCAGAGTACCTGGGGAATTGATCCCAGTGTTCAGCACCCTTATCATTAATGAGTTTTTCCTAACATCAACTAAACTACCCCTTATTGCAACTGCAGCACATTAATTCTCTTTTCCATCACAGATTATACCTTTGTACAGCTACCTACAGGTATGTGGAGAAACACTATCACAGCTCCCTTTAATCTTGTCTTCTCCAGGTTAAGTGAGAAAGTACTATACAACAGCAGCTAGATAGTCCCAAAACAATTTTAATAGTGATAGACTCAATCCTGGTCCCTTCTCAATAATGGTCAGCTACACTTTATGAAGTAATAATTACTACAGCCCAAACGTGCTTATTTTTTTGACTTAAAGGGTCACACACTGACACTGCAATCTGTACAATCATATGAAAACAAAGGATGATATGCCAAAGCCTGACATATTTCAACAATAATGATTAATGAAATGGAAAATATGGGAAATAAAATTACATACAAAACCTGACATTTACTTTTATAAAGGAAACAGGAATATACACTTTTCCCACAGTCTAGGATAAACACAATCAGGTTTTGGAAACCACAAAGAAGAACAAAGTACCGGCTGCCCACAATGAATGAACCGCATGCCAAAACAAACAAGTCCCAACCACTTGATAAGCTGTCAGAAAATGGCAAGCTGAAAAAAATTAAAGGATTTAATTTCTTTTTTTCCTGGAATGCCCTCCACCCTCGTTAGAGTTCTGTCACTTATTGTGCTACCCTTTTGTCTGCTTTCAAGGGTCATTAGAGACCTTTTCATGTCCTAATAAAAATTCCACTTTTTTGGCTAATCTCCCCATCACACAGAAAAACACAACTTAAAAAACAAAACAAAACAAGGGGGGAAAAAGAAAAAAAAAAGCCCTTTTGCAATTTTCTTTAATGACTTTCAAAGTAAAATAAGGCATCTTGACAACTTCACTTATTTTTCAAAACAGAAAAACAAATCATTAGAGTATTTCTTCACACAGATTTTCTTTATTCATAACTAGAGAAGCTAGCATGGCAATACCCAAGCCCTTTCAAAAATAATTTAATCATAAACTTAAGCCAAGAAGTATCCATCAAGAAGGCAGCTTCCAAAGCCACAGTCTCAAGAGAAGACAAAGATAGCAGCAGCCTCTTTCCTACTCTGGTGCTGTTGAAATGCACTGGTGCTGCAGTGTATTAAATCCTCACTGCTATTGTTTGCTGTTACACAAAGCATTACATTCAGTTATCAACTGCATTAAAAGTCAACGTAAGCACTACAAGCCATTTACTGAATTAACAGCCAATGAGGGAGAAAAAAAATGGGAAAGGTGAAGAAAATAGTTAACAGAGGAAAAAAAGAAATGTCCCCTCGGGGTATATTACAATAAAACAAAACCAAGCAAGCAAGGTAGAAAAAGCCTCCAAGTCACAAAACATATGCTACATCAAGACCAAAAAGAGAACTGCAAGGCTTCTGAGAACCACATTACAAAAGAAGTCAGCACATTATCATAATTAATGTTTCAAATTACAGTGGTAAATAAATTTCAGCTGTTAGATGTGATTAGGTTTTTTTGAAGCAGACTGAAAGGAGTTATTTCTGTTCCACTGGTGGGCTTGTGTTTCTGGAATTTGTAAATGTAATTGATGTTTTCAGGAAAATGAAAGGACATGGTTAACAATTATTCTTTTATTTCCCACCTCTTTAGAAAAAGGACCAGTCTCCAGTTTCTCTTGTAAAGTTAGACATTTACATACTCTATACCTCATAATAGAAGGTTTCATATTGCATGTGATGGCAGGAAAGTAATCAAATAGAGGTAACAAAAGAGAGTAGCTAATTATAAGCATTGTCATTATTTTCCTAATAAATTGCAAATTATTTACTAGGAGGTTCACACCAAAAGGCAAGGGAAGTCTACAGAGACAAAATCTCACTGTGTTTACCTGACAATGCAGCAAAATTGCATTAGTGGCATCAATTACGTGATCTCAGACATAACTAATGCTCTTCTAGTTGATGCAACTGATAGAGCTTCAGACTAACTTAAAGAGCATTAAATGAGTTAGAAGCATAATTATTGTCTGTTTGAGATAAGTAATGAGCTAAATCAGATCTGGAAAAAAATTAAATCACAAATTTGAAAAAAAAAAAGTCCATCTGCAGTGGCAGAGCTGTCAAATGGGTGTGAGTGTTAAATAAATATTATCTGTAGTTTCACACGCGCGGGTTCCAGCGTGCTGTACTGCATATGCTACGTACACACAAACAAAACGCTTACGCACGCCTGCAAAAACAGACAAGTGCACACGCTCGTACAAAATGTGCTGGATTCTCCTCCTCTCTCTTAAGTGTATGCTCTACCACAGTCGTTTCACCATTTCAATCTGTAAATCCCAGTAAATTACTAGAGGTTAGTGGGATATGACTTCAAATTCTTCTGCTTTGCCATAGAAAATTATTTCCACTTAGTTGGGTATCAATGATCTATTCATGGTAGGATGCAGTAGGGTTACAATCAGCTTTGCATTAAGCCTGCAGTGAATGAGCACTTGCAGATAAAAATGATAACAACCCTTGCATGAAGAAGGATAAAGAAGCTCAGCCAAAAAAACTACAGAATATTGAAAGAGATTCAAAACTGACAGAGACATTCGTCGACAACAACAAGATCTCAGAATGCTTTCCATACATCTTATGGCATCTTGGGCACTCCAAGGTACTGGAAGGAAGCAGCTGCACGGAAGGAATGATACCAAAACAAAGATACTACAGCAGACCAAAAGTGAACTTCTTGCTTCAGTTACAAATGAAAAAGTAATCTGACAAGTCAAAATGAATATGGACTGGCAAAGGAAAGAATATAGAAGTTTTTCAAACACATTTATCTTGAACTACTGTATACTGCCTTTATGTGTTGAAAATAAAGCTGGACACCATTTTTACAGAAGTTGTATAAACTGTCACTTGACCAATGTTTTTTTGCAACCTTTTCAAGTCACAGCATGTCTGCATTAACAGCTGGGCAACATGTGTCAGACTACACAAAAAAGCCAAAAAAACATATACCCTGTAGATAAAATTCAGAGTGAAACTGCAGTCTGTGCTGTAGCTCGTGCTATTTTGCAGAATGAAGTTCTTCCAGCCCCTATTGCCTCATTTCAACTGCTCAGGACCAGAAATGGTGAACAACTTCTGCCATGAATGGTGAATGCTATCCCACTCCATCTGGAGTCCCCGGTTAGGTCTGAGAGAAAGAGAAAGCTGTAGAAGTAGCTGTGAAACTCTGGAGTCATAGTTTCATCAGAGAGTGAGGGTTGGTCTGGCTTTATCAACCCACTTTCCCTCCTCCTCCTCTTTGCAGGAAGCAGAACTTTCCTCTCCACTGTGCAAAATCTCAGTCTAGAGATGTAACCTTAGACTGGCAATATGACTAAGCTCGTACGTTGGAGACTACGTCTGCATGGCACTGTACGTGCAGCCTCCTCACAAGCCTTTCCACTTAGGAGATTACTCTGCTGTTGCACAATTTAGTATTCTCTGCTGCTGGTGCCATCATTTCCTTCTCTCGGGGCATTAAATTACAGATGGAAACATTGCCCAGTTTCACATGCTGCTCTACCCTTAGCCATTACCAGTTTTAGATCACACTTAATAGTGAATGAAACCTCAGTTAGCTGTTCTTCCTCATTTTCCGGGTTCTTACAAGCCAGCCAGGGGGGAATGAGATCATAGAATCATTAGGGATTGGAAGGGACCTTGAAAGATCACCTAGTCCAATCCCCCTGCCACAGCAGGATCACCAAGACCAAGTCATACAGTCAGTCATGACCAAGTCCCGCTGCACAATAAGCATTTTGACATATGGAAAATGTCCAAGACTGGTGTAAATAGTACTTGTTGAAATAGTTGTTCCTTTGAAGAGGAATCCTGCCAGGATGCTAAGATACTGACTTCCCACCACACCTGTTGCAAGCTACCTCAGTCTGAAATGGAATCTAGTCCCAAACAGTATAAATATGGATGTTAAACAAAGCATGAATGGTTTACAGGGCAACAATCCACATAGATAAAGGAGCAGGTGCAGTTTCTAAGAGACTGAGGCACTATATTATTACTCCTAAAAGAATGGCTCTCTCAATGCCTAATTACAATATCTGTCCTCCCATAAACAAAAAAATAGAAAGGCAGGTCTCTCCTGGTACTTCCTTAGGTGATAACCACTGTCAATCCCACTTGTTATCTTGTACATTCTCTGAATAGTGTCTCTTTAAAATCTATAGCTCCTTTAGAAAAAAACACGGCCTAGGATCCTGGCACAACTCACATTATTTGATTACCCCTTGAGTAGCACAGGGTATAACTAATTTCATTAGGTTACTGAAAATGTGCTGAAGTAATAGCATTTTAGACCTGAAAACTGTCTAAACTACTGTCATAGATTACATCCAAGATCTCAAAACAGGAAAAAAAACAATTTGTACAAAAACTTTTTGTACAAAAAGGTAATAAAATTGCAAGTATGTTTGAAAAAGACTTGAAAGACATGAGTGCTTGGGTACAGGCTTTTATTCTCCCATCAGACATTTCCCAGGAAAAAAGGCTTCATAACCTACAGCACTTTCATTTTTTTAATTATAGACCACGTTGCATTAAAAGAGCAGTGAAGTTGGCAGGGAGTAAACCCCTTTACCCCATTTCACACTATGAGTCTGATAACTAACTCGGATTCACTCAATAGTACCGGCACTATGAGTCCGTGTAACTCGGATGCACTCGATAGTGCGTCCTGTTCTTGTCGAGCCACAATCCATGGACTCGCACAGTGGCTAGTGAGAAACAGTGAGGCCAGTTTACATCAACAGGAGTAACTTGTTAGAGCAACAGATTTACAGGTTCTTTGTGGATTGTCGGTGATGGACACTGCATGCAAAATATGTGCACTCAAATGTTAAAATTACCACAGTGTTAGAGGTTAAAAAGTAACTCTGTAGAGATTTAGAAAGTTCTCGAGAAGGTTTGTATCTCACCCAAAGGTGTCCCTGTGTGGGGGGGGAAGAAGGTCCCAGCCCATCGACTGATTCCCAGGAGTCAGAGGACCACAAATCTTCCCTGACGTGTTCAAGATGGTAACTTTTCACCAAATTCCCCTTTTTGCTGGGCTATTTGTATATTATTTTTAGTCTTCAAGGTGGAGCTTGAGTGGCTCTAGTCATACATATTTTTGTTTCTGATTGGTATAAAATTCTCCCACTTTGCTTTTAAAGATACAGACTTAAAAAAAATTTAGAACGCATGCTCAGTAAGGGGGGTTCGCCCCTCGGAGGCGGGTAGGTTTTGGGACATAGGTGTGGTTTGGTATTATAATGACATTATAATGAGCAAAGTTCACCCAAGGATTGCAATTTGTCAAAAGATGACAGAACGATGGCTCAGGGTTGCAAAAGTACAGCTTATCACCTTCGAAGCACCACTGAGTTCCCATCCCTGTACATCTTATCACAGGGTTTGGCCGTGATGTCTCCACATCACTCCACCCGCTATGTGGTTTCCAAGGTGGCAGGTTGAGTTGCCTGGGGAACCATCAGAGGAAGGGATTCCTGCGCACCAGCTGTACTCCACCCTGGAGGCTTAGAACTTCCCTTAATGTGCAAATAATGCTCCATTTCTAATATAAGTTTAATTTTCAAGTAATTATCCCACAGACCAAAACAATAATCAAAAGAAACTCTGTAGCAGAGATTCACTTCATTTTGCCATATCCCAGAACGTAGAACCAACTTCTCCTGCTGCAACTGTTGATGCAATAAATAAAAGGAAAAAATAGTAGTGAAGCCATCACTGAATTCCCCACAACCCTGTAAGTAAAGAAAACTCCACTGATAAACCTTCACATTTCACTTACCAAACCCATTCAATACTGAGACTGATGATTTCAGCTTTACAGAACCATAATCTTGTTTAGTAACTCTGTTGCTGAAACCAGTGCTGGCCAACAATATGCCAGTCTAAAGCATCATATGGGTGCATATGATAAATTAAGAGCTACAGAAGTGTTTGAGAAAGAGTCTCAAATACTTTTTTTTCTGGCTCACAATCCTGTTGCTATTGGGAACTGTTCACAGGTAAATGGCAAATAAAGATGGGTTGAGTGTTTGATGATGGAATCAACATCAGCAGAGTGTTTACCAGAACTAAGGAGTTATCAAATTCACCCATGTGGTGTTGCCTCAGAATTTGGTGCGTGGTGGGGTTGTTTTTGAAAACTTGCCCAAACAGTTGCAAAGCAAAGAGGGTTTGAGGATCTCCTGCATGCATTTTTTTAACTTGGGCAACCTGCTCTCTCTGCAGATACCGACCCTTCTGCACAGTGTCCTGTTAGAAGGCAACTACTTGCAAGCTCTCTGCAGTAAAAACAGACTTGCAGTTAGGTTCAATCCTTCAGCTGGACATCACGGATTCACTGATTTATCTTGAGATTCCCTTAGATTCTGGTTCACATGGGGGAATTAAAGGAGATGTTCAGCTCTACGGAAAAGGCAGCTTATACTCTCCTTCCACCTGCTGCCCAGGTCATATGCACAGGGAGAGAGAAGAGGTTACAGATGATTTCTGCAGGCACTGGGCTCACTGAAATTTAGCTTACTTGTGCATGAGAGCAGAAATAGAGGAATAAAAATGTCCTCGTTGGCTCAGATTATTCCTGCTGCCTTCCTTGTAACTGTTACTTTCCATTGGAAGCACCATTCTTCCTTCCAGTTTCCACTGGAGTTCTTATGGTTCTTTCCACAACTCAATCAGCCTTTCCTTTTCCACTCTACTCTTCACAGGAATCATAAAACACATCCTTTCTTTGTTTATTTTTACTCTAAATATTGCCTGAAAAGCCATATTATATTCAAATCATGGTTTAGATAAATACGTCTTTAATACATATTTTCAATTAAATCCATTAGGAACTGCCAAGAACAACCACCACCAAAAAGATGGAATTTGTGTACCTAAGAAGTGCGATGGGGTCCACCCACAAGCTCATCTTCGGAAACTGTCTCAGAAAGCTCTTGCGCAAATGATCAAGTTTGGATCAGTTTATCATCCTATGGGTTTCTCAGTAACCCAAAGCAGCAGAAAGATTTCAGAGCCCTTATTGCTGCAGCCAAACGGACCTGCAGCGTACCCCAGGGTTCTGGTCCCTCCATCATCTGGGGACCTGGCCAGGCAATCTGCAGCGCCCATCTGCTGCACACAGATGGGCTTCCTTGCAAAGGAAACAAAAGCAGGAGGGAGGGGACTGCCACACATCCTAGCTGTGCCCTCACATGCCCTAGACAAGCCTGTGACCAGGGCGTACACCTCTCCTCAGGTGCTCAGATGTATTCCCAGATCCTGGGAAAAATCTGGTTTTTAAACTGCTGGAACTTCTTAACTTTGTGGCAGAGTTGGTGCTCTGCTGTGCCCTAATACACACAGAGCCTTCAGCGGAGGAGTGGAAACACAGGAACATGCTTAATTACTTATTTTTTAAGTGTGACAGACAGGCAACAATCGGAATGTCTAGACTACAATTTACATATATACATTTTAAAGCAAAACATATTAAAACTACTTCTTTCCTGCGTCTATGTTTAAGCGCTTTGCTGGACTGGGGCCAGGCTGCAGGATCAAGCTGAAGGTGCATCAATCAAACCTTCAAAGAAATATAATGTTCACAAAGAATGTATTTGGCTGAGCAAATTTAGAAGAATGAAACCAACTATGAAGAGAAATTAGATTGGCTGAAAATTAATAAAGCACAGCTGGAATTATTCGATTCATCCATATTTGTTGCTTAAATGGCTCTAGGGCTAAGTCTTGCTGAAAGAAGATACTTCAAGACTCCAAGGTCAATTGCTTTTGGAGACAAATTGACCTACAGGAATACGTTTGTCTAATTTGGTTTTTGCAGTGGGGCGAGTCTACAAAAATATATAACCAAAAAACCAATTTAGATTCCAGTGAGTGAGTATCAGAGGTCAAGTTTAAGGTTCCCGTATATTTACATATACACACTAAAAGATTCATAACTTTGCTACTGGGTTTGTCTGCTAAAAGCAAAGACTTACAGATAAAAACTGAGAAAGAAACAACATATGTGCTTATACCATGTTCTGTTGGGTAGATACCACACAGGCAGCTCATTGCTGGCTGCAGTATTTCATACAGTTTGGGCAGTGCAAGTAATGCTGTTGCTGGCTCAGCTCCTAGAAGAAACCATGTTCAGATCTCAATCATTCATTTTAAAACTGATTTTCTGTGCAAGTTCCAATATTACACTCAGAGTTAACTCATCTTCTACTGTTAGTTATACTCTGAGATCTGTATCCAGCCCTATAGATATTATACAGTTTGCAATGACTATCCACCCTAAATAAATTTTCTGCTGCACTGATTTAATATATCTATATATTGATAATGTTCCCTATTCAAAATTAGGAATGTACTTTATAAAGCCTCACCAAAATGGACCAGTATTTAAATATAAATATACACTTTAAAATAGAAAGTTGGTTTAGATACATACAAGCCCTGAAGCTGGCATTACTCATCCAAAAAATGTACCAAACTTAAGTTCAGTATTTATTTGAGCATACAATGAAAATTTCATTTACTCAATACTAACTTTGAAGAATACAATATTTTATTATCTTTATGTTGCGGTCTTTTAAAATCAGCTGAAGAAAAAAAACCCAGTATTTCTATTTGTGCAATTTTCCAGGGATAAAATAAATCAAATATATCACACACTTCACTGTAAATTACCAGAAATTATTGAATCACTGACAAATCTATAGGAAACACATAAAGGCATATGTAGAAAAATACTTTCAATAATTCCAAAAGTTCTGATTGTATTTTGTTCCTCCTTTTACTATTATCAGGATCAAAAGATATTTATAAATAAATTGTTTATCAACTTATCTATAAATCTTCACTGGCATTACCTTCAGAGAATTTATAAGGCAGTTAAAGACAGACCCTCTGTTTAGAGTTAGTTTCAAACACACTAGTGGTCAGAAGGAAAGAATATAAAATTTTTAGCAAGTTTGGGATACTTTCCACATTTTTCTTTGAGAAGAAAAACTATGGAATTAATAATAGTTTATAAAAGTATATAAAAACCAATATTATATGGGAGATGCACTGCCCTGTGGCTTTCAAACCGCCATCCAAACAGGAGGAAGAGAACACTTTCACCCATGCAGATCTGGTTGCTTTTATGTTGCAGCAGGTTCAGATCCCAGGTATCAGTATTATTTGTACACCCAAAGGCTTCTGGTTATCTCAGCTCCATATATGAAGTGCTAGTGAGTTTACCTGTATAGTCCTCTGAGTGCCATCAACGGTGACAGACAATAAGGGTGAAGCCAGGTTCCACTTGCTGGTCACGTTTAGTTTCATCCCATCAACTTCCACCTGTTGTGACACCAAACAAGGCTGTTACTATGAAGACAGACAGAAAACTGATCTCAAGTTCATTACTGCATACAAAGCAGCAACCATTTTAAAACAGATGGCTCCCAAACAACCTGTCATGTTTACTGCTTCTGCCATAAAAGACAGGGTCCAACAACAGAGTCTTCCAGCTATCTCAGGGGAGAGGTGAAGGACCTGTGAACAGCTGCCTCTGAGTAGCAAGGTTTCAAGTGATTTCCAGCAAGTAACAAACAGCCATCCAACTTTTAAACCTATCTGGACATGCTACATTTACTGCAATTAGACAAGTAATGCATATAAATTCCAGTGACACCTTGCAACCCACACAACAGGGCTTGCATATAATATTCTCTCCAAGGACCAAGGAAGAACTTTTCCTGTGCTTCTAATGAAGGGGTTTGCATTGTTATCTTAATTAATATGAGGCAGTAATTAATTCTTCAGTGTTTGCTTCAAAGTCTAGAAAAACTTCACCAATTCTGTCATGTTTTCTTCCGATACACAGCTGATCAGAAGACTACAATTTCTGACTTTATCCAGATTTTCTTTTTAATCCATATAATCATTATACAAAAGTGTTTACAGCTGTAAAGCAAAACTCCTCAGTTTTGAAGAAACTGTAGATCAGAGTAGCTATAATGACATTTCTGTTGTTCTCCTATATTCTCTCTCTATATATATATAAAATATAAACTCTATAAATTATATAACACTGTTTGGAAATACACCATACATTCAGAATTGTAAGAGGTTCAGAGGAAAAGCTGCATTATGAAAAAGAAAAAAGACTATACAGGAACTAAAATAAATAATGATTAATATTTGTGGCATGTTTTGAATACTCAGGACTACGATTTTAGTTACACAATTTACTAGAAAGAAAGAAAAACTGTGGTCTCTCAAAATCTCAAAAATATTTTCAGCCAGCTAATTACAGATAATGTTAGCAATGACACAACTATCACACATCACCTCAGTAAACTAGAGGAACATTCCTGCACTTAGAATCAAAGTTGAGCCCACAAATGCCATTTATAAAGCTTACTCTTTCAGAACTCAGACTGGTTTTTATTTCATCTTATAATAAGAACAGGCAACTAAAATCTTAGTGTAACTTAGAAGAAATCCATAACAGAGAAGTGCAGAGAAAAATGTGTAATTTGATAATTTTATTTCAGTTAAGAAGAGAAAGGTCTGGCTTTAAATTCCTCTAATTTTATAGGCTTTAGTTTAAACACAAAATCCATCTTCTTCTGATACAATCAACTCAACTTCTACAGGCTTTGACTATAAATACAGTTACATGTAAAGAACATGAAGAAAAACAAGTCATTTATAACGGTTCACCAAGAGGCCAGATTAGCTGGCACGCTTCAGGTACTTTACACTGCTCCAATGATGCAAACCAGCCATAAACGTGGCCTGAGTTAAACCAGACCTGCAGCTGGTTTGCGCTGCCAGAGCGCTGCAAAGCAGCTGGAACGCGTCCGTGAACCCAGCCCGCTCTCAGCAAACCTGAATCAGCAAATACTGCCATTACTGAGAACAGCAGAAACATCTAAAAATGACTTTTCTGGAGAAAAGCAGATTTGGTCTCAACCTTCTTTTGACTGCCAACTGAACTCTGGTAAGGCAATTAGGTCTGCTGCTACGGCTACAAGCAAAGGGCTTGGGTCTGAAAACTTCATGAACTGGGTAAGGTGGGGAGACAACACGAAAACATACCACAGTCCCCAAACCACTTCAGCTGCGTGCTGCACCTGTCACATGCAGCCTCAAAGAAATTCCACAGGCGATATCTACAGTCCTAGCAAAAGGTGTTCCAGCAGCAAGACACACGTCAATACCTCCACAACAGGCTCTACTTAATCATTAGCAACTTTGCCACCGAACAACAGAAAGGCAAAGCAAGTGTGACACCTGTTCAACATCCCTCGTGAGGGTCTATACAAGTTTGGCCACCACCGATTCCACATTACATCACTATAAAAAGGTGTCTGGTGGGAAATACTCTGAACGAAGAGATGCAAGCAATCACATGCAGATGTAAAAAACCCATGGCACTCTAGAAACACTGTGCTGGCTTGTTTGCAACACAAAAAACAGCAGGCAACATATTATTTCTAGTGTTTTCCCTGCTGAAGAAAGGTCTGAGGAGGGGAGGGGCTTGGAGGGGAAGCTATTACAGAATCACAGAACATTAGGGATTGGAAGGGACCTCAAAAGATCATCAAGTCCAATCCCCCCTGACACAGCAGGATCACACAGACCAAGTCACACGGGAACACATCCAAGTGGCTTTTAAACGTCTCCAGTGAAGGAGACTCCACAACACCCCTGGACAGCCTGTTCCAGAGTTCCATCACCCTCACTGGGAAGAAGTTCCTTCTCTCATTTATATGGAACCTCCTGTGTTACAGGTTACACCCATTGCCCCTTGTCCTGTCACTAGAGGACATTGAGAAGAGCCTGGCTCCATCCTCCTGACACCCACTCTTCAAATATTTATAGACATTAAAGAGGTCACCCCTCAGTCTCCTCTTCTCCAAGCTAAAGAGACCCAGCTCCCTCAGCCTCTCCTCATAAGAGAGGTGCTCCACTTCCTTCATCATCCTCGTTGCCCTACACTGGACTCTCTCCAGCAGCTCCACATCCTTCTTGAACTGAGGAGGCCAGAACTGGGCACAACACTCCAGATGTGGTCTCACCAGGGCAGAGTAGAGGGGGAGAAGAACCTCCCTCGATATTATTTTAATGAATGCACACAGCAGTAAACTGCAGCAGTCTTCTCACAGAACAGAGCTACAGGTTCTTGGCTGCTTTCAGCTAGGCCTTATCACAGGCAGATGATGTAAATTCAAGAGGATCACAAGGAAGCTGCATACCTCTACAACGATAAATAGGATTACAAAGTCAGGAGGTCAAGCCATCAGAGAAAATGAATTGTGATTGAGGGTAAGAATTTTACTGTGTGGTGAGCAAGTTATTTTTGGTACAAACAGGGGAAAGCAGAACGGAGAAAAAACCTCAAAAATCAACAAACCAGATGAGGGTTGAAATTAAACCAACACTTCACCTAATGGACCAAATCTTCCTTCTGCAAGTCAGCAGCCAACAGCCTAGCAAAGTTAGTTCGTAGAAGTAGAGGAATAGGTAAGATGCTCAGAGACGTTGACATAAGGTTGTATTTGCCTCCAGTCCTCCTCTAGCAATGGATATGACAATAGAACCTAACAAATACTGCAATAAAACCAGGGTCTGTTTGCTTTACTCTTGGGAGGGTGAGCAGACACACGGGATGACTAACGAAGAGTTTCATTGAGTTTCATTTCTATCCTTTTTCTCTGCACATAAGTCAACACTGTATGGATACTAACACTTGAACTGAAGAGAGAACATCCCAGTGAAACCCCTTCTGCAGTAGTCCACTCTGTGCTTAACACTACTGCTACACGGTTCCGTTGTAACCACCACTCCAACGGTGCACACACGTGTGCATATGTGCGCTGCGTTGTGTAGAGGAATTCCTCTACAGCAACTGTAGTTGTTTGAACCGTTGCCACATGGCATCCGTGTGGCATGGTCCTGGTGGATACACATATTTTTATAGGACTGTTTGTCTCTGTAAGGGCATAAAAGATGAAAGCAGCCATGGTCCTCCTTTACAATTATTTCCAATTCAAAAGAGATTGTAAATGAGGTCTTGGAAGAAGAATGACAAGTCTAAGACACAACGCTGGAAAAGGTCAGCAGCTTACTCTACTGTCACAACTTTGCAGACTTTCCCTGGCACACACCTGAGCTACATAAGTAGCAGCCCCTTCACCTCTTGTGGACTGAATTCCTGATGTTCAGCATGATAGGTACCAGCTAACCAATAGTGCAAAGAGCTGCAAAGCATAATCTGCATTCAGTTTCCTTCAGAGAACATTATTTGGCATTCTACCTGCATGTCAGGCAATTAAAGGAGGCAGCACAAGCCTGAGTGTTACAGCCTTGTTAATTTACTAATGCAGAGTCCCACATACATCTGGCACATGTCACTTCTTTTCTCCTGGAAACGAAGGTGGTTTTCCAGGAGACTGGAGGCCTGATCAAGCATTTGTTTTCTGCCTGATGCTTCAAAACATTATGCCTGAAGCTTCTCACGCCAGCCTTGAGTCTAACTTCAGTCTGCTGATTTAGTTCAGTGGTTCAAATTTTGTCTTCTGGCACAGTATTTAACTCAACTTTAACTTGACGCTTTTGGTTTAACTCCTGGCATAGAGATTTTTGGCTCTAACCACAGGGTTATACCGCCCCTATCCTGATTCCTTACATCCCTTACTTCTAGCTCTTCCTACAGTGTAAGTCAATCAGCTCAAGCAAATGAAAAAAGCCATCCTCTCACAGACTTGTTTTGCTGAAATCTTCCTCAGATCAAGACAGCTGCCCATGAAGTCGTTTGTTACCTTTCAGGAAAACAGACACTACTATTCACAGGCAATTTATGAATATTCAGTGTCATGGACTCTAATTCCTTCAACTGGCATTTATTTATCTGTAAAACTAAGGCACATCCAGCAGGCAGCTGTGAAGCCTTCAAATCATCCTGCAAAGAAGGAACATTGGTAGCAAACACTGTTGTTGCAAATGCGAGGTAACATACACATTTTTAGACTTGTACTCAAGCCTACACCAAGTAAAGATGTCCTCTGTACATAACTGTTTAAGAGGCATCTTTCCTTCTGTTACTGCCAAACACCACCACCCATGCCAAAACAGCAAGGAGAACGTTTCCACTCTTACGAATTGAGTAAGGGGTCGGGCAAGAGGACTCACAACACATTGTGGCAAGAGAAGGTCCAGCTGCAGATTCAGTAACAGTGTGTAGTGATCTAAGCCAAACTGAAATTCCAGAAATTCTAATCTAGCCTAGCTAATGGAGATCAGATGGAAAAGGCAACTGAAAACTGTCCTGTGCCAAAGCTACTCTCTCTTACCTTTTGCAGTCTCATGCATCCTCAGGAATGTGAGCAAAGTCTTTATGGAGCTGATGAGCCTAAGGCTTCGTTTGGAATCATGACACATGAAACTTCAGGAATTTTATAAGATATTTTGCTAGTCCTCCATGTAAAAAACCCTCTTTCCCAGACATCAGGAGAGGTCAAACACTGTCTTGCATCGCTCGGAGTACAAGCAAAGCTACTAACCACAACACACTTCACTTATGGTGAAAACCACCACCCACCTCCAGGCTGTTAACCATTTATCATTTACAAAGTTGTCTTGGCACTTATTGGGGGTCCCTATGCAATTTTCTCCAACTCCTTCACATTGTCTTTAACTACCTTGAATTAAAGAAGAGTTTTATCTGCCACATTATGAAGTAGTATCAACTAAACAGCACTTGACATATTGTCATTCATAAATGCAAAGAAACCCATCGAGGTGACGCTTTCTTGCACAGGCTTTTTCTCCTGTTACTTGGACCATACTTGCCAGTGCCCCAGAGCCTGCTTATTAAAGGAAATTAAGACTCATTGTTATGCCCAGCATGTGGACAGGAAGAGCTCATTGCAATGATACAGGCTGGGACCTAACTGGCTAGGGACCTACTCTGGGGAGGAGAACTTGGAGACGAGAGCAGCCATGTCATCTGGACATGAGTGAGTCAGCAGCATGCCCTGGCAGCAGAGGTAGTAATAGTGTCCTGTGCTCTGTTAACAAGAGTGCAGTCTGCTGACAAAGGGGAATTACTAGACCCCTCTGCTCAAAACTCAGACCACGTCTAGACACTGTGTCTACCAGAAAGACACTGACTTTGTGTAGTTCTAGAAATTCCCATTAGCCCATTCTTCTGGTCTGGCCAGGTCCCACTGGGTGGCAGCATTGTCCCTGACTGTACTGAACAGCTTCCCCGACCCAAGGTCTTCTGTAAATTTTATGACTGCACTCCCACTGCTTCCTCCACGTCATCGATAAGGTTTCTGAACGGGACTGGTCACAGTACAGACCCCTGCAGACCCTCACTGACATCCAAGTAGAGTACAACCCATTAGCCATGACCCGCTGAGCCTGACCACTCAAATAGCTTCTTATCCATCTAGTTTTTAGAGATGATATCAAAACAGATGTTAAAGTCAAGATAAATGACATTCACCGCTCTTCCCTAGTCCACAAATCCCATCTATTTATCATGCAAAGCTGTCAGGTTGATAAGCCCTCAGTAACTTCATGCTGTCTGTTCCCTATCACCTTCTCTATGCATCCAGAAATGTGCTCCAAGAGGATGTACTTTATGAACTGCCCAGGAAACAGAGTGAGAATGACCAGACTGCAGTTCCATGGGGTTTGCTTTTGGCATTTTTTGCACACTGGTGCAACATTTGCTTTTCTCCAATAGTGAGGGACCTCACCCAACCTTCATGTTCTTTCAAAGTTATAGAATGAAGCCTTGCTCCCACATTGGTCAGCTCTCTTGGCAAAACTGGATGCAGTCTGCCTCATGCCACGGATTTTCATGCATTGAGCTGTCTCAAATGCCAACTTGATCTACATCTGCCTCATCCCCTAACTCTTTCACTAAAAACAGAGGTGTGGGAGACCTTGCTGGGAAAGACTGAAGCAAAGAAGTCACTGGGTGCCTTGGACTTGCCTGCATCTGCTGCTACCAAATCACTTGTGGCACTTTTGTTGATGCAGCACTTTCCCTTTTCAGCCTTTTATTACTAATGCAGTGGCAAAGCCTCTTGTTGCTCCCTAATAGCTCTGGCAACTGTCAGAATGTGATTAACAACAGGAGAGATGGCTCAAACAATTGTAAGCCCATAGAGGATAACTTGAGAGCAGGTGAAAGGCCTTGCACCACCACCCCCCATCCATGGAGCCAGCTACACACTGCCTAAGTTGATGGCTGAAGACACTGAGAATTTGCAAAGTCAAGGAGCCAGGTGGAGGCAGAACCACGTCAGACACCACTGCAGTCCAGAGTGCTGATCTATTTTCTGTTTTCTCTTTTCTCTAGTCCTTGAGGATGGCATCTAGTAACTTCAGCTAACTTGACTTTCATGTGGACCTATGGTGTAAGCCTCCTTAATCTGTCCCTTCACAGTGAGGGTGATGGAGCACTGGAACAGGCTGCCCAGGGACGTTGGGGAGTCTCCTTTCACTAGAGATACTCAAGACCTACCCGGATGTGTTCCTGTGTGACTTGGTCTAGGTGATCCTGCTGTGGCAGGGGGATTGGACTGGATGATCTTTCAAGGTCCCTTCCAATCCCTAATAATTGTATGATGATTCTATGATGATCAGTGATATACACCAGCCTCTTTGCTGCTCTCAACATCCCGGCCTGCACACAAAACACAACTTAATGTGCACAGGTTATATAGGCTGTTTCAGGCAAATTCACACTGACACCACTTTCAACATAACTGATTCAATGAAAAAAGAAGCAAAAATGAAAATGCCATTAAAAGGGAGGCTTCTTCCTTTTGTTTCCATAGATAATTACTTCTTGTGCCATCTCTGAGAATGCCACATGAAGAAACCCGGTAGATAGATTTCTTCCTTTAAAACACTAAAGTTTTTGCTTATCACAATTAAAAGTGGTCTAAAAACCTGCAAGACCAGCTATCAAAAATGAAAGAGTAAACGGGACAGAGAGACCCAGTGGCCAACACTGCAGAGCACACTGAAAAACTAATGACAATGTCAGCAAGAAAGCAGAAGTTCCTTTAAGCCTAAAGTAGTTCTTTCAAATAAAAAGTGAATTTACTGATGCTTACATCAAATAAAAACTGAATTTACTGATGCTTACATGACAGCCACATTGACTCAAATCAAGCAGTTGGTTTAGCTTGCATTTTCAGCTTGTTGTTGTTGATGATACATTTGCATCAGATTAACAGACTGACATTTTTTAATCCGTTCTTTTTTTCAAGGGACTGTAAGGTTAGCTTTTTGAACTTTTGAAGTGGTTGGCCAGATGATTTCAAAAAGGAACTTAAATGATATGAGTTTCAATCTCTTCTTAAAAAAACAAAACAAACTTTCCTTTTGTTCATAACATCACTACGTTTTTAAAAGACCCCAAGAGAGAGGTTCAGCCTATAGATCACTAGTCCAGAAAAAAAAGTCAGTTTACCATTTGCAGATCACATCCTTTTGTACCAAACTAGATCAAGCAATCTATTCAGTGCATGACAGCAGGTGAGAAATTCATCTACTCCAAGTGTCATCAAGGCAGCCTTTCCTTGCTATGAACAAGACCAGAAGGTTTGAATTGCCAGGCTTTTACTTCAAATGCACATTTAGACATTGTGTGGGGTGTCATCATGTCTTTCAAGTTTTCAAACTATTAAGCACATTCACAGAATGGGCAGTCCTTTATCAAAAAATGGAGCAAATAGTCCATAACCACTAGAATAAAGAGAACACATGTGCTCACATTAAAATTATCTCTTTTCTTTAAAGTAGCACTTACAGATGCAAATTACCATTAGCTGCTTTGGTATAGCTCACTTTAGAAATGAGACCATGCCAGCCTAGAGACCCAGGAGAGAAGTACACAACAGGCATCAGCTCCACAGCCTAACAACAGAATTAAAACAAAACAAGACACAGAAGTGATGGCCTCCATCACCTCTAATCAGCAAGGGTTTTCTTTGAGCAGTCACCAGGGAGTGATGCTCTCTGTAAAAGCAAGCGGAGAGATTATGCAAGACATCCACTCCACCGTGACAAATGCTTTGCTTTACTACTTCAGTTTTCTTTGTGGAATTATTACCAAGATGACATTTTGTATTTGTAACCTGCTTGAGCCCACTAAAGTGAGGACAAAGAAAAAGAACAAGCTAAAAGTAATGCAAGAAAATAAATCAGCTCCTAAAAATCATTTATATTTGCTGTCAAGAACTTCAGACACAAAATGCACAACTACTTTGAGGAATATGGATGTCTCCTGTTACAGAACCAGTGCAGAAAAGAAGAAGTGAAAAAGGCATGCTTTGCTTGCCTCTTCTAGTTGTTCTACAGCAACAAATTCACTGGCTCTGCATAGCTAAACATGCTCCAGCCTGGTTACAAGTGTTGTTCATAGATGGCTGGAAAATGGTGCCAGTGGTTCAAGCAGTATTGCTATGATTGCACGAAGCTTTACTCCACCTTTACTTGTCATTTCTTACCTTGAAAAAAGCAGACAGACTCTTGGACTTTAAGAACATTAAATAGTTCAAATACATTGGTAAAATTAATAGTGATAAGGTGGACACTGCTGTTTCAGTTACTTTTGAGTCTCAATTCACATCTTTACACCGACTCCGCTAAGCAAGCCCCATTCCTACGTGACTTCCAGTTGCAGTGTGTCACTTCAGAGGCATACTGGGATCCCAGGCCTTACCCCACTTGACAGTGTAAGTTCTTGAAGAGTAGAATGGCATTATCATACCAAAGTGCCACTATAAAACATGACAGAGTAAAACTACTACCACTTTAGTCAAAAAGTATGTTTTGGAATACCTGGTTGGGGTTTTTTTTAAGCATACATCTAACACATATATTCACTTCATCAGTTATGCTGTAAAGATACACAACCTAAGGACAAGCATTTTCTACTTTGTATTTTTAAACAGAGACACCATATCACCAGAACACGGATCCCAAGCTTAGAGTCACAAATTAATGAATTCCTGCTTCGACTGCCAGCATGCTGCTGGCAAGTCATACACAACTTTCAGGTTTCCAATTTTTGTATTCTTAATTGTGAGAGGTGAGAATTAGTAATGGCTACCGAGGAATTCCCACTACCCAGACATTTGGAAAAATATCATCAGAGACTACAAATCAGGAAGATTAGTTTCAAAAGAATGCTCTTTTTTTAAAAAAGAAAGTACAGGCAGACCAACATACAACCACAACATTGAAAAAACTTCATTTAGTTCCTACTGATCTCCTTTCCATCTCCATTCTAAACTGAGAATTATGCATTCGACAGACTTCCGTGCTGGCCTAAACATAGCATCCTACAGCAATTTGGAGAGCATTTGAAATCACGAGGAGCATACCCATCAGCTGAGAAGTGTTTTATTTCACACACCATTTACAACCCAATACAGAGATCCAACAAAACCAGCAGGTTCCAAAATTGCTAATGAGAAGGAGAAGCACGACTTTATTATACCTGGAAGTTGTACTCTACCTTGACCTAGTTGTGTGGAGTGGACGCTCACTCTGGACAGTCTGCCACCGATTTCAATTACTTTTCCCATTACCGTGGCAGCAAGGCTATCTTCTCTTCAAATTAGTAAACAGTTAGATTAAGCAACAGTTTTAAAAAATGGGAAAAAAAAGTGTCTTTTATTTGACATTGTGCAGTGACAAGAAGAAAGTACAGTGGGCAACTGGGCATGGATTTCATCCAGCAGTTCCAACCTGCTGCTCTCAGCTGTCACAACAGGATATAGGTCAGCACTAGTCCTTCAGACATGCCCAGCCCAAGGTTATTCACCACTAAAGCTAAAAGCTTTACATGTGAAACACCTGCCGTTACACATCTTCCCCAAACTGCCCCAGATACTTCAGGACAATACGTGTAACACAAAATCATTCCACTCTTTTGGAAGCCTATCTATCTGGATCTAATCTGAGATCCAATGCAGGCCCTTCAATCACACAGCCAGAGAGAACACTTGTGTGCTCTAACAACCCACTGGATTAAGGGAAAGAAACAAACTCTTAACAGCCAGATGGTTTCCTAAGTATAAGAAAACTAGTGTTCGTAGGAGATGTTTTCTTTCTTACAGCCAAAAGATAAAAAAGCTCCTTTGAATTTTGAGACAAAAATAAGTACTGAGGAAGTGGTGACTAAAAAGTACCTCTAAAACTATTCCTATGGTTCTGTTATTTCTAAGTTTAATAACTTTAAAATCAAAGAGTTTTACCCAGTGATACCAGTCAGGAGTATTAGCATCACCAGATGCTTATCAATTCCCTTCTACCATTCCCAGCTCCCCAATGACACTCTCAAGCACGTTTGAGCAGCACCAAGACAACAATCTTAATTTTTTGTTAAAACACACCAGCTATCTTGCAGGGAAAAGAATGCAAGGAGATGGGGGGTACGACTAGACAACCTTTAAAGGTCCCTTCCAATCCAATGCATTCTGTAATTCTACAAATTACCAGGAGGAATAGCAGGCATATGCTTCTTTAGAAACCACTCTTCTTGATTTTAAAATAAACCAGAAAAGAAAGAATGTCACCACTCCAGAGGTGTCAGTGATAAACAGAAAATGAAAGAACATAGGCCCGTGCACAAGGGATAAGGATGCAAAGCTGACGCAGCAGGGAGAAGATGAGGTATCACAAGTCGCATCAGCTACTTACACAAAGAGGAAATGCTGAGAAGTTTGGGAGCATTTCCACAAGCACACCAAATCAAGCAACAGAAAAAAGATGTAAACATCTAAGGCTATTTACCTTAGCAGTTAATGGGATTGCATTGTTTATGTTAACAAACTGATCACTATGAATTCACTCAAAAGGCATAAAAAGAACTGTTGGCCTCTTTGAATTCAGTATTTCCTTGTGGTTCCAGCTGCTCACACTTGGATAGGTGACAGTGGCTTGCTACTGACTTTTACACCAGGATAAACTCAAATTCACTGTGTTAACAGACCCAGCTAACAAAGAAAACATATTTCCTTCAAAATGGCCATATAAATTACAGGGGGTTTTATGTTTTGGGTTAAACAATCTAAATGGCATTTTTAGCACATGAAAGTTAAAATGGAAATTGTTCCACAAGTTGTTTGGAACATTCAGTTTTCCAACCTACGTAAATGTAGAGGAAAGAGTGAAGTGCACACCCTGAAATAATTTGGCATTAGAGACAGATTACCTACATCCTTTAGCATTAAACAATGACCATTTTTTCAGCAGAGAAATCTCATAAAGTTACGATACCTTCTAAACAGCTCCTTTATTTTAATCAGCTATAAATATTCTGTCTGGGCAAATCAAAAATATGCATCTTTTAACAGTTGTCAACAAGAACAGAGTAAATTTTACACTGTCCTCAATAAAACACACAATCACCAGACATTAAGCTGCACATTTACCACAACCCTGAAATTCTGGAGATATGAATTAGGCATTGATTAGATGCCATGCGGGATGAAAATGCACAGAGAATACAAAGCAGCCATGACATCTGCTTCTCAGGCAGCAACGAAAGGGGCATCCTGACACTACAGAGTCTCTATTGCCTTTGCTGGTTTAAAGCAAATTACACCTACAGGTGTAATTGCCATAGCTCTTGACCAGCGTGAGCAATAGGATGGGATTACAGGGAAAAATTCCGTTCACCTTTTAAGCCAATGAATAAAAAACTTCCCATATGAAGAAACTCCACATCTGCCTCACTGTTCAGGTCTTCCCCTGCTAGCTGTGGAATACAAACCCAAGAGAGAAGTAGCACTGTCCCTTCAGATTTTCCTCTACTGTCTTTTCCAAGCTCAAGGGTACAGATATTTAGCAGTACTAATGCTGTTCTCTGAGGGACTGGGATGACCCCGAGATCAGAAAGCCAGCATTTGGGCTTCTTTGCACGATGCAGCAATGGGCAGTGAGGAAACAGTAACACACCAGTGCTGATTCTTCCCAAAACACTCCTCATAACAGGGCTGCACATCAGCCTCACAGAGTGTTTTAGAAGATGGGCTTTCCTTAATCCCAAGACATTATTAATTTCATTTAGCATGCTTAAAAACAGACACAATTTTGTCCTAACAACAACTTCAGTTTATCCTGCATTTTAGAGACTTTCAGAGTAAGTTGCAGAACTTCCTATTGCACATTATGAGCAGTAGCAAGTAATGAGCTGTGCCTGTAAGCACACCTTTAAGCAAGCTACTTAAACTAGTGTTGTATGCACAAAGGGTCAGCAGATACGAATGGAAGATCTGGCTGACTTCAAATATTTGAAGTACTATCATTATCTGGAGATAAAAAGTGTTGAATGATGCTACCAAGGTATTTTGACTTTCAAAACAATCCAATAAGCTTTTGCAAATGCCATTATAGAGCAGCAGACAACACTGCAATCGTTATTAGGAAGTTATTCCTTGGAAATGAATGATAGCACAAATCACAGACAAGCCCTAGTTTTCATACAGCGATTAAATACATGTCATTTTCAACTTGTCACTACTTGCACGTCCCATAACAATTATTCTCAGTTTCTTTCCATCTGTCCCATAAAAAATGATTGCTTCTGCTTTACTTAATTCTCCACTTACATAAATCCTATTGTTCGTTTCCTTCCCTTTCATCTTCTCCGCATTAATTCCCTGCATCACTTTTGATCTAGCTTTTTGTTTCCTTTTTTCCCCCTACAGGTTCTTCCTGATGAAGAATTTACAGCCATAATGTTCATCTGACGTGCATGGTGATATTTTATTGATTCACTACTCTGTCTATTAGTTCTGTACAATGAATAGCATCATACAAAACCCAAGATGGGTTGCCTATGCCTGTATCTTGGATCTTAAAAATCTATTTAACTGAACTTGAAAAATGCTCCATTTTATCGGTAAATATTCATATTTAATTATAATTAGAGCAGCATATGCAAGGAGCAGCCAGAGAAAACAAACATTTCCTCCTCACAGTCCAAAGAATTACTCTCTGCCATAGTGGCAAGCCAAGTAAATAGAATAATTGCAATTTTCACTGCTGCTAAATAAGAAATAGAAAACCTCTCCAGGAACTCTTCTGCGTGGCTGTAATAAATGCCCACAGAAACAAGCCAACCTACATTATTCATCCCCCTGCAGAAAGGATGGTCCTTTTAGAACTGGAAAATACCGCAAGAAGTGGAGCAGCTGATTTCAGCTGTCATAAATCAGAAGCTGTATTTGAAACAGATGTTATATTTCATTTTAAAATAAAAATAAAATGGCATTCAGTTCAGGCAATTCTCAAAGCTTGGTGCTGAACCACTGCAAGTTTACAGTTTTAATTAACTGCAATAAGCAAGCACATAAGTCTTGCAAAAAACAACTTGACTTACCCTACTACACTGTATTACTGACAGCACGTAACTAATCTGAGCTACATTCTGTGTTTACTCAGTTGTATCAGAACCAGTCAGCGCACACAATCTCCAAACAGTCCCAGAAGTAGAAGCCAGGGCCGAGGCTTCATTTCTTGCAGGCTCACAACCGCATGACCAGCCTGAAACCATCTTCCTCCTCAGGCATTTGGTCTCTGGCTTCATGAATGTTTGATTCCTCCACTGCACCAGTAGTGCTTCAACAAAAGAAGGGTTTAAATCGCTCCGTGCTACCTGCGGCTGGCAGAAGGGACAGTGGCTGCTAGCTCTCATACTGAACTCAACTCTCTTAGTGTTAGTCCACATACAGTAGTGCCAGTGTGTGGCCTTCAAAGGAGGCAGGTGCAGGAACATCCAACCCATTATGTATCAGCAGCAACAGTTAGGAAAGGGATCACAGAAACATAAAATCATTTAGGCTGGCAAAGACATCATCAAGTCCAACCATTACCCCAATTCTACCAAGCCTATCTACACCGTGTTTCTAAGCTTCATATCTACACAACTTCTAAACACGTCAAGGGATGGCAATTCAACCATCTCCCTGGACAGCCTGTTCCAAGGCCTGGCAATGCTTTCAGTGAAAAGATTTTCCTAATGCCTGACCTAAACTTTCCTGGCACAACTCGAGACCATTTCCTCTTGTCCTATCACTCGTTACTTGTGAGAAGACACCAACACCCACTTCTCTACAGCCTGCTTTCAGGTAGTCTTAGACAGCAATAAGGTCTCCCCTCAGCCTCCTCTTCTCCAGACTAAACAACCCCAGCTCCCTCAGCCACTCCTCATAAGGCTTGTACTCCTGACCCTTCGCCAAACTCAATGCTCTTCCTTGGACCCACTGCAACCAGACAAGACACTGGAAACTCCAGGCATGTGAATGTACCAAACCAGTTCTAGTGGCACCTGAGGTCTTTCAAATATACTAAAGGTTAATCCTGGATTTTGATGAAGGCACCCCAGGAACTAAAGTCCAACACACCACCTGCACACAGCACTGAGTTACTCTACAGACTTAGGCTGGTTCTTCAGTACAGGTAGTGGATCACTTGTCATCACACTATTACTTAAGATTAAGGCAATACTGGACTTGGAGAACTACACTCAATTGTCCTCCCTCTGCTCCAGCTTCTGGTTGCAAACAGTCAAATGCTCTTTCTTTAAGGAAAACTGAAAAATACTTTACTTGGGAAAAAACCCAAAAATACAGGTTTTAGGTCTCCTCATCTTTTTATCTCACTTGCTAGAGTTATTTCTGTGAAAACAGAGCCTTAGCATCTGCCCCTACCCATCACTGCAATCCACAAATGAAACTCTCCCTATAACACGCACACTTCGTGCCCCCTTGCACGAGGCTTAGCAAAGGCACCATTTGGCATTTTGGCACAATAAACACAGGCCACAGCATGGCTGCTGCCTAATCTCTGGCTCACTGTTTTGCAGGCACTTTAACAGAAAAGCTTTTGGGAAGGAACTGGAGAGGCAGAAGAGAATAACTTTGTAAAGGATAAGCTAAAAGGATGTCTCTGGTCAGATGTCGGTCAACAGATGGTAGAATGTAAACCTTAAGTATCTTAGTTTATTTATTTGTACTTATAAACAATAACTGTTAAAAATCCTCCAGCACAGACAACTGAAGTTGACAAAATGTCTATTCTTTTCTGCTCTAAAGAAAACCCAGGAAACAAAACAGTACTCTCTACCTAGCTACACCAATTTTCAAAGCAACCTTACTCAATATTGCCAGCGATGAAGACTGACACACATACACACCTTTCAGAGGTGAAGTTATCTAAGAAAGGTGAAAACACCTGGAACAATCAACAAAACTAGCTGTCAAAGCCCTAAATGCATAATTAAAGGCCAACATTCTAACATCAACTTTTTGTAAAATAAGATGGGGTTTTTTATTTTTGTCATCAGAAATGACAAAAATTTTGCCACATTCCTGATTAATAATTCTATGAAAACTTAATTCAGACAGGCTCACTCTGGAACAAGAGATCCCAATGAGCTAGAACACTCATCCTTTGGGCTTACTGTTAGCTCCTGCTCTCTGTAATGAATGATCTTTACTTTGTCCACAGAAACAGTTTAAAATCTGAGGTAGTTTTAAAAGTTAAGGAAGCCTTCTATTTTGCACTACAACTTCTATTGACTCCAAAAACAATCAAAGCTTGTTCACATACATACAAAATGCAATTACCTGGCTGTGCATTGATCTTCCCTGCAGGGAGTTGCCTTGTTATAAACTCTACAAAGATGGTGTCTAACGACAGTAGTGGTAAGTAGGACTGGAAAAATGAATATTCAGAATTGGATGATTAATGAAAAGAAACTCTCAAAACCTGGTGCTTGACAAACTTCCTATCCAAGAAGCTGCTAGTTACTGCATTAAGTTTACAGGTCTCCTGTCTGTTAATAACTGCAACGTTTGATCATTTTCTAGATTCACACATCTCTTTATAGGAACCTAGTATCTTCCAGTCCACAAAGCGGGGATTGTTCAGGTTGAATTAGCTTTGATGCCATTAAGAGTGAGGATCTGAGCTTTAAGATACAAAGAAGTTCTGCCACCTCACAATGGAAACTGTTCAGACATTTTTCCTCGGCGCAGCCAGATGATATAAAACAAGGAGGGAATCTCTCTTTTCAAATTTTCCAATTCTTTCAAGGTATGAAGCCATCACACTACTTGCTACTTCGAAAAACCACCACAATATAGATACCTTAGTATTACATTTCATATCAAATATGTGCCAATTTTTTTCCTCTTCACACATTTTGCTTCCAGACAAAAGACAGCAGAACTATCTCATAAGTGATAACTGAATACACCTTCTGTACAGACACATATTCCGTATCTGTACTCTTGCTGAAGGCAACAGTTCAGTTAATAAAGCTCAAACTTGCAAAATCCTCCTTACCATTATGCTACACAGAAAGGAACCTTATATCTTCAGCTGAGAAATACTGAATAAAGCAGCTTGACTAGGCAGAAAATAGAGGTTTGAAACACTTTTTTCTCATCGAGTTAACCTAGTTGTGAATCAGAAACTTTTGTTTAACTGTTTTATCTGCAGCTGCAACTTTGACATGTGAGAAAACAAGTACTATTTGAAACTAAGGAACCTTTCAATTAAATTCCAAACTCTGTATGTCAAACCACACAACTATTAGTTGATTTGGGTTTTTTCCTTGAGGTGCATCCTCCCCTAAAATTTAAATCTATGGTTTATTCATTTTGCTTATTGTAGGGCCTGCACAGCCAGACAAATGTCTGCTGGGACACAAGGTACAGTAGGTTAGTTCCACTTTAATTTTAGGCAATCATAAAACTACAGTAGTAGTTTTCAGAGAAAGTATTTGTGAGTTTTATGAGTTGCCAGAATTCCAGGGATAGCAAAAGACAGTGGCACTACTGTCAAAGAGTAAAGTTTTACCCCATTCCCCAAATCTCCTATTAGAAATAAAATGGGTTAATTTTGGTAACAAAGGCTTGAACAGTAACTTTCACAGTTACACCAACACTTGCAGCAAAGAAGTTTGCTCCATGCTCCTAGAAACAAAGCTTTAATTAATCTTCCAAAGGCTTAGGATTTTCCTGACACTAAAGACAGTGCACAACACTGTTCCAGTGCCCTTAATCCAGCTTCTCACTGTAGTCCATTAGCCTGGGAGATCTACCTGCTTCTGGTGTGACTAGTTAATAGGCCAATATTTCCATAGAAAGATACAATTTGTCCTTTCTTGAAATGAAAGATGAAGCTGCAGTGTTGTCCATCATGTTAAGAGCATATTTTTCTTAAAAAAAAAAGGTCAAAGACCTCATAATGACATTGTGGTATCCTTCAACACAAACCAGATTTTCTGATGCAGCACCAACCATGCTCTCTGTGTAGGGCTGCCTCCTAGTAGGCTCCCCAACACCTGGTGTGGTTTCAACCCTAGATTACAAAAGAAATGTTCTAATAGGCTCATTACTAAGAAAACTAGAAGAGAAAATGGAGGAGTTTTCAATTTAACACCTACTTTGACACAAACCTTCTACTTCCTGTCTCCTGGACTCAAGCCAGACCAGAGTAGGGGATATTGAGCAGGATGCCCTTTTCACAGTCAGCATGGTCTTTGTTTTTATACATGCAGAGTGATGTATGGATGCTGACACTCTGCAGACAGACACCAGAAGAGCTCTTCCAGTGATGAAGATGAATCTGATATTGTCTTTGCATGGAGACAGTAGTGTATGGATTTTCTTTTCACTGGCACTTAAGAGTCTGGGGAGAACAAGACAAAAAGATGGCAACCCAGGCAGGCTTTCACGGAGGTAGGCAATCGTACAGCTCCTACAAGACTTTGCATGTTGAAGCATTTTGGAGGAAAAAACCCACCGTTTGTTCTGCACAGAGAAACCTTGGTCAGGTCTTTCCTACAAGACAAGCACACTTCTGATCCAAGAACTAACAAGCAAGAGGTGATCAGCATCATTAGACTTCTTCCATCCATTACCAACAAACAACCAATTAAAAGAGCATTAAAATACTTTCTCATGCAATCAGTGATCACCTATTTCCAGTAAAATGGATAACAGAATTATAAACACCATGACCTTTCAATAACAGCACATGAGCTTTCCATAATCCTAATAAGACATTTCATTGTGTTAGGTCTGATACCTAAACTGTCAACAGCCCACATCTGTAAATGCCCCATTTCCTCTGTCCTGCAAAATAATATAGAACAATTTCATAAAACCACAGTAACACAATAATTATTTTCAGATACAGGGCAAAAAACTTCAAACCCAGAGCAGTAAAAAAAATTCACATCTTATCCCTAATACTTGTTCTGATTTGCAATACACAGTTCCTGGCTCAGGTTCAAAATTCTAACCTGTCACAATACTGCAAAAACATCACTAGTTTAAAGACAGACATACTCCAACCACCAATTTAGTCCAATAAATATTTCTTAACCTTGGATTTATGTAATGAAAATGGAGATTACCCATACCATTTTAAATACAGATGCCTTTAACTGGAACAAGGAGAAAAAGCATCTTCCTTTTCCACAGTAGACTGCACTAAAAAGATAAGGTTTCCATGTACCTTGAAGGAGAGCACGCAACACAGGGCACATCTGCTTTATCAAAAAACAACAAACACCTTCTTTTAAATAAGAGTCACATGAAAAGCATGATGACAGACAGGCCTTAACGCTGTACTTACGATGGCTTTAAACTTGTGAATAAACTTTCTGTCTTCGTCAATGCTCCCTCAAATTAACTGTTTCTAAAAGGGAGCCATACACCAGTTAAACAAGAAATGAAGACACATTCGTTTAAGTCAAAGTTTTAAAGTCTTTTGTGGAAGAGGATAACAGACTAATACGTGGTATTAACATTATGGGAGTCATTCAAAGGACAAAGGGCAGTGTGGAAAAAAATATCATGTTACCTGTTGGGGAAGATGACAAATAGCATTAAAAGCTGGAGAACTCAGCTGGAGATAAAGGGTACCTTACAGGTGAAAGGCTTAGACATCTAACATTTTCTTCCCAATGTTAATTAATCTTCTACGTGCTCTGCACAGATTGGCTTTTAATGCCATTAATTCACAAGAAAAACCTTAACATAGTAAGACACACACAGAGATTATCCCAAACCTTGAGGCTGTATCTAAATCTTACTGTTCCCAAAGATACCTGTGCTTTTTATTTACTCTTCAAACATTCCTTCAGGACTAAACTGCAAATTTTGCATTGAGCTTTCTGCAGTGCTGGTGCCAATGACAGGCATCACTGACACAGGTTCAGAGCTGGACTGCTGTGTTCCAGTTCAAAGACAACACAGGCTAGTGCTTAAACAACAAAGATAAAACATCCCAACCAGCAATAGTTTAATTAAAAAATCTTCAAAACTATGTCTTGTGGATTAACACAATTATTGGTTTAATATTTTAAAGAGAATTTGTCCTAAATGATAGAGAAAATATAACATCAGCTTTTGAAGATAAAATAACACCTCAGCCCGTATTGTTTTTAATTCTGAACTAGAGAAGATGAATAGGATGTGCTTTAAAATTCTAATTTTAAATACTGAAATATGCTGGTAATTAGGAAGACATACAACAGAGATGAAATATAAACTAAAAGACCAAATGAGGATTTACACTCTGAAGTAATTTCATCTGTTAATCACTCCAGCTAACTTAGAAGTAAACTTGCTAAAATGATCAACTAATAGAGATCATTAAAAAATTCCAGATGAAGAATAAAAAAAGCCAGCACACACCCACAGACAGAGCTGGGGAGATCTAATAAAATAGATTAATAGGGATTGAAAAATGCCAGAATTGTGTGTAAATTCAGCAAACTTCCTACTGCTGTTCTCAAAACAATTCCCCACCTAGTCTGGAAAGCATTACTAGCGTTGAGACATATATAACAGCGTTGAACCCTCAGCTATTGAAACAGCTTCTGCTGGGAATGTGAACTGTTCAACAGATTCAAAAGATCCCACTCAGTAATGCACCTAAGAGCAGTCATGCTCAAGGACACCTAGCACTTCAGTGCTTCGAGCAAACCCACATACATAAATCCCAATAAAACAAGTAATGAGTATTCCTACTCCACAGTCAGCATGAGCAACTTTAAATCACCTTTGGTTTATTTTGGATTGCAGAGGCAGCTCATGCAATGGGAAAACATGATTTGACCTCACCACAGACTTTGACTGGGTAGACTGACAGACTGTGAGTGACAATGACCATTCCTTTTCCCTTTGCTCCCATGAACTCACCTATTTCAGAAATTTTTCCCTTGCCAGGGCCAAGAAAAAAAATACTAGCTCTGTGAGAGACAAGGGCTCTGTTTCTTTTTTATCGTAAGAGTTGCTGTTGTCTTTTTCAAGGGCACCCTATTCAGGCTGGGTTTGTTCTTGGTCCTTCCAACAAAGGAGGCTTGGGCTTTTGCTTTCCCTGGATTTGGATACACTATCTGTCTCTACCATGTCACACAATCACAGAATCTNTGAACATCCTATGAAAGTATTAAGGGAAATCACAGAATGTTAGGGGTTGGAAGGGACCTTCGAAGATCGTTGGGTCTAACCTCCCTGTCAGAACAGAATCAATCAATACACCCAGACAGGTACAGAAGGTGACCACAGAAGGAGACTCCACAACCTCTCTGGGCAGCGGACTCTCTCCAGCAGCTCCACATCCCTCTTGAACTGAGGAGCCCACAACTGGACACAATACTCCAGATGTGGTCTCACCAGGGCAGAGTAGAGGGAGAGATTTTATTGCTATTATTTTTTAAAAAACAGTTTTGGTCTTCATTCTTGCTTGTTGTCTATTAAATGCTTGAGGTCACCAGGGTGGATAGGCCTTTGACCAACCTGAGCTAGCGAACGATGTCCCCACCCATGGTAGGGCAGTTGGACTAGATGATCTTTGAAGGTCCTTTCCAATGCAAACCATCCTGCATTTCTGTTAAGCTGACTGGCCACCAGCATAATTTCCTTTGAGAGTTTAGGTGATAAAACTATCATGAAATACCCTAAACCACTGAAGTATGTCTCCTATAAATAAACAATGTGCAAAGCGGACTATCATCAAAATAAAGATGCCAGTTTACCACAGACACTTTTCATTACACTATTTCCCTCCTCCCCTACCAACTAGAAGTAAGTATTAAATCAAAGGAGGACAAACTGTGCATGCAAACTAGTCTGGCATTGTCAAACAGCTGGGCTGCTCCAACAGTGACAAAGAAGTCACTGTGCAAAAATCCACAGCAATCAGAGCAATAAAGGAAACAGCAGATAAGAGGTTAGGTGGTGGAAACAAGAGAGCAGCCACATCAGAAAGACTAGGTTGGAATAAAGACAGAAGGAGCATGGGAGGAGCAGAGGAAGAGCCTGCCAAAAGGCATGGATTTGGGAGATGAAAGAGCCTCAGTGCCAAGATGTCTGATGCCTGCCATCACCACAGTATTTACGATTTCTTACAACTCAGATGAACTCTGTTTAGGCTGAACAGAGAGAGAATTTGTTTCAGAATGAGAGCCTTTCAGAGAAAAACATGCAGTCATTTCTGACACAGAATAAGAATACTCTTTTGGCCACATTGCTAGATTAAATGTGACTTTTCTACAAAAGGCTGCAACATCTCCTAAATGACTTGGTACAGAGGAAAAGTGTGCTTAAAAGTCATGCAGATATGGAGCTTAAGGTCACTGTTTAGTGATGGGCTTAGCAGAGTTCAGTTAATCAAGATCAGACCTTCTGATCTTGAAGGTCTTTTCCAACCTAAACAATTCAGAGAATCACAGAGCATTAGGGATTGGAAGGGACCTCGAAAGATCATCTAGTTCAAGCCCCCTGACACAGCAGGATCCCCTAGACCAAGTCAAACAGGAACACATCCAGGCGGATCTTAAACGTCTCCAGAGAAGGAGACTCCACAACCTCCCTGGGCAGCCTGTTCCAGTGCTCTGTCACCCTCACTGGGAAGAAGTTCCTTCTGATATTGATGTGGAACATCCTACGTTCCAGCTTACAACCATTGCCCCTAGTCCTATCATTAGATGACACTGAGAAGAGCCTGGCTCCATCCTCCTGACACCCACCCTTCACATATTTATAGACACTTCTCAGTCTCCTTTTTCCAAGCTCAAGACTCAGCCTTACCTCATCAGGGAGATGTTCATCTTCATCATCTCTGTGGCTCTGCGCTGGACTCTCTCCAGCAATTCTGTGTCCTTCTTGAACTGAGGAGCCCAGAAATGGACACAATATTCCAGGGCAGAGTAGAGGGGGAGGAGAACTCCTCTCAATCTGCTAATCACCCTGCTTCTGATCCACCCCAAGATGTTTCTTGGCCACAAGGGCATTGTATCAGTCTGCCTGCCTGGGAAATTAAACTGTTGGAATGCACCTTTACTATCCTCCTGCAAACTGCATAACTTTGGACAAGTTCTATGCATTTCCAAAAAGAATTCCTATCTACATCTCCACAATTCACAGCCACAATTCCTGAAGACACTTTCTTGTATTTAACACATACCAGCCCAGGGTTGAGCACAGCTTCCCCTAAAATTGTGGGTTTGGGTTGTAGAATACCAGGTCAAGTACGAACCTAGTAAGGCTGTGACCTCCGTGGTTTTAATACCTATCCTTGGGCTAAGCAACAAAGAAAGAAGCAGTACAAACAACCCACAAGCAACAAAAAACTGGGCCTTGAGAGCCCCATGATGAGAGAAAACAAACTGGAACCAGGAATGGAAGTGGCAGAGAAGGAGGTGCAGAAAAAATGAAGAGCAAAATTTAGAGCAAGAAATAAAGTGTTCAGGACTCACTGAGCAAGATTCAAAATAGAGAAAGGAAATTGTGTGAACAGAAATGTGTTAACAGGAAAACTAATTCAGAGAATGCAAAAGATGGAAACATGCAGTGATTATGCATGGAAGAAGGGGCTAGAAGCACAGGATGAAGGAAAAGAGGAAACGATCTAAGGAGTGGGAGACTGATCTTAGAAAAACAACTACGCAGACAGAAAGGCAGACACAATGGGACAGGCAAAAACAGCATTGAGGCCCAGGGAAAGGAAAATGGAAACGAAACCAATGCATGGATGAAAGCCTGAAGGATGTGGAGCAGGGCAGAGCTACATGGGATAAGGTTTTGCATAAGAGCACCAAAGACTGACTATTAAGTGATGTGGAAGTCCAAAGGGGAGACACAGACTCGCTTGACAATAAGCATAGACTAGGTGAGCAGATAGAGGAGTGGAAACTAGGACTAGCCCGAAGAATGAAACCAGAATGAAGAGACAGACAGGACTTGAAAAACGACACAATAGCAGCAGTGTGCAAAAAGCAGTAAAGAGAACACGTAGAAGGCCCAGCCTTTGGATGTTTGACCATTGTGAATATCATGAACTAAAACATTTTGGTATATTAAGCACTACTACTTCTTTGTATTCATCTCCTTTGTATTCATATTTTGTATAGATATATTGATTCAGATGCTGTGGACACATTAGTGAATTACATTCACTAATGAATTATATCCACTAATGAAGCTGTTCTCCAAATTGCTCAGTTTGGCTTCCCACACGCTACTCAGGTTTTAGTGCACAGAGAGGAGTATTATCTTCCTCATCATACTTCTCCTGTCTCACTTAGCCCACAGTATCTCACTCTTTCACATTAGAGAAACATGCTTTCATCACACATCCAACGTCTCACACCACCTACTAGAAACAAGACAAGGCAGATCACAGTTTTAGAAGACCATACTAACAAGATGCTGCACATGAAATGTCATAATGCTGAGTACTTTGACTTCCATCTTAAATATTCTGATGGCAACAGTCTTTCCAGCAGCTGTGAGTATTCAGTGTTTCCACGACTTATTCTAGTCCAAACTTTGAGGTCCAGAGAATCCAGACCACACAGAACTGACTGCATTTAGACAGGTTCGGCTGGCACCTCTGAAAGACTTCAGCAAAAGCAGGTATATAAGTCAGCACACACTCCCTTGTGTGTGACCTTTCTCTTCCTACCCTCCTCTAGGACATTACCTCTCTTCACATTTCCATAATAGATTAAACAAAAGCCTACAGACAACAATCCCCATTACTACACAAACTATGGGAAAGGTGCCTATGTAACACACTGAACAACCCTAAACATAAAACACTGAGTGACAGGATTCTGCATTCACACACACAGTTAAGGCCACTGCAAAATGCACACCTGACATCTGGCATATCTTAAATCTAAGTGATGTTGAAACTGCATCAATAACCTCTAAAATAAAGACTGGTGCATATGATTACCTGAAATAATTCCAGAATTATGGAGCACTAGGTCTATTTTCATTTCTAGTTTATCTCTATTTACTGTACGCCCTTGAGATCTGCAGATTTGCTCTGGAAAAGGAAATAAACCACTGGCAGTAGATTATGACTCCTTAAATCAGGTTCCTTTTATATTCCCTATATGAGCCACAGACAGTGATGCAATTAATTTTTAATATTTTAAACTCATTTCCCTCCTACTGCATTCAGAACAAACTTGTTCTCTTTCTTAAACCTTTCAATAACTGTACCTTTAGCCTGAACTGAAAAATGTACTGTTTGTAAATTCCTCTTCTAAATCCCCAAAGCATCCTCAACCTCTAAATCTACTGACTGCTCAGTATTAACCAAACATTAAAAGCCCCTTAAGTTTTATGAGAATAAGAAACGACATCTAGAACAAAATGAGTGCTCCCATTTGGCTTTTGGACAAACAAGTCACCCAGTTCAACTGCGACCCAGCAGTTGGGCTGGGCAACCTGTACATGAGCATCTGCACAGCAAAACCAGATGTGCTTTCTGACGGAAGAAATGGGGAATAGGAAGCCACCTGTAGACAAAGGAGTTAAGAAAGGAGGGTGACATCGTGTGAGGTAAATGGAGAAAATGACTGTGTGAGGCTAGGGGCAGAAGAAATAGCACAGCAAGAGCTTCCTAGCTGAGATGCAAGTTTGCTGGAGTTACTGACGCGACAAGTAACAGGGACCCAAGAGACAACAGTGCAGATGAGTCAGTTCCACTAATGGCACACTGATCACAGCCCACTACACTACAGTCTCTTATCAACATGTCTTCAGTGCCACCATCTGAGGCAGTTGGACTGGACAGCTCTTCCTTGAAGAAGGAAAGCGAAGAGGTGAAGGGCAATCATCAGAAGGAAAAAACAGTTCAGTTACATCGCTGAGAAGCAAAGAAGCAGAGCCAGCACCATAAGCCTGTTTCTGCTGACTAACACCCCTCAGTCTAAAAGACATTGTGATAGTCAAGCAGCAAGTGGGGAAGAGATTCAGGCTGAGTACCTGTCACTTTTTGCCTTCCTTCCAAATAATCTTCCCTAATCATCAACCGTAGTATTCTCAGATGATATTTTACACTGAATTTTCAGACACTTGTCACCAGGGCTTTCATGATATTCTTTGTGGTGTGGGTGTCATAACATGACACAACACAGCATCAAGAGGAATTGCATGTGCCAGCTCTAAACAAGTTAGTTCAGCTAGAAACAGCACAGCTACATGAACACAACACTGCCCAAACAAAGTCAGCAGGGGTTCCTTTGTACCACACTAAGCTGTGCCATCTGAACATACCCTAAACAGGGAACAGACTATGGTATATAAATCATAAATAGGGCTGCTACCCACTGATGAGCCTGATCATTTGTACCTCTAATCTTAATTTTCCTTCTCCCACAACTGAGATTCCCAGGTTTTATTAGAACATCCTGCTTGCATTCAAATCTTCCTTAGAATGAGCTTAACAGCCAGATGTACAGCTGTCCCACCAGTCTCACGTAGTAAGATATATTCCACAGATCTCCAACTTCTACCAATAGCCAACGCTGATATCGAATGAACTCTCCTGAACAAAGCTGTTTTCTTAATAATAACAGTTGTATAAACATAAGGTCTTCTCAGTTAAAGGGAAGCCAACATCAAAAAGCAGTAAAACATGGAACCCTAAACCCTTTTTTCTTTGAAGAAACATGTTTGAAGCGAGGTGTTTCTAGTTATGGGTGAATGAAATGAGAATTCAGCTGCAACAAATGGACATGCAGTCTGTATGAAAGACTAATTAGATCCATCTGAGAAGCTGCATCTAAAACTGCTTCACATATTTCAAAGGAAAACTCTTCTAGTCTATCTTTTGAGAAGACTACATCAAAACATTTAGTCACAACTGACGCACGTCTATCCTCTACAGCAGCATTAGTTTTCATAAGCCATAAAAGCTACATTAAAGTAATGTTAATAGTCTGGCTTACTTAAAAATTAAATTAAAGGAGGAAAAAAAGCAGCAAAGAAATTTAGACCTAAGAAAGCAACTCAAAGCAGCAACAACCTTACAGTATCCCCCTACGCCAAAACATCAAGAGACCCCAAAGCAAAGTGTCATACTGAATATTAAACGTGCTGGGATTTGCTTGGAGAAGAGAATTAAAGATGAAACACCATCCAGAAGCTGTTAACTATGGCTTTTGTAGCAATAAGTCAGGCTCTTAACATTACATTAGCATGGCTTTTAAATATAACTATTGCTGCTCCTGAACCAGCAGGAGGAGCTCACAACATTTTTTAATCTATCCATTCTACAAAATTTGGGGAGGGGGGCTGGGAAGATGGAGAGGTTTTTGGAGGCTGGAAGATGTTGTTTAGGCTCTCTCTTTGCAGTTTTGTTGGATGCAGAAAGCAGTGATGAAGAGAGGCATCCACATTTTTAGAAACTAGAAAATAGTTGTATGGATATTGCGGTGCAGGATCTGACGTGTGTGTGGCGTGCTGAATTGAACACCTGTGCCCAAGAAGCTTTCAGTCTGAAAGACCACAGAAGGTCTGGAAGGGTGGCAGGACATATTAAATGCTGTCATGCCAGAAGCAAGGTTTTCTGAAGAAAGAATATGGTAACGTAACTGCTCTGCATCATTACAAATGTTGAAGTGGTATTTTATTGTTCATTGCAATACCTGGAATCAGGGGATCGTGACCCACCGCAGAACATAGTCTTCATTTAATACTACAAGAATTCTGCCTACGAAGCCACCTGCATGGGTAAAACTGTTCTTTAGAACTAATAATTGCAAAAACTTGGCTACTTCTCTGCCTGCTAAGAAGTACATTTTAAAGCTTGTACAGAGTAAAGAGAAGCCTGACCCTAACACAAGGCAAATAAATATTCACAATTGCCTTTAAAATGTTTACATTTTAGCATTTCAGACCTTATATTGCATTTTCTTTGTAAACATTTCTTACAGGCTACATCCCAGACCATATGTTACTGTACCAGAACTACATATCTCCAGAAACTACTATAACCAAGCCATTTACTGCCCTGACTGAGGGGAGAGCACTTTCAAAACGACACCATTAATTCACCACGTTTCATGTCATTTTAGTTCTCAACCTTACAGATATCTTCCCTTTATGATAATGGAGTACAGTGTGAGTAAACGAATCTGACATGTACATACCCACACCAACAATCTCTCTTTAGAAAGCAAGCATGCACCTGTACATGTTCTATACAGTCCCTTACACATACTTACTGCTAAACAGGTGTAGTATTTAAAAAAACCCCTGCAATCCAGACACATTCTCCTTCTCTTTTTGCTTCGCACACAAGCACCCTGAAATACTACATGAGCACACTTAATAATAACTTAAGCCCCTACCTCATCGAATCACCTCTATCTCATCTAATGTGTCCTAGCATTTAAATTCTCTGAGACACTCAAGCCAGCCGAGCGGAAATGCATACCAGAAACACCGAGTTCACAAGTTACCAAGGCCAAGGCCACTTTCATTTAAAAGCACTATGTCAGCAGATGCTGAAATGCAGCAATTAAAGCACTTGCCCACGGAGTCAGAACATGAGGGTTGATGCTCTCCTCAGATTGAAAGATTCAAGCATTTACCTCCTGGGAGGAACTGTCCCCATCAGGGTAAGATGGGGCAGCCTCTACCCTTCCTGTAAATCTGCTGCTGTACAAAAAAGAATGCAGAATCCAGAAAGACACAGAGTTAGTCAACAAGTAGAAGCTCTGCTGTAGCCTGGGGATATGGGTAGTGCTTTGCAAGGGTAGAAATCACAGATCCTGTGGTCACTACAGGGCCAGCTTATGCAGACTGAATTAAAACACCAGTATACAAAATGCTCTGAAGTAAAAGTACAACCTCTAGAACAACAGATTAGAATTCTATAAATATGCAACCTACAGAGCTTGGTAGTGTAGAGTTTTGCTTGCACAGTTCCATGTGTACCACAGAGGAGAATTTGCATACTACTCCGTAAGTAAGTACCTGCAGTAAATACAGCTGTAAGGATTATGTGCCCCCTCCACTTGTGCCTTTACATGTGCACCTCCCCTTCAATCAAACAAACATAAGACACTGGAATAACAGATTATTTTATTCCACATGCACAACAATTCTGATATCCAGCAGTATGTATTTAGAAGAAGACTAATCAGAAAATCTTCCTTTATGGCTCCTGAGGATGTATGGTAATTTGTATCTCTACTGGCTTCCCCCTCATGGTTTTAATATCTACAGGTATTTGCTTTTTATCTCATTAACACAGCCTTCACATCTCTTTCATATGACCCATTATTTATATGTTATTACGTGCCTGAAGCATACCAGGCATGTAAAATACTAGTAATAATAACTAGTGGCGTTTTATGGATTCTCTAATTAAGCTTATTAATTTGATACTGATTGGGCTAGGCAATGTTGTTTTTCTACACAGAATACTAGAAAAACAGAACATGTAATGTACTTAATTATGATCCTGCTCCACTCACATTTGTGTTTAAGGAATTAAATGTGAACTACGCTTGCTCACAGCAGCTTACTTTATCATTGCTCTGATATATGCTATCAAATGCTGTACTGTTCCCTTTTACAGTTTATCCTTGCATACTTCAGCTGCATCTAGTTTGGGGTTTGGGTGATACTACTTCTTCAGGACTTTTTTTCCTTCCCTTGAAGAGAATTTACAAAACAAAGAAAATTTTTCCTGAAGCAATCAACATACCCCTCAGTCATCAAATTTTCAGCAAATGAATTCAAGAGGATAGGTCTCCTAATTAAATGTTTATTACATTTTAATTTGAAGTCAAATCTTAAACATAACTAGAGATACAGGAATTCCCTAACTAAATTAAAGCCATCTACAGTTACTGCTCTGATGATACAGGGTATTTTCAAATAACAGTGACATTAATGCCTTAACTTTGTAGTTTGCCCACTGATTTTTGTACAATGCAGTAAGTTTTCTTGTGCAAATACTAAGAGATACATAGGCCAATTTCCCATCCACACAGACAAATTCTTTACTTCTCATTAAAAAGATGGGAGGAGGCAGAGAATCAGGATTTTCCTGAAAATTATTAAAAAGATTCATTAGTCCATTTGTCAGGAAGTTTCACGGAGAATTCATGTCTGTACTATATTTCTCTGCTCTTAAATTTGAGCTTGGGAAGTGATCCAACATTTCTTGAAAATGGTAGCCCATTCTAGTAACACTCTGAAAAAAGCAATTAAGCTTTCTCTACTCATCTTATTCAACATTTGACCTACACATTTCCCTCTGGAAATGTATCAAATTTCCATTTGCTCAAAGTAACTTCTGAACTATTTCACCTTACGCTTTTTAAGAAAATAAACAACTTTCATTCACCACAACTTCAATGACAAGAAGCTACTTTATGACTGAAAACATCTGGAAATTCTTTGTCAGCCGAGCAGATGAGAAGATGATGCTAAGTGATCTGGGAAGGCATGCATCTACCACAGAGAAGAACAACTCTAACAGAAAAAGTTGTTTTCAAACGTGAAGGAACACAACAATTCTTTGCAGAGAAATTACACAAATCAGAAATAAATAATCAAGACAGAGGAATCTTGTGTTATGGCAAAGAATCACACAATGGATTATGGCAAAAAGGCTTCAAAGAGTGTGGTTCATTGCAGAAAACACAGCTACAAAATCCTTGTTGAACTAAAATTAGGTTCTCAACCTACACATAAAGTCAACAATAGTTGTTTGAAGTTTGTTCCTATCTCCTCAAGTGTCAGGAATTATTGCTGGTCATTTGAACCTTTGGATTCACCTATTGCTTCTGAGAAAGCAGAGACGTAGGCAAAAATGACAATGGCTTATTCTACCACCTTCTCCATCACAAAGATATTAAAACACAAGCTATTCTTAGGTAATTTGAGTAACATTAACAGAAAAATAAAACTGAAGAACAGTGAAGTAAGAAGGATGGATTATAGCAGGATAGAGATTGCACCACTGTCGTGTAATTACTTATCTTCCATAATTATGTTGAATGAAAGTTATACAGTGGTAAACACAACAAACTGACCTTTTTTATTGGATACCTGGTCCTACTTATTTACATTATCTTTTACTTAGGCCACTCACATTCTTTGCTAGTATTTTTATTATACATTTGAAGTGTACTACCAACATGAAATCCATCCACCTTGGAGAAGGTCCAATATGTGTAGGTTCTTATTTGCTTTTATATTTCCTGGTCTTTGGTACTTAGCAGACCTCTCAAGAATTGTAAAGAAAGAACAATCCCAAAACTTCATCAGCAAAACTGATCAAACCTTTATATCAGTGAAATCATAAAACTAATACATTTCATAGGCAGCCTGGCAAGATGAAAAAGACTGTTGCATGAAAGACAGAGACACAAGGACACTGGAGTGCTGGGATGCTCCTGGGCTGTTTGTTGCTGTTAGTTTTATGTAAAGGATGGCATTCTTCCCTCAAGTTTTATTACAGCAGTAATCTTAAATGTAACGTCTTTAACTCCATTGATGAGAGGAAAAAAATGTAAGCATAAGAAGAATACTAATCAAAGCCCAGAACCTGACCATCTGTCCTTCAAAGAATTAAACAGACACATATGACAAGCTTAAAGATTCATACTGCAATTAATATATAGGACAAAGGCAAAAAATAAATGACATTTACATGGATTAAGTTGGCAAGTTCTTGGTACACAGGCAAGTGGATCTTTGAAACAAAGATGCTAGATTTTCATTCCCAAGTCACTCTTTTAACTGCAAAATGTTTGTTGTTGTGTTGACAAGGTATCTGTCACCAGGAAGAACTGTTTGATACTGAAAATTCTCATGTAATAGCTCAATACAAACTTCAGGATTAGCATATCTGATGCTGGCTTTGGAACAAAAAGAGCCAATTCTATTTCAAAAGAAAACAAATTCAGGTTCACAGAAGTTTTTTATCTCCACTGGAAACAAGAAAGCTAGCATTTTTGTTTGCACTGCTTCAAGCAATCAGTATTGCTCACACTTGACCACTTATGCTTTAGTACCTTCAGTTTGAGGAAGCAAGTTTGCATCAAGGATCTCTGTTACAAATAAAGTGGGTTAAAAACAGTTGCAAAATTCAAAATCCTGAAAAATAAAGAGCAGTTAACACCACAAAATTCATGTGGTGAATTCTCATGATAAAGGAAGAAAACCACAGATGACCCGCAGCCCGAGATCCGGACGAATGATCTGCTTGAGAACAGCAGGAACCACCGAGAAGCCCGCTGCTCACGCTCCCTGCACAGAGAGCAGAGCACTGCACACTGCGAGGTGCTGAGGTTTCAGCTCACCAGAGTAGAAGAGTTAGGGAAAAGAGAAAGGAGTCACTGTTGGAAGAATCCCAGTGGTAAACAAAGTGAATCAGGACGTGAATACCGCTGTTTGCAGTGAGAGCAAACTTCTGAAGGGGAATGTGAAGATGGACCTCCCACTGGGCTATCCAACTGCACCACAGACTCCGCTATCTTTGTCGCAAACCACAAGGGGACACAACCCACAAAGGCAGGAGCCCGTGTCACACCAGCTTAATACCAAAAAGTAAACGCCAAAGTTCAAAAAGTGAGGGTTGTGTTTCTGACAGCAAAGTTAATAAAGAAAGCTTTGAATTCCCCTCTTTTTTTTTTCCTGAAGGTATGTTAGACCTCCCGATCAGAAACAAGATTTCTCATTCCTAGTCTTTGACTTTTCCTCTTTGAAGTTCTAAGGCAACTGTTTTCTCATTGTAAACCTTTGGATAATTTAGAAGATTTTTTTACTATGGTATATGTACTATATTTTCTGGTCTGTAGCACAATCATAGGAGAAGACCAGCAGAAAAAATTATTAATAAAGTATAACACGTCTTCTGCTATTAATCCAGTAGTAATGAAAAATAAGTGTAGCAATAAAGCAACTCTAGTATGCCCAGGGAGGCTGTGGAGTCTCCTTCAGTGGAGGCATTTAAGATCCACCTGGATGTGTTCCTGTGTGACTTGGTCTGGGTGATCCTGCTGTGTCAGGGGGATTGGACTAGATGATCTTTCAAGGTCCCTTCCAATCCCTAATGATTCTATGATGCTATGATTCAAAACCAGTTATCTGCTTTTCACAAACACAAGCTCAGGATTTAATTTTAACATGCTATACCTCAAAGTTTAAGTGAGGCAAACCTCTGGTCATAGTGAAATCCACCTATTTTGCTTCATCAGAGAAGATATTTTATTTTCAGATACAAATGAATAAGGAATCATGTCTATTCAAGCATACAGGTTTGGTTAGGGTGCAATCGGAATTCTGCTGCCAGTCTGAATAACAAGGCAAAGGACTAGAATCAGACTCCACACTTGCCTTGTTAAACTGGGCTTACACTAGCCACTCACACTGCGCATCAGAATTGTTTAGGAGTCCCACTGAAACAGAGAGATAGGTTTGGACTGTGGTATAGGTTAGAATGGTTTATTGTATGCTAAGACAATAAACTGCCAGCAGCAACAGCATTAGGTGTCCAGCATCTTTTCTCAGAGTTCGTACCTCCCAAAGAAACACTTCTAACTACTCACAGTTTACAACTTTTCACAGCACAGTTTAAAACTCCCCTGCTCAGCTGCAAGCAGAATCTCCATCCGACTCACAGAGGAGCCTGTATGCTCAGTTACCTTCACAACTGACAGAGACAAAAGCGTAACAGGATGCTTATGCCTCTTCTGACTGTAAACTTTCCTCAGCCTGATTCAAAGATGCGTCTTTATTAAATGACATGATGCTTGTTAGGGCTAGTAATGTAAGCCAGTAAAAAGCTGCATGCAGACACAATGATCTTGAACATCTCTTCCAACCTTAATGATTCCACAAGTAGACTTGAACGTCACTGACACTGAGCAGCTCCATATATTATAAGTATAGTGAGTAAAATGTTGTTCAAGACACTCTGGAATTCTTTCTAAAAGAAAGACTATAATGGAATAATCACCTTCTTTCACACTTGTAGTAGTATACTTGGAGCACTGGAACAGGCTGCCCAGGGAGGTTGTGGAGTCTCCTTCACTGGAGATGTTCAAGGCCTGCCTGGATGTGTTCCTGTGTGACTTGGTCTGGGTGATCCTGCTATTGCAGGGGGATTGGACTGGATGATCTTTCAAGGTTCCTTCCAATCCCTAATGATTCTATGATTCTAAGATTCTACTTGCAAGAGAAAAAAAGAGGTGGTGACCATAGTGACTAATCTTCTCCACATAGCTATGATCCAAAGGGAACAAAAACATCCCTGCACTCTATTCACATTCTCACATTCAGTTCGAGTATACGCAAAAGATGATACGACAGGGTTAAGGGCAGTTTTTAAAAGGATATTGATTGGGGTATCTTCTTGCTTGAAAAGATTTTTTTTAAAAACCTATGTTTTCAGTACCTGAATTCATATATGCAAATAACCACCTAAAAAGATGACCAGTTTCAACAGACAATCATGTAATTTACACTCATATTTCAGAGGAAACCAAATGTGAAACTCTGAGACATTATTGTCCTCTTTTATAAATTTAAATGTTACAATTATTTTAAAACCATTTTACTGTTTATATAATTAAAATTAAATGTAAATGCCTTTTTAAAAGAAGTCTCATGCTTCTGAAAGCAATATCATGTGAGAACATCCCAACTAAAAAAATATCATGGAGCACGCAGACGTTGCATAATTTGCTTCTTCAGTGAGGACATGCAAGGAGAGTAAACAGCTGTGAGGTAAATTAGAGGACTTCTAGGATTCCTCATGGTCCTACATTTCAATGACTTTAAGAAAAAAATGTGATCATTTTTTTGAGTGTCAACAGATACTAAGCAAGTTATGGAGCAGACCCTCCTGGAAAAGATACTAATGCATATAGAAAATAAAGAGCTGACTGGTGACAGCCAACGTGGCTTCACTAAGGGTAGATCATGTCTAAAAAAATCTAGTGGCCTTCTACAACAAGGTTACAGCTTTGGTGGGTAAAGGTAGAGAAAATGGTGTCATCTACCTGAACTCGTGCGAAACACTGTCCCACACAACATCATTGTCTCTAAAATAGAGACACATGGTTTTAACAGACCGACCGCTCACTGGATAAAGAACTGGCCTGACAGTCACACTCTGTGACCAACGGCTCAATGTCCAAGCGGAGACTGGTTACAAGTGGTGTTCCTCAGGGTCTGTTTTGGGTCCAGTATTGACATCTTTGCTGGTCAATGGACAGTAGCATTGAGTGCACCCTCAGCACGTTTTCTTACGTTACCAAGCTGTGGTGTGGGATGGATGGGAGGCCATCCAGTGGATCTGTGACAGGCTTCATAAGTGGGCTGGTGCAAACCACATGAGGTTCAACAAATCCAAGAACAGGGTCCTGCATCTGAGTTGGGGCAATCCCAAGCAGAAATGCCTGCTGGGTGCTGAATGGATTGAGAGCAGTCTCAAGGAGGACTTGGAGTGTTGGCAGATGAGAAGCTGTTGCAGTTTGAAAATGACCAACATTTGCAAATGTATAGATTTGTGCTTTCATGAAGAAAAAGGTGCATTTTGCTTTAAAAGAGAATCCTCTCAGTGACCTGTCCTAGGGGAGATGGGGACTAAGGTGACACTATAAAAGAGGGCTGATGACCCAACTCTGCCTCTTTTCACTGGAGACTTTGCCCCAGCACACCAGCATGGGGCTCCGTCTTCCCCCCTCCCCGACTTCTGGGTTGAGGAGGAGACAGAACAGAGGGGACGCAGTACCTGACTGCAGACCTGCTGCCCTCCCGGACACGGCAGGGGGGTGGTGGCCCGGCTGCCCCAGGCCTCTGTTCTGCCTCGGGTAGGCAGCCTGACAGACCTAGCCCCGGCCCAGCTCTGAGCTGCCACCATGGACCGGAGAAGCAAGAACTTAGTGCAGATTTTTCTCCCATCATGGGGCAACCATTCAGCGACCTGTGGTAAGAATACTCCCCTTTCCCCTGGAGCTGAGGTGGGAGGAGAGGAAGAGAGACAGGAGGGGAATGGAACTCTCTTAGCCACGTTTGCGGAATGGAGGAGGCCCCTGCTGACACCAGCCATGCAGTTGGTTGCCATCTTGAGCTCTGCATGTGGCTGGAGCCATGGGGCCAGTCGCCACCATCTTTGAGCCACTCATCAGCAGGAAGAGAGACAGCTTGTCATTTCTACCACTGAGGAAAAAACTGGAGATGCTCGAATATTGGGGAGAGGAGCCTTAGCAGAGGCCTCTGAGAATTTTTTTGTGCTTAGCTGAACTGTCTGTTCTGAACGAAGCAGAAGGACTCGAGAATCCTTAGACCTTGGGCAATGAAGAGAGACTGGGTTCTTTTTGAAAGCATCTTTCCTGCATCAAGGAACGCAGTTCGAGGTTCTGAGGAATCAGGCCTGTAAAAACAGCACTTTGCTGGAGAAGCTACACTGAAGAATCCAAGAGTTTCTTTTCCTTTATTTTTTAATTGTGACCTTGAAATCACCACAGAAGCTCAACAGGAGCAGGTAGCGTGAGTGCAGCCCAGAAGGCCAACTGTATCCTGGGCTATATCAAAACAAGTGTTACCAGCAGATCAAGAGAGGTGATTCTCCCCCTCTGCTCTGCGCTTGTGAGACTCCATCTGGAGTGTACTACCTACAAGAAAGCTGGAAAGAGACTTTTTATGAGGAACTCTAGCGATAGTACAAGGGAAAATGGCTTCAAACTAAAAGAGGGTATATTCAAACTACGTATTAGAAAGAAGTTCCTCACTGTGAGGGTGGTAAGGCAATGGAACAGATAGCCCAGGAAAGTTGTGCGTGTCTCCCCACTGGAACTGTTTAAAGCCAGGTTGGATGGGACTCTGGGCAACGTGGTCTAGTAAAAATTGTCCCTGCCCATGACAAGGAGATTGGAACTAGATTGGAACTGCGGTCCCTCCAAACCTAAGCCAGTGGATGATTCTATGAAATAAACAGTCTATTTAAAAACAAAAAGTCAACTTGGTTGTGGAATTATCACTAACAGACTTTAAAAGTACTTCTCTAAGTAAATATCTACCTGCTCAATAATTCAACTGCCTTATCTACTGGCTTTATTTTGCAGCTGAACTACTGAACACAGCTTTATCATTCTTCTACTGCCTTTCATGCCGAAAATGTTAAGTAATTATCTCAGAACATCTGTAAAAACAATAGTTTATACACATTCATCTGAAATGACCTGGGCACATTTTGAAACTCTGGCATTTTATCATGACCACGTACAGTTTTACCACTGAAGTGCTGAATAATTCCATTTCAATACGATTACTCATTCAACTTGTTTGGTTATTTGATTTTATTGTTTTTTAATCACTAAATTGAGCTAATGCAATTTTCAGTTACACTGTACTTATCCTCTTGCTCTTGTATATCTACAATAGAGCATGAGACCTTACTTTTAAAGAAGACACTGAACCATAAAACAAAGTAGAACAAGAATGTCATAAATGAGTAGATACAAAATCGTTGCACAGGCATGAGCAGAGAAAGATCTTTGCACACTAGCATTACTTAATTAACATTGTCTTGTTTTGTAATTCACAGCAAAGCCTACTAAAGGCACAACAAGCGTCCATGTGCGGTCACTGAACAGACAGAGAATTTAAGCAGCTGTCAAGGATAATACACATTGACTCAACACACTGAATTTCTTAGAAACAAGAACAACTTACAGAGAATGATGAGCCATCCTGTGAAACTGCAACTGGGTAAATTCCATCTCCAAGACGCACAGAGAGGTCCCAGCTACTTCTTTTTGATTGAGCAATAGGAATTCTGAGAGACAAAAAGAAGACTACTTTTTAATTGAGATTGCACGTTTCTTCCATTTTAATCAGAAGTGTTGGTCTCCAGAAGATGGTCAATGGTCATGAAGAATCTAAAATATTATTAATCTATAGACATGGAGAGCATACTTGAAAACAACTAAATAGGTTTTTCTGTCAGATAATGAGAAAATATAGTCTACTTTCTTTTGAGATTTGCCTTGACATACTGGATGCGCTGATAAAGTTACAGGAGGCTTTGAATACACGCAGCATTTTCTGCACAATTAGCTCAAAGAGTATGAAAAGCAGATTAGAAAGTGGTTTAGCAGGAGAATAACAACAGTGGCAGCTAGAACATTGTAAGGGCTAAACAGATCCACTACTTGTTTCCTCTCATTCTCAGCAATACTTAAGGGCCAATTACAGACAGAAGCTGGAACATAGGAGGTTCCATATAAATATCAGAAGGAACTTCTTCCCAGTGAGGGTGACGGAGCACTGGAACAGGCTGCTGTGGAGTCTCCTCCTCTGGAGACGTTTAAAACCTGTCTGGATATGATCCTGTGCAACTTGGTCTAGGTGATCCTGCTGTGGCAGGAGAATTGGACTAGATGATCTTTTGAGGTCCCTTCCAAACCCTAATGTTCTGTGAAGATTCAGCTGAACAAGTAACACATGTAATTTTAATAATTAATATATATTTTAGGGTATCTTACTCATAGAGCCCTTTAACCAAGCTGAAAAAGTAATGATACAACATTGCAGCCCACATGCAGGGCTAGTCTCATGCTATCTAGTCCCACAGCATTCTGTGGCTGCACCAGTTATTATGTAATACAAGAAATAGGAATCTTTTCCACTTCAGCTCTAAGAATTATACCTGACAGCAAAAGAACCAGAGCTGGGTCTCCTTTCTTGGAAGCTGAGAGTGAACCAAGGAATTTTAAGTTGTTTTATTTAAAAACATATTTGACTTCAATTTCTTCATCCTATCTTCTCAAGTGTCTTCTACTCTCTTGTAACAACTGGTGCCCAAAGGTTTGCTACAACTTTTCTGCTGGCTGGTTGCCATACATAGAATCATCATGGCTGGAAAGGACCTCCAGGGTCATCAAGTCCAGCCCTTTCTCCTAGTGCCTAACTGCTAGAACAAGAGCAAGCACCTGTAGCTTCAAGAGAACATACAAAAGCAGAGTTTAAAATCCATTAAAATAAAGTCACAGTTTAGTATAGCTTTTCTTCCACACTGACTCTTACGTGTTTAGATACTCTGTAAGAAACCCATAGAGAAAGTAAGTCCACCACCTTTAGGTCTCTTCTTAAGGATAATTTCTATTGCAGTGTTCATCTAAAACTTCTTCACTGAAAGGGACATCAGGTAGTGGAGCAGGTTGCCCAGGGCAGTGGTTGAACTGCCATCTCTGGATGTTTTTAAAAGTCATGTAGATACAGAGCTTAGGGACATGGTTTAGTGATGGCCTTGCTACACTTAGGTTAATGGCTGGACTCGATGATCTTGAAGGTCTTTTCCAACCCAAACAATTCTGTTGTACGTTACAGAGCTTATGACATCATTTTTCTGCAGCCTTCAGAGCACTAAAACTTGTAAACATGCCAGGCCACATGCATCCTCCTGAGGATTTGGGTGCCCAGTGAACCATATCTCCCCCAAAGGGAGTGCTCTGATTCCCTGTGAATTTCAACAGAGAGATGCACCCGTGAAACCCCCAGAGTCCACAGGAGGAGAAATTACCTGCCTAAGCCAGGGATAACACTGACTTCCTGAGGATTCCAACTATTAATAAAACTGGTTTTTAGACACCTGGCATTTAAGTGAGTAGAAGTTCAAGCATCTTGTTAGCCAAGGCATTTCCAAAATCCATGCTTTACTATGTGCCAGAAAAGGGGAAACAAACACTAAATACATCAGCTAGACCAATAGATGCACACTTAACATCGGTTACTTCTGGATCCAAGCCTATCCCAGATTTCAAACAGCTTCACACAACATTCATGAAAACAAATTCGGGTAATAACCCACTCCCACAGTAACGACGCAAAGGCTTACGTCCAGCATTTACCGTGCAACAACAATTGCTTAAACCAGCAAATCTGAGGAAGTATCTACAGCTTATTGGGTACAACGACATTTCTCAGCACCATGTCTTGAAATTCCTGTATGTCACCAAACATTTAGACTGGTTGATAGGAAGCAGGACAGACATGGGAGTTCCTGAGGAGGAGGAACAGGAATTTCCTGCACAGGTAGCAGACAGTTTCATTGCACTTCCTGGTACCAGAGCACCAGCAAGCAGCAATGTAGCAGAGTTTTGGCAGTCTGGCTAAATTCTCCATTTTACTCCACTGCAATAAGCAACAGGATTTTGTGGTTTCTAGCAACTTCATACTTCTCGTGTACAAGGTAAGGTCTCAAACACAACTTAGCAGATCTGCTACACCAGTGGCACGAGATTCCTCATAACCATGCTGGCACAGCCCTGCTTCATACTGCATTTGACTGGAAGTGACCTCATTAATCTGGCTGCTGGCCATCAAAGGAAAGACAGTCTTGTTCTCCAGCAGGGCTTATTTTTGTTCAGTCCTGTCTTGCTGAGCTTTGTCAAGTGTATCTCCAAACAGGATGCACGCCTCTTGAAAGGCATGACTCTGATCACTGCCTTGCCTGGGTTTCAAACAGCCTCACAGGCATAGAATTCCTCTCTCTGCAACACTGGTGGTCAGGAGGGCAAGGTCCAGAGCTGCATCTGATACCAAGCACACAGCAAGTTTGCACTTTCCTCCTGGAACTGCTAGATCCATTTGCACAGGGACATTCTTTCAGCTTTGATAATCAAACACCTGTGGCTTTGTAACTGTATTACAGTTACGATGGCGAAGACACTTGCATTAGCTCATGAGATCCTGTGTTTTTGTTCATTAAATCAGATTAATTTTTAATAAATTATCTTCTAGTAGACTTCATTTTGAGGTTACTAAGGTAGACTCCCACATGAGAATCAGAGGTTTTGGGTGTTTTTTTCATTTTAGTAAGGATCATGAATTCCAAATATACAGATTGAAGTCCAAGTTTCTAGAACACGGAAAGGAAGCTGCTCAAGTCCATGAACTAATTTTAAAATGCTGAATTTTCTATCAAGCTAAGGAAGGGGCTTATTGGTGAGATTTTTGTTGTTGTTTTGTTTTGTGAGTTGGTGTTGTTGGGTTTTTTTTATGTCTGATAAGTCCCAATGCCTGGGAAATAACCTCTTTGATCTTGGCCAAGTTTGCTTCCTTAGCTGAGAACTCTTCTAAGTCCTCCAGAGGGAAAACATCTGGACTTCTGAATATATTTTCCACTAGTTCATGGAAAATGTTCAACTTCTGGCTATTTTCAAAAACATATAATGTTCAAAATTCTATATGCTGTGCTGAAAGCTAACATATTCTACTTAGAGGGGGAAAAAAAAGAAAAAAATACAATTTTCAACATCATAACAGACACTAAAAATACTAGGCACTTCCCCTCCAACCCCAGATTCAGAGTCCATATAATCTGTCTTTCATAGGGTTTAATATGCCCTCTCTTCTCTCAGTTTTGGCAAATGATTCAGTAAAAATTTTGTTTTGGGGTTTTTTTTTTAACAGGCTGCAGCAATACAAGTTCAGCAGCAAGATGAGTGCTGGGTGAAGGGGAAGCAAGACCACGGGACTCTTGTCCTTCGCCAGAAATATTACAGACAAAAAGAACAAGAAAGCAAAGGCAGCACTGTGGCCACAATCACAGCAGACTGGTAGAGAAAGGTGTTAAGAACTCCCTCCATACAGAAATGGGTAGTTCTGAACCTCCCTACTCCACATGGCTTTCTAAAGGGAAGTATTACTAGCAACAGGGGCACAGATGACCAGTTACAGCAGTAGCCTGGCTCCAAGTCATAAACAACTTACTCTAAAGCACTGAAGTTATAACAACACGTCACGGGTACCAAAAGAAGAACAGCAGTTATTCTATGCTTAGTTATTTGTTTATTTCCAGCCTGCCACTGCTCATTCAACTACAGCTGATGCCACGCTCCCATAAGTTATTTCATACATGGCACAGTGCTTTACGTCCCTTTTACCCCCAGCTGCCAGGACAGAACAGGTAGGAGATACTTTCCAATAACGCAGCAATTACAGTCCCTGCTTCCTTTGCAAGTTTTCAGTGAGGAAAGCAAGACAACTGCTAAAAAGTTTAGACTGACACACACTGTGCTCACGGAAACAGACACTAGTTAAACTATTACCCATTCTAGTCCAAAAGCAGGCATTTGCAAAAGCAAGTAAAGCAGCAACTCTGCCCCGGCCTGTCCGTGTTGATTTCATCAACCAATCGCATAGAAGGAACTCAATAAAACTACAATTTTCTGCAGTTTGCGGCAAATAAACTCCCCTCTTCTGATGACTGCTGATGATGTAATGGGCTATGATAAATGTCACCAGCTCCTAAAGGGTCATGAAATTGAGTATGGATTTTTTTACTTCCAATTCAAAACATGGTTTCTAACGCTGGAGGGAAAAAAACTTAGAAATTCTCTTCTGATGTTTTTGCTGCATTACACTTCACATAAACAGCGAAATCCCAAACTATCATAACAAATTCCCCCATAAGGAAAGATTGTAAGCATTTGAAAACCACATTACATGACACTCCATAAAGCTGTTTTTCAATTGGGCAATTACAATTCAGCAGTTAAATAAAAGTGAAATATTGACTTAAAACAATGTTAATGGTCAAAGAATCATTAAGAAATCCTTCATCATAACTTTCACAGCAGGTGGCCTGTAAAATGATCAAGAATAATGTGCTGGATTCCGTAGCCACCAAGGTCAGTTTCTGCATACAAATCTTTGCAGGGGGAGAAAAAAAGACCTTCAGAAAGTGGGCCATTCATCTGAACCAAGTTCAGAGAATTTTCAGCACTGTGAAAAGATATGTTATGCAAGCACATAGATGTATTCAGTGGGGGTAGACTGAACCAGCTACATGGAGACTACAAAGGAGCCCTCCCATGGCTCATGAATAAGTCGAGGAAATGATCAGAAAAAAATGGAGAGATGTTTAGACAGATGGCCCACTTAAAATGCCTGGGACAGGGCATAAGCAATTTTAATGAAACTTTAGATCTACCATATAAATTGTTTCTTATTTTCTCTGCCCTCCCCCCCAAAAAAAAAATGAAGAAAGGCAAACAGAAATTTAACAACTCAAACAAGAGCCTATGTTATGATGTAAAAAAAAGCAAAAAGGGAAGTAAATCTCACACTTTTGAGTGTTATTGCTTTAATAAGCTCATATACAAAGAAATATCCTTCACAGACCCTTCAACTATCAGATGAATATAAAAGCAGGGGATGGATAGATTAAAAGTATTCTAAACAAAAGTGTACTGCCAAACACAACAAAAATCTAAGCTTTACTATCTGAGTACTTTTAACACTTTCCAACATAAAAGTCCATTGTTGCACCAAAAAGATAAAAGCAGCACTTTCACAGGATTATTTTAAGAACTTAAAATCATGCAAAAGGAACCTAAGACTCTGGGAATATTTTATTCAGCCATTTGAAGCATTTTCCACATTTATTCACACACATTTTTGACGTATATTCGGATTGATCCAGCTATACGTGTCACATGCACTTCTTTGTGCTTTACGTGTGCACGCGTAGACACACATACCCTTTTCACCAAGCGTATGAAACCGCACCATCACTGCAGTGAATTACAGGCCTGCATATATCATACAAAATAGCCTCTACTAGCCTGTGTGCCCGCTGATCAGACAAAGGCTGAAAGAACTACTCAACAGCTATGTCAAAATGGCTTTACGTTACGTTTTCTTAAATATTACATTTAGATGAATAACAAAAATGCATCTTTAGGGTCAGGTACTCTATTTTGAATGGAGACCACATGAAAAAATAGATTACATGCATGGTAAACTATAAATGAAAAGGATGCTTCAAAAGGATGCTGTGTAGGGCACTGTGCTTTAAGTCAAAACAGCGTACATCTGGATGCTTCCTTTTCCTTCAACAGAAGCCTTTTGGGCGATTTGCATTGATGCAAGGGCCTACAAACCAATGCCCAGTGAGAACCTCCAGTGGCCTCATCAGTGAAACCCAGATCAAAGGTAGATAAAGAGTTACAGATAGGTCTTATAAATCTAGGGTGAATTCAACCACTCAGCTCTAAGTGGGTGGCTCAACCCACTTGCATCTTCATCCACCTGATAAGTAAACCTGTGGACAACCTGAGCTCATTCTCTTCTACTCTGAAGGTCCTAAACAGACAGGGGTTGGGTCCCGCAGAGAGGCACCGTAACCCAACTGCTTTGCAGTTACCTTCCTCAGCAGCCTGGCAGGGGTGCAGGACTAGGAGCAGCTCTGCCAAAGCTCTCTCCATAGCCTAAAGGAGAATTGAAGCTCCAAGCATGCAGGCAAATGCCAATAATTCTAAGCATCCTGAAAAATCTTTTATGGCTTTAGCTGTAAACTTATCAGGTAAAGGAAGCAGGATTGCTGTTATTGCCCACCTTTGCTTTAAGGAATTCATGTTTGCAGCACCCATGCGCAGAGAATGAAAGACCCAGGTTCCTCTTAGAATTTGAGGGTTTACCTGTACTTCCTTCTCTCAAGATGACGTCCAGCTAGGCAGTGGGGGACTCGCCATCCTACCCTGCTGATGGCAGGAAGGAATGAGAGATTCATGAAGACTCGGAGAACACAAGTTTGTGGCCTGATGATGCAAACTCTAAGACAAAATTTGGGCAGTTGGTCCTATGCCAGGAAACTTCTATGCACTTTGCATTTAACAAACTGAATGAAACACAAAGCAATCCTGTGAGCTGGAAGTATGCCTCAAGACCTTTCAGTTTCAGAGGACTGCCCAGTTTTTCAGCAAATACCTGTATACCTTGAAAATTACAAATAAATAAAAATAAATGTCTTATATCTGAAACTAACTTCCTTTCCTACACGTCAGAGCCTGCTTTAGCACTTAGTTTCTTTTGGAAAGAGGAAACACCAAACGCATTAATATTGGATAAGACAGGCTGCTTCTTATGTCATTGCAAGCATTTATGAGACAAGAAGCAGGGAAGATGCAAGTCACATGCTCACGAGTACAGAGGAAAGACATTTATTTTCCATATAATTTACAAGTCCATGCTTCTGATCTGGTCTTTCAAACCATCTGTCCTAAATCAGCAAAACTATTTACCAAAGAACCAGCTACTTGCAAGCAGGTGTTTTTCATCAGATCAGTGAACATTACTGACTTGTGCGTTTTGGCAACGGGTATAGAGAGAAAAACCTGAAAATCTATTAGTCATGAAAAAATAATTTGGAGCTATTTCTCGTTCATTAAACTATTTAATTTCATAACTTTGTTTCTCTCTGACATGATTTACTTTTAATAAGAGTTTTCTTTGGGCAGTGTGAAAAACTATACCCCACAAAAGGGAAATGACAGACTTCTTTCCCTGTACAAATTTTCCTGTATTTCCTTAAACTGGGAAAATTATTAGTTCTCTTATTATGAAGATCTTTAGGAACAGTCTACAAAAATTACTGTATTTTCTTTAAACTCCTAAAGAGCTTTAGAACAAACCAGTATGATGCAGCTGGGAGGATTACAGCTCTTCAGTTAGCATCATCCAGTAGCAGTTGTAACTTTCTATACAACATGATGGTATTGGGACGTAGCTGTGCGTGCCCACTAATAATATGCTATTCTTCACTTTGCAGCAGGTTTAGCATTTTACAGATCTCCTGTGTATGTTAAACATAAGCAGCAAGCAATCTCTAAAATGAAAGAGGACGTGAGCTGATTAAAAGCACCTACTGATAACCTTGGTATGGTGGCAGTCATGCAGTTTTACATGTACACGTAAGACTACTACACATACGCAATTCTTTTCCTGAAGCATCCTTTTCCTTCTCCATGGTTAAGGTTGCTGTACTCATCCCAGCAGTGAAGTCTACCTGATTTGTAGCCCACTAATCTAAATTGCCACTACCTGCTGTAAACCTGAATTCAAAACACATTTACTTTAATCTGTCACCTCTTTTGTTAGAATTTAGAACTTCAGTCATTTAAACACTTTTGGTAGAAGTTCTGGACAGTGTATCTCAAAAGTAATCAAAACAACATACAGTGGGTGTGAGAATGTCAGTGGTTTTAGTTCAAATTAGAAATAGATCTCAAAGGAAATCATACCAGTCATCTGCACTTAGCTGCTTTAAATCACAATGGAGAATAGTCTCAGGACACAGGAAACAGGTTCCTGTCTGATGCAAAAGAGATGGAAGACAGGCAAGAACTGCATCCAGCACTATCCAGATGCAAACAAGATAGCCTGGATCGGAACGAATTAAAAGTCGAATACAGAGAGCATACCACCTCCTCATCATGAATGAGAAAGCCACTGTTATTAGTACACACTCTAATGACACCAAATTAAATACAGATGAAAACTTATTCACATAAAAGTAATTTACACTTAATGACAACTTCAGCAACTGCACTCTACCAATAAGCTCAGAAGTCAGTTTAGATACTAGGTCATACTTTTAAGTGTTCAATAAAAACCTGATACTTAAAAATTCAAGCTCAACTACTCTTTTATTTAGTTGCCTCAGTAACTGTTAAACAGTCCTTAACACCTTGACAGCTCCTCTCAATGGAAAGCAATGATTACACAGCACAGTGCAGCATGTTTGAAAGGCCATTCTGCCAATTTGGAGGACAAGAGCTCACAGCCTCCTGCAAACTTTGTGTACCAGAACCAAAAGAGCACATCAAAGAGCTTAACCGCCCAATGCCAGTGAGACCACTTTTACAAATCAGCCCTACCAATCATACTTTCTCCTCTTCATGAGACTTAATTCAGGAAATACATGGAGTGCACATTCAAGAAGGCACACAGTCCCAGGAAAGATTTTTCCTAATGAGCCATCCTACGTGCCATAGCGAAAGAAAGAGAAACTGGCCAAGAACAATCATTAATTTGCAACCATCTATTTTTCAGACAACAGTTAGCTTTTCAAAAAGGTGCTTCTTTACTACATACACAAGAACCAGTGCTGGGTGACAGCACAAACATCAGTGTTGTATCAGTCAAGGCACAGACGAACGTGATGAGAACACCTGGCTAGAGATACTAACTCAAATCAGTTGCCAACAGCCAATGTGACCGCTACCTCCTTTCCCTAATATGTACAAAATGTGCTGTGTTTCACAGATTCTAAAGCTTTGTTTCCTCTTTCTTCTGTACTAGATTCAGAGAACAGTTCCTATGGAACAAATTTATGCCACTTATTCTGTTAAAGATTTAAAAACAGCAGAGAAGAAAACCCCCAAAAGTTCATTGGAAATTATATTATGTAACATAAAACATGGGTATCTTCCATAAGTACTACTTCTTCATGTCCAGACATATTACAGGATAAAGCAGATCCATTAACTCACATTACCTTCCACAGATCTTCTGCCACACTTTCAGCTTCCATCTGGAGTTCACGCCACTGACTTTTCACCACCAAGTATTAACCACCTTTTCCTTTTGTAACTAATGGAAAGAGATAGGTACTTCTGTTCAATGAGTGGGTCGTCTGCTTAGATTTCCTTCTGCTTGCTTTGAGAGAATCACGATCAATACAGTGTAGGGCCATAAAAATGTCCTTACATTTATATCCAAATATATCCATCCAGTCCAGTATTCGATGATCAACAGTAAAAAGTTAAGTTTAACAATACAAGAACGTAATCACACTTCTACAATGTATTTAACTAAGATCCTTCCTTCCTTCTTAGTAGTGTAGGGGAAAGGGACTTGGGGGTCCTGGTGGACAACAAGATGACTATGAGCCAGCAATGTGCTCTTGTGGCCAAGAGGGCCAACAGCATCCTGGGGTGGATTAGAAGAGGGGTGGTTAGCAGATCAAGAGAGGTTCTTCTCCCCCTCTACTCTGCACAGGTGAGACCACACCTGGAGTGTTGTGTCCAGTTCTGGGCTCCTCAGTTCAAGAGGGATGTGGAGCTGCTGGAGAGAGTTCAGCGTAGGGCAACGAAGATGATAAAAGAGGTGGAACACCTCCCTTATGAGGAGAGGTTGAGGGAGCTGGGTCTCTTTAGCTTGGAGAAGAGGAGACTGAGGGGTGACCTCATTAATGTCTACAAATATTTGAGGGGTGGGTGTCAGGAGGATGGAACTGGGCTGTTCTCGGTGTCATCTAGTGATAGGACGAGGGGCAATGGTTAAAAGCTGGAACACAGAAGGTTCTACATCAACCTGAGAAGGAACTTCTTAACGGTGAGGGTGACAGAGCACTGGAACAGGCTGCCCAGGGGGGTTGTGGAGTCTCCCTCACTGGAGATATTCAGGACTCGACTGGATAGGTTCCTGTGTGACTTGGTTTAGGTGATCCTGCTGTGTCAGGGGGATTGGACTAGATGATCTTTCGAGGTCCCTTCCAATCCGTAATGATTCTTCCTTGCCTGCCTTTCATCACGACAAATTAGTACTAATGAAAGCAGGTCAGTTCACAAAGCAAAGAAATGCATTTCCTAAATATTGACACACGCCGTATGTATGTGTGTGTGTATGTATACACACATATATATCACGTGACCCACAAGTAATGTGCACCATATGGGTACATTTTTATATACTACAGAAAACACATTTTTTTAAACATACTTAATCATTTAATGAAGATGATGACACATCTTCTTTACAAAGACAGAATCGTTCCTCTTTGTTAGTAAGCTAGTATGTAAAACTGTATTTTCCTGCAAATGCTCCTGTACTGCAAACAAACAACTTGTCTGTGGTCAAAAGGATGTTCAAAAAGAGGAAGACAATTTTTTCTGACACAGAAAAGCCCAGACACACTTTGAACAGGAAACGTGAAGTCAAACTGTTGCTCAAACATGACGTGACATGCGTTACCTAAGTAATGTTGATCCCGTGTCTACCAGTTACACCCACCAGTATCTCCTAGAAATTTAGATGAAAAGCTACCAATAATCAGTAGACAAAGAAACAACAAGAGAAGATCCAAAGTATTTTCAAAGCACACCTTCAGAAGTACGGTATTGCAGCTGAGAGAGGATGCCTTAGGAAGATGGTCAGAATGTTTCCCAGCACTTTGCCTTCAATAACAGCCCTTTCTTTGCGCTCTCTTAAAAGACCGTACGTCTACCAGGATTTTGGAAATCACTGGAATAGAGATGCACTCTATCCACTCAGAAGAGTTCACTTCAAACAAGTGTTCCTCCCGTGAGAAGGAGCTTGTAGTAGAGACAGACATGCAATGTCAGAGATTAAAGAGTAGTACACCACAGCTAATAGAGGAATATGGTAGACTTAATGTTACTAAACATCTTAAAAACTATTGAAATTTGCCTGAAGATATGAGGAGGGAATGAGGAAAATCAGGATTCAGAAGAAAAGAGTTCTCACTAGTTAAAAGGTAAAGAAGAGAGAAAAGCTGTTGGTTTATGGCATGTCCCTTGTCTAAGAACTCTAAGAGCTGGGTGCAGTCAAATGAAAACCTGCTTTATGCTTCAGAGTCTGGTAGAAAAATGGGCAGCAGGGCATTGAGACAATCACTGCTGTGTGACCACGGTGTGCCACATCACCACCCAGGGCAGACAGAGAAGCCTGAGAAACACGTATCACAATACTAGAGTAAAGACAGAAGGTTAAAGCCTAGGAAGGAAATAAATCAACAAACACCCCAGATTTTTGTAAGTATCTCTTAAACCTGTAATTCAGCACGCAAATAAATAATTTGTGCCATCATACTACTTACTGCAGCAAGACTAACTTCACTAAGCACCACAAAAAGACAGGATGAAGACTTGTCATCATCTCCTTTCTACATCCACAAGTAAACATCCCTAGTTTCAAAAGAACTGGATGCTGTTCTTTCCTGCTCAGTCTTTCTCACATGACTGCCTTTGAAGATACATGCTAAAGGGAAGCCACAGCCAAAACAAACTCCATCTAATTACACAGAGAAGTAAACCACTGAAGAATGGTCTGTGAAAGGTATTAAAGAATCATCCATAATCACAAAAGGAAAAGTCATTTGGGCAGTGTTATGGTTTCAAAATTACCAAAATTTTCAGATCTACAGAATCGTGCTTTCATGAAGAAAAATGTGTTTTGCTTTAAGATAATTCTTCCAGGGACCTCTCCTGGGAGGGGCAGGCACTAGGCTGATGACCCAGTCCAGCCCCCTTTTTCTTCTGGGAGCTTTACCCCAGCACATCAACACAGGGCTCCATCTTCCCCCTGCAACTTCCAGGGTCAGGGGAGGGGACAACACATATGGAAGATGAGGGGATGCAGCAGCCTGCCAGGGCCCCCCTGCCCTTCCCAAGACCAGGGGCGGGCAGTGGCTGCCCCACCTTGGGCCCCTTTCTGCCTGGGGGTGGCAGGCCAAGAAGTGGGCCCCGACTCAGCCTGATCCCAGCCCCAACCTGGAATAGCGGGCAGAGGAGCAGGACCCAGCCCCGAGCTGGAACAGCGGGCCCCAGTGCTGACCAAGCTTTACTCTGCATGGAAAACAACCACCCCTGCATAGAGCGACCCAGAACTGCATCCAGCAACACGTGGTAAGCTGAAGAATACTCCCCTTTCCCCTGCAACCAAAGCAGGAGGAGGGGAGAAAGAGAGATAAGGAACAGACCTCTTTCAGTCATGTTTGTGGCATGGAGGAGGCCCCTGTGGACACCAGCCATGCCGTTGTTGTCATCTTGACCTCGTCACATAGCTGGCCATGTGGCTGCTGCCATCTTTGATCAGCAGGGAGAGAGAATGTTATTTCTGCCACTGAGAAAAGCTGGGGATGCTCAAGTATCGGGGATAGAAGGAGCCTTAAGAGAGGCATCTGAGAATTCCTTCGTGCTTAGCTGAACTGTCTGTTCTGAATGAAGCAGAAGGACTTGACAATCCTTAGACCTTTGTCAAGAAAAGAGACTGAGTTCTTGTGTAAAAGGCACGTTTCCTGCACGTTGCACGATGCGGTTCAGGCTCTGAGAAATCAGGCCTGTCCAACCAGTGTTTTGCCAGACAAGCTACACCGAAGAATTGAAGAGTTTGCTGGTCTGGAATGGCCAAGGGTTCAGCATCTGCAGACAATGGTGTGCAACTCATAAGGGGCCTGGCAAGTCTCTCAGAACAAACAGAAGAGAGGGTGGTTGTACCCCTCTCTGCTTCACTGACATGCTTTCCCCAGGCCTCTAATGTAAAACCTCAAACACCAATACGGTGGTAATCTCTCACTGTACTTTTTCTCAGAATATATGATGGCATTTGTGGCATGAGTTTCTGGTTTATATGCACTAACTTGCTTAACTTTTTTCTTCTTTCTGTATGTATTTCTAGATTTAATAAACTCGTTTCGTTTACCCTAATTTACCTATTGTCTGGCAAATTCTATCAGAAGTCTCATCAAGACCTAGATGCTTTTCCTGCTATTTAATTGTGGTCTTGAACCCACCACAAGCAGCCTCAACACAGATCCAGGGAAAAATATTCAAGCCTTTAAAAACTTAGTATAAGCCAACAGAAATCAGGATATTTTTATTTAAGAAAACATCTATCTCATCTGAACTACAAGGACACATTGACGTGGATTTTAAGATTCACCATACCACCAGGTTACAACAACAAATTGCACAGCAGTCTACAGTGAAACAAACAGGGCTCCCTCAAATGCAGAGAGCAAATCAGTGATTTTGAGTTGTGCAAATCTCAAGCATAAGACTCAACTTGAGGACAGTGAATTGGAGCAGGAATCACAATTGTACATCTCAAATACTTGTCCCATTAGAATTACACAAATCTACACTGTCACAAAGCAACATGTGGGCCTGGGGTCTTACATATAAAACGTTCTCCTTTTTTCCCTTATTGCTTGGTAATGCAAATATCAGGACATTACAAGAATGTGCAGACAGAGCTCTCCAAGACTTCCGCGACAAAGGCAGAACTCATTCCTCTTGTGAAAATTTCTTTCAATTTTTCTTTTCTAATATTTTCACTTACACTACACATATGTATGTACACTAAAACTATGCAGTAGTGACCTGCCTCTCCAAAAGCTGAAAAGAAAGTCTTAGCTCGATCTTGTATGTTTACACTTTTAATCTTACCCTTAAACAAGACTGAATTGAGCATAACCACACTGAAGGTCAGCTTCTACATTGGCATATCAAATTTCAAGCCAACTGCTCTTTTATTTAAAATATGTTAGATAAAAAGGTAATATGCTCTCTGTAAGAGTTCCTTTGAGGTTACAAAAACCTATAAATTAACTGTTACCATATGTTTGGCTCCTTTTGGCAAAATTCAGTAACAAAGCACTGCCAAACCACTTCTGGTAGGTAATAATATTTGGTAGCTTATAGTGCAACTCAGAAAGAAAGGAAATTTGGTCAGAAAGCTTGGGAATTAATAGAAGAAACTATGTTTCTATCCTTGTATAGTTAGCTATATGCTGTTGAAAGAAAAATTCTAACGAAGTCAATCTGCTGGGTCTCAACTACAATAAGTAGCTGTCTCCTCAAAAAGAGCCATATCACAGGCAAACGCAAACACTCCAGCTAGCACTGTAATGCAAATATTCTCTTTTTTTTAAAAAAACAATGCTAGATATATATGATCTACTTAGCAAATGAGAGGCTTTGTAAAATTAGTATTCCTATGTGTTAACACATACACTAGTGCTTTTGCGACAGTGTTTTTATGTCTTGGACTTACCTGCAATAACATGTTCTTAAGTTTCACTTCTGTTAAAATCAAATACTTTTTTTGCCCATATCCCCAACACCTACATAATTGAGTCTAGAACATGACAGATAAAGTCTTGAACACTACATTTATCATTTTAAGCAAAATATATGAAAATCTGGGTATTTTAAGGACATCTTTTACAGACTTTTTTTTTCACTACAGCCAAACAGGTTGAGGCAAACCTGTCTGGTCCTATTCCTTTACTGAGACAAGCAGGACTTGCTCATTAAGGTCACCATTATAAGAAATCAATGCTTTTTCACATATTATGATGTACTTTTCCTTTTACTTTGTAATAATCTATTATAACATAATTCATCACTATTAACATTTCCAGTAGAGTGGATATAAGACTGTTGTTCATGCCAGAACAATTTCCATATGCAGGACAACCATTAAAATTCCTGCATCTCTAATCAATTGCATCATCCCATTAAAATCTAATTTTCATGTATAGAAACAACTTGCTAATCAGCTTACAGTTCCACACACATATCTGGCAAGCAGTTTGAAGCAGGTTGACAGGTATAGGCCAGACGTTTCACTTCTTAAAGTCACAGTACTGCATGGTTAATCCTCCATTTGCATTAATTTGATTACAGGTAAAAGTAATCCCAATGCTTAGGTCTAAACACTATAATACAAGCTTCTGGAAGGCTTTTCCAGAAGGAAAATATTTTTGCCACTCTACAGATGCTTGCCTCATTCAGCCATTTGGGATTTTATTAATAATCTTCTCATTACTGTATTCATCTTCTGATTTCTTAATTTTTACTTTAAGTGAGGCAGTTTCTGTGAAGACTTGGCACTGGAATCAGAGACTTCATTACCCTGCAAAATATATCCATAGTTCAAAGTATTTAAGAGGGTTAAGTAAAATGCGATCGTTTAATGCAACATTAAGCACGTGAAATAAAAACTTGATTGCCAAAAGAAAGGATGCTATGTTGTTACCCTGGTGACAGGTTAAAAAAGAATTGTGAGCTGAATAGTTGTATGATATGAAATTAAAATGTTTCACATTGAACAATCCAAAATGAATTGGGAAAGGTTAGAGCAGAAGAGAGAGAAATCAATTCTCCAATGGCAATGGTGACTGGAAGTGAAGTCTGAATAGGACTTGCCAGTGGGGTGCAACAGCTGCCAAATATCCTGCAGCCAAAGAATTACAATAACACTGATGAAGTGTGCAAGAGCTTTTGGAATCATTGCAGGGGAAAGAGAAATATTCCTGAAATAATGAGGCCGTTCTGTGTCTCATCTCACTTTTGCAGATGAATCAAAGGAAAAAGAAATAACTGAAAACTGTAATACTCAATAACAAAGATGTAAACGAATTACCTATCCCCTTGATCAATACCTTATATTTAAGTACAGCTTTGTGAGCCAGGAATGAAGATGCTTCATGTTCATGCCAAAGAACAGACAAAACCAGACACACATATGTACAAGCATGCAGATGATGCTGAATGAGACTTTTTCTTACTCTATATGAATGTATTTGGTTGGTTGGTTTTTTAACAACATTTCTACTGCAGTTGCATCCAGAATAAGCCATACACTACATAAACAAAGAGCTGGGCACAGCCAGTTAGCCCCAAGGACCTTCACAAGAACCTTCACAAGACCAGGTGCTGATCGTTCATGCTTATCTTTGTGTTCAAAAATCTTCGGACACAAATATCAGTGGAACTTCTCACATGAATGCAGTTATACATGCCTTTGCTGAGAGTCTCCCAAGTAAAGAAAAACCCTGCCATTCTGGAAAATCCTCCAACATGACTTCATTTCTGACTTTGAAACTCCAAATAAAATATACAGATGGAGAAGAAAAATTATGCCAAAAGTATCTGTAAAATGACCAGGGAGCACATGGCAATTAGTACATATCCCGTTCATTCTATGGTTTCATAAATACACTTTTTACACATGGACAAATACCAATGAACTGGTTTAGGAGGTGTAAACCTGCACGACAGGAAAGAATTGTTGGACTTATACAAGGGATCAAAGCAAGGGAAAGAGAGACCTCGTGGTAGAGGGAGGACCTTGCAGAAAAAGAGGTTGTAAGCAAAGCCAGGATGAGTAATCGGACAGATTCACAACTAAAAAGGGCCAGGAATACGGCAGCACAACAGAAAGCATGTCTATATTACATAAATTCACGTTGCAGCAGTAAGTGAACAGTAGCCACTGGAGCTATAAATCTCCTATAGCAGCTGCTGTTTTTCCAGCAGGCATGGTGAAAATAAAACAACATAGGGCCTTAGCCAGGTCCATTTACTCGGATGAGCAGCTTTCCCATCAGCAACCACCTCAGTAAATACATGCTGCTGATTTGGGAATCTTCCCATGAGATGCTCAGCGAGGTTCAAACTCCTCACAGTGATTTCATAATAGTTACCAACTCTGAAGACTGAGCAAGAGCAGATTCTTGAGTGCCCAGGACATGTTTTTCCCTACAAATGACAAAGGGATCACAGAATTCACAGAACATCAGGGACTGGAATGGACCTGGAAAGATCATCTGGTCCAATCCCCCTGCCAGAGCAGGACCACCTAGACCAAGACAAACCTCAGCAGTCTGGGGCTTGATAACAGTACAGCCCCCAGAAGTATAAACAGAGGCAAAGAAGGTGTTGAGTATCTCTGCTTTCTCTGTATCCTCTGTCTCTAGGGCACCCACCTCATTCAGCAGGGGGCCTATGTTGCCTCTAGGTTTAGTTTTACCTGCCATGTATTTGAAGAAGTCCTTTTTGTTGCATTTGACCCCTCCTGCAAGGCTTACTTCCAAGGAGGCCTTGGCTTTCCTAGTTGCATCCCTACATTCTCTCACTAAACACTTATAATCACCCCAAGTGGCCATCCCCTCCTTTGACCTACAGACTTTCTTCTTACTCTTAAGTTTGCCCAGCCAGCTCCCTGTTTAACCACGCAGGTCATCTGGCTCCCTTCCTTGACTTCCTAACCTGTTGGAATCCTCTGATCTTGGCCTTCAAAAAAGGATGACAGGCTGTGAAAATTTCCCATAACACGCTGTTCTGTTTCTGGACTATATATTCATGAAATATACAAAGTGATGGATCTGCTTTCAAATGACTATATAAACACCTTATACATCTGACATTCTCAATTATGATTCTATTAATTTAATCCAACCAAATTAAAAATACTATACATGCATTCTGTAGGAACAAGTCACAAACACCACCTCAAAATGACCCATTTCAACTTTCATACTTTATAAAAAGTTAATTTCCAGTAACCAAAAATACCTCTTTCACACTTCTGTGCCTACTGGTTTGTCTCTAGCACATGTAATCCTCTTTCTGTAACAACAAAATCAATAATGTAGAAGGATAAATAATAGTAGATTTTAAAGACAGCTAGAATACTATATAGAGCAGCTAGTTTAGCAAAATTAAATGAAGTAATTTTTTATGAGAGGTCAAAAGAACAACATTAAGTAACACCTCACTATTGTGAGAGTCTATTATAAACAAACATATCACATGAAAAAAAGGTAGGACAGATTCTTGATACCTTCCTAGTCTTCTGAGAAAGACAAAAATCCTGCAGTAGAACAGTGGTCTGAAACTGCAGAAGTTACATAAACATACTGAGGACCTTCAAAGGCACAACAGTAAATCCTGAAAAGAATGCTTCACTAGTTGACCAGGGGACCAGAATAGTAAGACTAAGACAGTGCTAGTTTCATGAGCTAAGGATGACTGCATAACAAAGCAATGGAATGAAGAAAGTCATCCTTACCAAAGGAAAACACCGTGTTTTATCTTTATATCACTTTGGAGGGTACTTTATAGGGTAAGGTAAAGCATAAATATTTTGCTGTACTTGCAATAGCTGTTCATGTTATTACTGTAGTTCGGGGGGGGGGATAAAATATAAAAATCAAGCAATGCAATTGATACAACCCAGCAGAGCCTGCGACCGCGCTGCAAGTGCAAAATCTCCCCCTTTCCAAGAGGTCAGTTCAGATGACTCTAGTTGAATTTTCCTGACATCATCTTCCTTCTTTTCAAAATTAATGTAACATAACCTTATTTTGTGCTGCTCCAGCAGTGCAGAAGAGCCAGAAAGCTCTTCCATCGGGTAGCTGACCATCTTTCCATATGGGAAAGCCCTAGGCTGGCAAAGAGCTGGCTCTGTCCCAGACTCCAGCAGGGTAATAGGTGTAGTCTATGTGAAAGCAAGCATGCCTGAGAGGTGTAGGGTGCTCCACTGCTCTCTGAGCAGTTCCCTCACTGCTCTGATCAAGCACTGGCAGGGCAAAAGAGGCATTTTCATTACTAAGTGTACCTGAGGACTTGCATCAATATAGATGTACCAAATCAGCCTAGGCACGAGCCTACACTAAAACCTAAAAATTCTTCTTGCCATTCACCAGCCACTTCATGTCCACTGGCCTGGACACCTGGCTTTTCAGAATGTCAAAATACAGAAAAATTCAGCCCATCTATTTCAGAACTTAACAAAAGCCTGCTTGTATTTTACCTGGAATTTTTCACTACACGCTTATGCTTCCTGTGGAAGTATTACTTTATACCTAGAAAGCATGATCTGTTTTAAGTTCCAAAATACTTTCTACATGTTGATAAAACATATTTACAAAACTTCAGTAATGTAACAAAGGCCATTTTGTCTTTTTATAAACTGAGGCCAAATCCAACTGACTTCTCTAAAGTCCCACAAGAACAGCCATGAATTCAACTCAAGACTACCTAAGGGTATTTTGTTGTATTAAACACTTGAGCAAGACAAAGCTTTGTTTACTTGCTAGTAATATAAAACATTTTCCAAGGTGTTACCATCTTTTTACATGTAGTGTCAGGTAATACAGGCATCACTACTTTTTTCCATGATGAAAGGGTAAAACCCATAGAAAAATTAGGAAAACACACTCAGCAGCCAACACAAGCAATGCATAGGAAGTGCTGCAGGCAATTGGGTTTAGAAGTATAAACATCACATTAGTAGACCCATGAGATAGCATGATGTAGCCACACCTGGAGAGTCACTCTCCCATTCCCCTCCCAATCCACTAATGAAAACAAGTCTGAAGCCAAATCGTGAAGATTCAACTGTACAACATACTTCTTGGTCTCAAAGGCTAACTACTTCAAACAGACGTAAAATAAGCTGGATTCACTTCAGCCAATGTATGTTTCCACTCGAAACAAGATCAGTTCTGTCTAGAAAACCCTGAGATTTTACTAGCTGCTGTAAATCTGTTCAGCAGCTGTGGGTGGCACCAGTTTCACAATAAACTGGACTATGGAATAAGTACGAAAAGTCCTAGGTAAAATAACTGAATGCTGAACAATGAAACAATCATCAATCATTCATGGCCTTTTCCTGTAGGAAACGTGTGCCACTATTATCTGGATATCACAGTGAATATTCACGTCAGTATCTGGCTCACAAAATACCAAGCATTTTCAAAAGCTACTCCTCTTTCATAAAAAAAAAAAACACCAAACCCAAACTGAATCACCCCACAATGCTTTCCCAAAAAAACTGGGTAGATAACAACCAGATACAATTTCAAAAAACCAAACCCACAATCCCACAGCACAGAAAATACTCTCAATATTTGATTGCATGACAAAAGTAAGTGTCCATATTCCTCTAGTTCTGAGCATGTTCTCAGGTCTCTCGCAGCTCTTCTAGCCAACAGTTGCCAAATTAATCCTAAGAGACTGTTGCTGAGGCCAAGGGCACACAGCAATGTGGACAGTGGAAACTCACCTGTAGGTGCTCCACCCACATAATACTCCTATTTATTCTAACACAGGAAAGGCAAACCAGCCTTCGGCCAGTGGCCCGTATTAACCTCAACGCCACACCAAGGACTGCAACAAAGAATTCCATTACAGGGGTCACGTCTAATTGAAACTCACGGAACAAAGTGGAATGTTTGACCCTAATGAGGTAATAGCTCACTGATCATCCAAGAGCACTTCAACAAGAACCTTACAGTGGATGATTCAATCACCCTGGGGGACACTGTATAGGCTATTTCCAGTCACATCCCTGCAAATCTCATGTACTGCAGAGGACCTCCTTGATGAAGCTGCTGCTGGTCTCATCTGTAGCACAGAGCTGAGGCCCACCCATACATGCCCTTTTATGAGCCATCCTTTGCTCACTTCTTCCTCTTTACTACACATTCCCACTCTTGTAGCTCTTCCACAATAATTTCACTTGTCATGAGTACTTAACCTGGTTCTGTCAGAACGATCTAAAGTTTTATTCAACTACATCTAGGCTAATATGGGTCATTTTAGCAGAACCAGACTAGAAAGGACTTACATACCAAATGATGCCTGCATACCTGGGGGAGAAGGAGGAAAAGCAGAGACTAAGGGAGAAGCAGGCTAGGAGAAGGATTCCTTATTCTGGCTCAGTGTGTTTCACCTGATCACTATCACAGTAGCTCTGACAGGGAAAGGTGGAGCTTGTGTGAAGACTTCCAAGCAGTGTTTGGAAGTGCTTTCAGTGCATGCCAGAGGAAAAAAAATGCTGTCAACACAAATAATGCCAGAGAGCTGAAATTTTTAAGATAGTGATCAACATGCCAATATACTTTTCCAAGCCATAGGAGAGTGTAATGGATCAACTCTGGAGTGTGCAGTCTGTCTGATCTATAAACATCCTCCAACAGAGATTTAAAATTCACAGAGACTCCAAACAGCCAGTTCTGCCACAGTGAACTGCATCCAAGATTACAACTGGCCTTTTTGATTTGTTGCCAGTAGCACAGGTTCCTACTCTGCATTTTCTGTTTAACCAACATTTTTCAAAGAGATTGGAGTCATACCAATAAAAATATGCTTTCTTATTGCCACAGTCCTGCTCCCTAAAAGCTACCCATGACATGGAGCACCTTCAGAAACAAGCCAGATGCAGTACGGTTAACGTAAAGACACGCCTTCAAGAAGTTAACGTGTCTTGCAGTAACTTCTACGCTCCACCGACCTGGGTCCCCTCTAGAGGGAGTCCACTAGCTGCTCTAAGGAATGAAGAACACTCTCCCAGGATACTGCACAGCCCTTTGACCTCATTCTGCTTTTGTTTCTTGGACTTCTTTCTGAAGAAGCTGCACGATTTTGGAGAAACAGCGTCATTATCAGGTTTGTTTTTCTCTGAAAGTAACTTATCCAGTAAGCCTTTTTGCATTGTATGATTCTTGGCCTCAAAATGGCAACTTCACTCACATTAAAACAAGCAGATCTACCAAGGTATGTGCACTGAAACCATAACCTGTTCAGTAAGAACCACACTCAGCCAAAACTTGTATTTTGAGGCTCAGTTTCTGAACGATTCATTCCAGGAAAGACCAGCTTTCGAGAGCTGAGCTGAACACCGACACACCCCATGATGGCAAGAGAAAATGATCTTCCCTCTGCTGAAAACATTTGTTAGCTTCACCAATTAAAATCTGAAAAAACAAACCTTAATTAAGTCTTACAAACTTTATGTGGTGAGACTCTGTTGCCTTCTCTGCTCGTGGTGAGGAATTTGTGACAGATTTAGGATAGGACTGCAGAAGTAAGATATTTTTTCTTAAAAAGCAGGGGTGTGTTGTTTCCCTAATGCGGTGCCAGAAGAACTGCCTGACCAGGCATGATTGCTCAAAGCAATATTTTATTCTCATATCTCATGTCTTTTCTATGAAGGTGCACAGGCACCTAGCACTGAAAGAAAAATACTTGCAATAGAAAGAAAACTTTAAAAGACTCTTCAAAAATTGGTCTCCGTTTCACTAAGTAAAAACATTTTGCAAGGCAAAGAAAAAAAAATCTCAGGGCAAGGAACGCAACAGCAGTTTAAGAATCACTACTTAAATCAACAATTCCTGTCTAAGTACAAAGTAATCCACTATTGCTCTATAGCAGTACCAGACTACTTAACTTCCTATGCTGGCCAGTAAAAACTACAATCAGGACTCCTCTTCATTTTCCCTCATTCCTCTTTTATTCAGGAAACAGTGTCCTTCGAGTGTCTGTTCTTCTCCTTATGCCATTTGCTATGAAGGATATAACTTGTAGAAGGAAATAAAAAGGTGCTTTACTTTCCCCTATAGGTGCATAAGGCAAGCAATGACCTAGCCCTACATGTGCTATATATTACAAAGCTGTTATGCTTGCCCTAAGTGTGTCTTTTTTCCCTTCTTTTTCCTTTTTTTTTTTTAACACCATATGGTACTATTTATCTTTGTGGGTACAAATAAAAATAAAGACTTCTTGAAACCACATTTGATTTATTCCTGACCACTGTAAAATCAGTAATAGAATACACTGTCAAACCACTGGCATGGAATGTGAATAGTGTCTGCCCTGGATTCTGACTTCCCTCTCACAAAAAACACACTCACCCACAACTTTACACTAAAGAACGTGAGTCAAGAAGAAAAGCCGTGCTAAAGTTAGGATTCACAGTACGCAACCACTGCAAACACCAACTACTCAAGAAAATCTCAGATTCCATTACTCTGATAGAAGGTCTCAAGGCAATGACAATGATGGGTCAGAGGACCATAAAAGCTAGAATCTTCCTAGAGGAAAGAAAACTTACTGTTCCAAAGAGGTGAAGAAGGAAATCAGTACTTTGACACAAGCTACTGCAATGTCTGGCCATTAACAGTGCTCTCTAGGTTATACCAGCAGCTAATATCCAAAAGGACTGGGGGAACTAAAGCACCAAAACCTATACTTAAAGCAAGGTACTGACTTCTCCAACGTTTACCAGTCAGAAAGTATTTTCAGAATTAAATCCCAAAGTATCAGTTTTTCATCAAGGTAGCAAATTACTCATGAATCCACAATATTTTAAAGCTCTGCAGCTGAATACTCATATTATCCCAAAGTGCTTAGATCACTTCAAATGGGCACAAGGGAAATCTGTGATGCTCAATTTGTGGCCAGTTAGTCATGCAGCAACATTTTGCATTAATGAAACTCCTGATGTGCATTAATTACTGCACTGGCTGCTAACAAATTTTTGTGCCCATTAGATTGCCAATATGTAGAATAAAAATAATCATGTATGACTTGTGTGAGTATGGAAATGTAAGTCACAGCTCATTTGAATTTAGAGAAAAACCAGACTATATTAAGAAACCAGGCAGTTTCTCACCAGTGTCTCTTGTGTATGAGAAGATGCCATTAACAAGACACATCAGCACATCTGACTTCACGGAAATGAACTTACCTTGGAGTCCCCAGAAATTTCTGTGATCTCAGTTGCTCAACCACATACAAAGATGCTGCTGTTGCCAGTAGTTCCCTTCTTTCAAGATCTGTCAACTTGTGTCCTAGTTTTCAGAAAGCAGTTAAAAAAGAAATTAGATATCACAGACTAACAGACACAAAAAGTAACAACTACCAGTGAAGAAACTGCTCAGTCCTTACACATAAACCCTAAATTTTTCCCTCTAAATTAGGATGAGGCTCAGCACAACAGACGCTCTGAGTTTCAGAGTTTAAATTGCATGTTTTCATACAGATCAGCCCTACAGCTAACACTGGTATCTCGGTTAAAAACAATTTGACAACTGAAAGAAAAAAGACTGAACGGTGCTGCAGCATCCTGTTTTCGTTAGGGAAATGTCACTGGTTGACATATTGTGCCTCATGCTGGTAAGGAATCCATCTGTACATTAGAACCCACTCAAAATATACGGCATTCTTTCTCAGTGCTTTACCTTACAAAGACTAAAGGTCTTCCAACCAAAAGGGATAACGCAACAGTAAAACTCCAGAAATAAATGGGAATAAAACCACTCATCATTTAGTACCATTTCTGCAACCACCGGTTTGCAACTAATAGAGTCAAAGTCATGTTTGGCACATATCAAGCAGAAAATGGTTCACAGTAACCTATAATCTGAAGGCAAGCTAACAAAGGGTTGGACAAAAAGGTGCAAACAGAGTGACTGGAGGCAGGTTTACTCCCAACCTGTTCTTGTTCCAGAAAGTGAAGGTTAATTAGAAACTCCATTGTCCGTTCAGCAGACAAAAAGACAGAGGACAGTAACAAAACTTTGTGCTCTTCATCTTTAGGTTAGAATCCACACAACACATATTTGGCATGAAAAGGTGGCAAACAGGCAGCCAATACTTGTGTCTCCAGAGAAGCAGAAGGAGCAAAAGGACATGTCCTCAGCTAATAAGGGAGCTCAGGTTCACACAGGAGAGGACAAGAAGTGAAAAGCTGATCTGTTATGGTAAAAAAGAAGCAAACTTTATCCTCTGGAGAAAGATTTTGAAAGCAAGAGTGCTTCAAAAGCCAAAGAGGAGACAACACACAAGATAAAGGTTAAGACTGAAAGACGTAGCTGAACTCGGGTGACATAAAACTCTCAAGAACAACTGTACATGTATGTATCACAGCAAATACCTTCATCCATGACTAGTATAGATTTCACATGTGGGGACAGAGGAAGAGGAGGAGTTCAGAAGGCTGTGTGCTCCTGAACAACTCTGCAGATTTCCTTCCAGTTTGTCTGCTAGAAAGAGTTACACAGCTTCCTTCTACACCTTCGCTCTCCCATCACCTCAGCACTACTGCTGACCAGTACTGGTCACCAACAAGTGACAATTTTCTATCTAAAATAAGGCTAATACAATCCTCAAGGAAAACCAGAATGGAGGCCTCTAAAAGGATTGGGGCAGACTGTACAGTAACAAGGGCACAACTTCTAAACAGAAAGTCTTCTGCACAAGACCCACTGGGCATGTTAAACGCACATAGCTAAGAGGCTGCTTGAATCAGAACACAGTGATGGCAACACACTCATTACAGTTTCGGCCAACAATACAAAGAAGCTATCACAGGCCAAAAAAATGTTAATTTAGAAATAACACAAACCAGCAACTCTGCATCAATCTCTTCTTCATGCAGCCCACATGAGCATATTCTGGCTAAAGATTCTGCAACTTCCTCTGCTCAGTGTTTATTATTATTTATCTGCCTTGAAATGGAAACTGCCTTCACTTTAACAAATGCATGCAGAAATACAAATGCTGAAAGACTGAGGTACTGGTTTGGGAAACAGATTTGATCTTTCCTTTGCCAGTTACTCAAAAAATGATTGCCAAGCAGAAGTCAGAAAGCACTAAGCTTCTAAACTATTTTTGTATATATACACAGAGAGATGTGTGAATGGAAGCCTTATTATAATTCAATACAAGAACATCAACTGTCTGGCTCTGAAATGCGACAGTTTTCCAATTGCTTACACACAGTGAAGAAGCTCTGAAACCATTTTTCCAAAATGCTGTTTCTACAAACTGATGTTCTATGTCTCACCTAAATATGGGAATCCATCCTAAAACCTCTGTTTTCTGTTCGCAGTGCCTAACACCCGTGACAAGGCTGTGTGACCAAAATGACATGTTCTTACCTGCTCTAACACACACGAGTAGCATCAACCTATAGAAAGGAAGAGGTAAAGCCAGGAAGATCCCAATTTGAAGGTTTTATTGCATGGCCTCCATCTTGGATTAAATCAATACCTGCTTATGCACTTACTGTGCTGCAAAAACTCTTTTCTCCCTGTATCTTCAATAAAAACCAAACTCCAAACACTGAGCAAATACTCTTAATCTGAAACAGGTTAACAACCTATCAAGAGCTTCATGTGCCAGTTCGTTATCACAAACATGGAAAAAAATACTTATCCCCTTTCTCTGCTTGTCAGTATTTGCATTAGTTGTGGCACAGACATACGAAGCAGAAAGCCGGTCATGACTATAGTACCCAGGGTGGGATTTCTGGCAGATACTATAAACTGTTAACAAGAACACACCAAAATCAGGTTTTGGTCAGGCCATAAAGGTACAATCCTCCCACAGAACATCCTTAGCATAACCTCACAGGCTGCTTCCTAAAGATGGCAATTTACCTTTATTACACAAGACAGGGGGCTGTCAGTACTGCCTTTGTTTTCTGAACCCCAGACCTTTTTCCCCTCACCTTTTGCTCTTGTCCTGCTGCTACGCTCAGGAGACTTTGAAACAGTTTTGAAGTCAAACCTGCAATTACTTTACTACTTTTGGAAAAACAAATGTTCCCAATAGCAATACCTTCGTTTCATGTCACAGAAACACAGAATGCTTGAGGCTGGAAAGGATCTCTAAGATCATCAGGCCCAGCCTAAGAACTAATATCGCCACAATCACCTAGAGCAGGGGTCCTCAAACGCGGCCCACGGGCCGGATACGGCCCTCCAGGGCGTCTAATCCCGCCCGCGGGCCCGCCGGTACCGCCCCCCCCCCCCCCAGCCGCCGAGCGGCCGCAGTTCGCCGCTTCCTGTCGCTGCTCCGGGCCCCGACACGGTCCGAGGGACAGGGAACCGGCCCCATGTTTAAAATGTTTGAGGAGCCCTGACCTAGACCATGGCACTAAGTGCCAGCCCAGTCTGTCCTTAAACACCTCCAGGGATGAGGACTCCACCACCAGCCTGGGCAGTCCATTCCAACGTCTGATGACCCTTTCGAAGAGGAAGGGCTTCCTAGCACCCAACCTAACCCTCCCCTGGCACACCGTCAGGCCCTGCCCTCTCATCCTGGTGCTAGTTGCCTGGGAGAAGCACCTGTCTACAACCTCCCTTCAGGTAGTTGTAGAGAAGGAGAAGGTTCCCCTGCCTCTTCTGCAGGCAAGTCCCCTCAGCCTTTCCTCCAGTCTCAGACATACCCCCTAGTCCCTTCCCCAGCCTCACTGCTCTCCTCTGGACTCATTCCAGCACCTCAGTCTCTTTCCTGAAGAGAGGGGCCCAGAAGTGCCCTCAGTACTCAAGGTGAGGCCTCACCAGTGCCAAATACAGGGGGACAGTTACGTCCCTAGTCCTGCTGGCCACACTATTCCTGACACAAGGCAGGTTGCCGTTGGCCTTTTGTGTCACCTGAGCACACTGCTGGCTCCTGTTCAACCAGTTGTCAGCCAGTACTGCCAGGTCCCTCTCTGCCAGGCCTCTCTCCAGCCACTCATCCCCCAGTCTGTAGCTGCAGAGGGTTACTGTGGCCAAAATGTAGGACCCTGCACTTGGCCTTGTTAAACCTCATCCCACTGGCCTCTGCCCACTGACCCAGTCTGTCCAGATCTCTCTGCAGCATCTTCCTCCCCTCCAGTAGATTGACACTCCCCAACAACTTTGTGTCATCTGTAAATTTACTAAGGGTAGACTTGATCCCCTCCTCCAGGTCATCAGTAAAGATGCTGAATAGAACTGTGCCCAGTACTTATCCCTAGGGGACACCACTAGTCACTGGACACCAACTGGACGCAGCACCATTCACAGCTACTCTCTGTGCCCAGTTGTCCAGCCAGTTTTTAACCCAGTGGAGGGTGTACCCATCCAAACCACGGGCTGCCAGCTTTTCCAGGAGGATGCTTTTGGAGACTGCGTTGAAGGCTTTGATGAAGTCTAGGTAGACCACATCTACAACCTTCCCCTCATCCACTTAGCAGGTCACCCTGTGGTAGAATGAGATCAGTTTGGTTAAGCAGGACCTTCCTTTCCTAAAACCCATGCTGGCTGTGCCTGATCTCCTGGTTGCTTTGTACACACTGCTTGATGGCACTCAGGATGATCTGCTCCATGAACTTGCCAGGCGCTGAGGTCAGGCCTATATTTCCCTGGATCCTCCTTC
>VXBP01008003.1:68582-151692 GCA_013400115.1 Rhinopomastus cyanomelas | reverse complement strand
CCGCCGCCGAGCGGCCGCAGTTCGCCGCTTCCTGTCGCTGCTCCGGGCCCCGACACGGTCCGAGGGACAGGGAACCGGCCCCATGTTTAAAATGTTTGAGGAGCCCTGACCTAGACCATGGCACTAAGTGCCAGCCCAGTCTGTCCTTAAACACCTCCAGGGATGAGGACTCCACCACCAGCCTGGGCAGTCCATTCCAACGTCTGATGACCCTTTCGAAGAGGAAGGGCTTCCTAGCACCCAACCTAACCCTCCCCTGGCACACCGTCAGGCCCTGCCCTCTCATCCTGGTGCTATTTGCCTGGGAGAAGCACCTGTCTACAACCTCCCTTCAGGTAGTTGTAGAGAAGGAGAAGGTTCCCCTGCCTCTTCTGCAGGCAAGTCCCCTCAGCCTTTCCTCCCGTCTCAGACATACCCCCTAGTCCCTTCCCCAGCCTCACTGCTCTCCTCTGGACTCATTCCAGCACCTCTATCTCTTTCCTGAAGAGAGGGGCCCAGAAGTGCCCTCAGTACTCAAGGTGAGGCCTCACCAGTGCCAAATACAGGGGGACAGTTACGTCCCTAGTCCTGCTGGCCACACTATTCCTGACACAAGGCAGGTTGCCGTTGGCCTTTTGTGTCACCTGAGCACACTGCTGGCACCTGTTCAACCAGTTGTCAGCCAGTACTGCCAGGTTTCTCTCTGCCAGGCCGCTCTCCAGCCACTCATCCCCCAGTCTGTAGCTGCAGAGGGTTACTGTGGCCAAAATGTAGGACCCTGCACTTGGCCTTGTTAAACCTCATCCCACTGGCCTCTGCCCACTGGCCCAGCCTGTCCAGATCTCTCTGCAGCATCTTCCTCCCCTCCAGTAGATTGACACTCCCCAACAACTTTGTGTCATCTGTGAATTTACTAAGGGTAGACTTGATCCCCTCCTCCAGGTCATCAGTAAAGATGCTGAATAGAACTGTGCCCAGTACTTATCCCTAGGGGACACCACTAGTCACTGGACACCAACTGGACGCAGCACCATTCACAGCTACTCTCTGTGCCCAGTTGTCCAGCCAGTTTTTAACCCAGTGGAGGGTGTACCCATCCAAACCACGGGCTGCCAGCTTTTCCAGGAGGATGCTTTTGGAGACTGCGTTGAAGGCTTTGATGAAGTCTAGGTAGACCACATCTACAACCTTCCCCTCATCCACTTAGCAGGTCACCCTGTGGTAGAATGAGATCAGTTTGGTTAAGCAGGACCTTCCTTTCCTAAAACCCATGCTGGCTGTGCCTGATCTCCTGGTTGCTTTGTACACACTGCTTGATGGCACTCAGGATGATCTGCTCCATGAACTTGCCAGGCACTGAGGTCAGGCCTATATTTCCCTGGATCCTCCTTCCAGCCCTTCTTGTGGATGGGCACCACACCAGCCAACCTCCCCAGTTATCCAGGACTGGTGATAAATGATGGAGAGCAGCCTAGCTAGCTCTTGCTGCAACTCCTCCAGCACCCTGGCATGAATCCCATCTGGACCCATAGACTTGTTAGGATCTAAGTGGCACAGCAGGTCAACAACTACATCCTTCTGGATTCAGGAGGGATATTCTTCTCCCTATCCCTGTCTGCCAACAACTACATCCTTCTGGATTCAGGAGGGATATTCTTCTCCCTATCCCTGTCTGCCAACTCAGTAGCTCAGTTACCCTGAGGATGGACAAGCTTTTTGTTAGACTGAGGCAAAGAAGGTGTTAAGTATGTCAGCCTTTTCCCTGTCTTCAGTTACTGTGTTTCCCCCCTTGATCCAATAAGGATTCCCTGGCCCTCCTTTTGTTATTAATGTAATTATAAAAACACACTTATTATCCTTAACAGATTGGGCCAGATTCAGTTCTAACTGAGCTTTTGCATCTCTAATTCTTGTTCTACATGACCTTACAATATCCTTAAACACTTCCTGATTCACCTGCCCCTCTTTCTAAAGTCGAGACACACTTGTGTTTTTTTTCTTGAGTTCTTGCAGAAGCTGCCTGCTCAACCAGGCTGGGCTTCTTTCCCACTAGCCAGTTTTTGGCACATGGAGACAGCCTGCTCCTGTGCCTTTAAGACTTCCTTCTTGAAGAACATCCAGCCTTCCGGGACTCCCACTTCAAAGTTGCTCCCAATGGACTTTGTCAATCAGTCTCCTCAACAAGCCAAAGTTCACCCTCCAGAAGTCTAAGGTAGCAGTTTTATTAACCCTTCTTCTTGCTTCTCCAAGGATTGAAAATTCAATCATCTCATGATGGCTCTGCCCTAGACAACTTCCAACATTTAGTTCCCCCACAAGATCCTCCCTGTTCACAAGAAGCAGGTCCAATAGGGCACTTTACCTGGTTGGCTCTCTCTCCATTTCTGTCAGGAAGCAAAGATACAACAGCACAACCTTTTACATCCACCATGGAGAAGTTAATCAGTAACAAAGCCAACTCTGGGGCACTTGCCCAAGTGTTGCCTTGACAGGGAATGAGATAAATTGTTAGGAAAGGCTCCCAGCTTCCAATATGGGAAGTTCCACCATTGTTCTTTCCTATTCTTGTCATCGAAGACTTCTGGGCTACACAGAGATTTCATCTTGACCATAAAATGTAAATCACCTCCAAAATCTCTCTCCTCGACCTGGAATATACTTCTGCATTAGCACTATCAACACTGACCTGAATTCTGCAAGGTGAATGTCAAAGAGGACTAACAGCTAAAAAATTCACAGCTAAAGGAGCAGAAGCACTGTTGTTCATATTATTTAAAAATCAACTGCATGCCTCTGTCTCTGACAGAACTCCAGTCAGAAGGAAGACAAGGAAGAAGTATTTCTCTCTCATTTCCCTGATGTTATGATTGCTTAAATCAATATTATCCCAGTATCCCCCAAGCTGAGTCAGAAATGTTCATGCAATTACTTTACATAACCAACTTCAAATTAAATTACATAAAAGGTCATTTTTCCCATAATAGTCTCATTTGCATTTTGTTCTAGAAATGTATTTCCTACTATCAATTACAGGGGTGAAAACAACCCTGTAAAACAAACAAGCCTTGGCTATTTCCTCCAGTCTGTTACTTAATCTGCGAAAAATGACTGTTTGCTGATCGGGAAGAATCACAATTAAAAGCAAGATGGGTAAGACAGACAGTGCACTGCATAATTCTGACCACACCAATGCAGGCAATGTTTACCTGATTCCCAGGTTCTGTTTTGGCTCAAATTTTTCCCCAATGGAATTTTAAAGTTTAGTAAGCTGTTATATCAATTTTTATAATCCAGTATCTTCATAAAATAAAGACAAATATTAGATTCCGGTGTGAAGATGAATCAAGTTAACAGCAACCATCCTCCCTCTCCTTTCTAACAGTAAGCAGGAGAACCTGCATTAACCAGTCCAACTAACAGATGTCTCCACTTAAAAGTCCTATCTACAGTCCAAATTTGCCTTAAGAGACTCATGGAATGACTGAGGCTGAAGGGACCTGAGAAGGTCTTTACATTCAGCGTGCCCCTCCTTGCCAACGAGCAAGCTCAACATCAAATGTGAGCCAGCTTGCTCAGGCATTTGTGCAATCAGGTCTTGAAAAGTCTCCTGTTTATGATCTCTCTCTTGCTCTTCCATTGTGTAACTCGCTGAAGAATCTGGCATCATCTTCCTGTGAACTCCTTCAAAGGTACAAGAAGGATGCCATTAGTCTACACTAAACTTTCTTGTTTTCAAGCTAAACAATCCTGGTTCTCCCAACCTCTCCTCATAGCCTCTGTGCCAATCCCACCAACACCCTGGTGGCTCTTCATTTGATTCAAATTTATTAACAGCTTTCTTATGTATGTGAAGAGGTTAAAACTACACACAGTACTCCAGAGGAGGTTTAATAATTGTTTACCAGCACAGAGTAGTCATTTCCTTCAACCCATACAATTATGACACAGTATCATCTAATAGCTTTCACTTCACACAGTCTCTGGAGTCAACACATGATGCAGAAGAGAAGAAGTGATTTCTCTTTCTTCCTTCCTGTCTTAAACATCAGTTAGCATAAAGGACTGTCCATCAGACCTTCTGTTCCTCCTCTCCACCCAAATGAGGTAAACATGCTAAAAAAGAGGAAGTAGAGGATTCTCCTCATGCTTCCATGTTTTGGTATGAGTTTTGCTATAACCTCTTAGAAAATGCCCCATTTCTCATTTGCACAGGACATTTCTCCCAAAGGGACTGGGCAAGCTTTTGAGATGTCGTATAATAACCAGGAAGGGTGTCTCATTAAAACTCTATTGCAATATTAAAGCAAATATCCAGGAAAAACTTAACTGTGAAACAAACTGAACCACAACGGCTGATCCAACGAACAGGGTATGAATCATAGCTAGGGATCCCCGAGTTTAATTTGTTCTTTGTCAAAGACTCCTCTTGGGTCTTGATGGAAACAGAGGTATTTTCTGTGCCTATTAAACAGGCATGACAAAAGGTGTATGCCTCTCTCATCAGGGAGGTTAGGAAGGCCAGAGGCATCGCAGGCTGACTGGAAGGTGCAGGAGGACAGTTCATCTGACAATACACTAGTAGTATGGGCTACTCCTGCATGCTTGGCAAACATTTTCATTCTGTGTGCAGAATGCTTGAAGGCCTCTCTAAGATAGGTGTATCTGTGTCACCTGACCTGACCAGTTTTGCTGTGTTCACCCTCAGATCCACACTCCTCCCATTATATTCCTGTATCCTCAGAGCAGTAACCCACTCGCAGCACTATGCACCCACCCCTCCTTCCTCCAGACAACAAAAGGGCATGACAGCAGCTGTGTTCTCACACAGATCCTACTACCTAGCAAAGGTAGTTTCAGCACAGCAATATTTTTAAATAACTTGCAATAAGCAAACTGTTAGTGGATGCTTATTAAAAGAAAGGAAGAAAAAGTGTTAAACTCTGATCATGAAAATGACTACAATATTCCATTCTAGATGCAATTTGAAGTGGGCATCACAGGTTAATGGAAAAGCTGCCAAGATAGTTCCAATAATTAATTTTTCTTAACTTACAGTGAAAGCCTTCTAATAAAGGGCTTCCAATGCAGCCCTTGAAAATGAGACTGGCAAACAAAGCATCTCTTACTGTACTCCTAAATAAGACTGAAGTTAATATTTGTATTTGAAGAAAAATGCACACAAGAAAGGGGCCAGTGATTGATGCAGTCACCAGAAAGAACACAGCTGACATTCACTGCTCACCATCAATGCACACCTACGGTGGCAATTTTGTGGTTTACAAGAGAAACACACTGGATTGTGCTGAAGCATGAATAAAGCATGCATCTCCAATAAAATGTTGTTCTTTCCTAAGTTTTCCAAATTTAAAACACTTCTGATATGGATTCCTACTGTTAACAATGGCACATACTTGTAGGGATGTCCAAATCCACTTTGGCTACACATTGCTCTATTTTTTTAAGTCTACCCTGGGCATTTGTATTAAAAAGTTAGCTGAACTGAGGTGAGGACTTACCCTGCTTAAGTTAATTTGCTTTCTGTGCATCATCTGCCCAGCACCTTTACTTGCTTTCGAAGGTTCTCATTACTGTCTTTGCACTTGCAGAAATATGTTTCAATAGGAACTAAAAGAACTACCCTCTCATTCAACTCACTGATTTTTATTTATTTTAAATAAAATCTGAGTCTGCTGATCCAGAGCAAACCACATCAATAAAAGGGCTCTCAATTCCTTGAGTGAGCCTTGAATCAGCAGTTTTGACTTGAAAAGAAATGCTTTGTAATATCTCAATTTTTTTATCATGAAGTTAATGTGTGCTTGTATTTGACATGTGGAAGAAAAGCAAGGGTTTTCATACAGCAGAAACAAAGTCTAGTAATTTCACACCTACCATTCACTAGTCCCTATTATGAACACAAATATGCATATATACAGTTCAAGATGACACCAAAACAAACTTCTTATCATTCTGCAACTTGTGGACCAACAAGTAATGAACTCATTACAAACAGGTTAACACAGCAGTACAAAATGCTAAAACAAGAATTGGATATAGACATATATATTCAAGAGCATCTTTCCACAGTAAATAAATAGAGAGCAAGGGGTCTCCTCCTGGCCCACCTAAACCTGTCCCAGCTTCTTACAACTGACCAAGGGCCCCAAAGGATATGTTATCACAAATAAAGGTAGAATGGTTTATGTTTTTATTGTTCTCAGTTGTGTGTGAGGTGAGGCTGCCTTTTTACAAGATGGTATAAGCCTCTTCCAACATCTTGCATCCTCACCTTTCTCCTCCATTCTCCTGTTCCCATTTCTAGCCTGACTGACACTCTGCACATCTGCTGAAGTCCCCTGGATTCCTTAATGAGCTAAGTCAACCAAAGCACTCTCAGAAAACTACCACAATAGAAGCAGCAACATTGGAAAATGTCAATTTGTGCTGGTTTAGGGAACTGAATTCACTGAGGAAAAGGACTGAGAAGTCCTAGAACCATCAGAGAGACAGGACATGGGATTTTGTATGAAAGTGTCAGCAAAGGGAGATATACCAGCTAATCAGCAGTACTGAGACCTCAGAGCAGATCAGAGTCCCCTCAAGTCTACACTGGATGAAAGCAGCTGAGTTACCTGAAGATTAGCTAAGTACACCTCAGCAGAGAAGACAAAGGAACATTTGAGCTTCAACCATCACAAGCTCACTGCCACCCAAGGTGACTAACTCTTAGCCCTTTGGTCACAGCCAGGAGCCAATAACAAGCTGGATGTATTAATCTCCCACACGTAGGACTATATCGGATAAAGTTGCCAATTACATCATAGCTCTGTGGATGAATATTCTTTGCACCAAACTCACACACTGAGTCCTGAAATAAAACCTGTTCTGCTCCTTAATGAGACTAAAAGTTGGCAAGGTGCCAGACATATCCAGTGACTGCCAATCTGGCAGTGTCATCTCTAAAGTGGAATGAGGATCTTGCCACATTGGGTTAATGACGAATGAGAGAGAAAGAAGGCTCTATGGAATTCATAAAGGACCCACAAATTATGAACTATAAATGTTATCTCTTAACACCACAACCCCATAAGAGGTTCTGTGTGAGGCCTGTATAAAAGAACTGGGTCTCTGACCACACAAGTCAAGAAAGCATTTGCAGCAGATTGGCTGACAGAGAAGACAACCTTCTAAAATCTGATCCCTGTGAAAGAAAACCAAGCTGTTCACTTACATTCCTCTACCAAGTTGTCTGAGATGCTGTAACGAGCCATCTCAATTTGAGCTTACGTTAATCTAGTATACTGGTGTCTTTGAGCTGTTAATTTAGAAGTGATGCCCACTACTGGGTGCAATCATTAAAACCAGGTTGCTGAAATACTCTGATGACAGGAGGATCTACTCCAGACAATGCTACAATAAATGTAAAGGGGACCAAAAGATGTTGCACAAACCCACCCGAGAACCAATAGCGTTGAGTAAAGAGAAACCTACTTTGCCTTCAGTTGACAGTAGGAGCACTGTCTGTAATGACACACAACAGCATGGTAGAGTTGAATTGATTCAACATATTTCATATAATCTACTAATTGTTTGTCTTGATTTCAGACACAATTTACAGTTTTGTTACCACAATTATGTATTTTGTCTTCTTGGAACTAAAGTAACTGTTTCAGTTATACGACACATTATTTTTAAGAAGTCTAATTGTGAGTATACACAGACATGTTTAAGAAAGAATGTACTGACTAATAGGAGAGCATGGCAGTCTATAAATATACAGGAATAATAGACAAACAACAACTGTCAATCAAAAAAAAAAGTAATTCCCAAATGGAACAAACCTTTAAAACCATCAGGATAAACTTCAGGAAGGAATTTAGTGCTTATGTCTCCTTGAACAAAGCGTGGATGGATGATCACTTCTCTTAGTAAGGAAATATTATGAGCCACACCTGAAACAAGAAAATCAATACAAAAATGGGTAAATACATTAATTACAGTAGGAAACTATTTGTAAAAATTTCAGCTCTTATCTCTGTAGATGACATACTTGTCCACAACTTAGACACCACAGAACTGATGTAAGCAAAGCAGTTTTGTTCCACTCCTGCCTCGTAACACCCTCCAAAGACACTTAGTTTGACCAAGTGATCCTTTTGAATTTTTACTTCAACTCTAATTCAAACTCCTCACTAAATCAGTGACAGCAAGCACAATCATGGGATTTTTGGTTCAGTCCTAGCAGATGTAGGCAACACTAGAGCCACCTCCTTGAAATGACAGGTTAGTCATGTCTGTATCAACCCAATTCCAGTGAAACCTGGTCCACTTTGTCATCCTGCTCCCTTACAGACACACACACACACACTTCTGTGGAAGATAAGCATCATAACGAAAGAGAGCAAAAAGCTTTATAACAGATATAACCTTATAACATTTTTTAACATTTTTAAGTCATAAGAGACTCCTGAGGAACTCGGAAAACAAAGAAATCTATTACTTGTTTCACACATGTTTATTCAGACTTGCCTGGCTAATTCTTTCCTTGAATGCCACATTCCTCTCCTTTAGCACCATTCCATGACCCTGACAGGCATACAGTCCACTTTCCCAACCCCAAATCTTTAATTAAAATATTGCTTCTTGACAACTTCTAACAAATGCATTCTAAAGCACACAGCTCAAAGGGTGCTGCCAGTGTCAGTCTGGTACTTGCACACAAAATAGGACCTCTACGTCCTCCTCACAGATGAGTAAAACATTAACTTATTTCCTCAGAGACAAAAGTAATAAACCATACCATTCTTCCAGCACAGGCTGGAAAAAACATAATTAAGGTAGATGTCAGAGCAAGACATGCGCTCAGGATAGTTTACACTGGAAAAATACTGCCTAGGGAGTCTGGAGTCAATGAAAAATGTTTAAAGAGGCTAAAGAAGTCCTTGTCAGGATGCAGCTATAGTTGGTATACCTTAGCTCAGGCAGTGGGACGAGAGAACTTTCTGAAACCTTTCAAACTTTGTTTTCCTTTGAATTTCCTTTGAGCTGCAGAGCCTCCTATAGCTGTGTAAATGCTCAGCTGCACTTTCTCAGAAGTGTCTGCAGTTTAGCACCAAATATAATGGTTGTTAAAAGTCATGTCATCGAAATATTAAATACTAAGAAATCTTTACAGGGGATGGGAGAGGAAAGGAAGTGCAAAGAAAAAACTCAATGAGAAATAAATGTAATTTAAACAATCTTCTGCCTACTGCATGTCAAGTTTTCAAAGAGAATACACCTTCTCTTTTGAGAGTAGCACACAGGTCATCTCTGGAAAGAAAGTTTAAGATTATGCAAGTAACAGAAAGAAAAACACCATCTCATCTTTATCTCAACTCTCTTCTCAATTTTTTGAAAGAAACTTTAACAGAAGGTGTCAAAAAATGTGAAGAGCCACGACAGTTAAATTCTAACTCCATGACTGCCTCATAAACACGAACATTTCTTAACTGAAGATGAAACAGCTAAGCGCTCCCGGAACATAAAATTTCAGTTTATGCAGCTGCTGCATCCGTTCCAGGTATGGATAATGAGGAAGCCACTACAGCAAAAAGGTTACCCACCTGTGTGGTGCACACATTCTCACCCTTCAGGAAACACAAAGTAATTCACATTCTTTCCTCTCAGCGTCAGAGGGACAGGCAACTCCAAATCACCTCGCATTTGCCAGGTCACACCAGCTTTGGTATTAGGTGCACATGGTGAATTATAAAGCACAGAGCACATCATAAACTACCTTGTAGAAAACTTGTCTGTGCTCCTGTAATTCTTGTAGGCACAAGATTCTTAACTTTAAATACAGACATGTTTACGTACCAGTTAGTACGATTAATACAGTGATAACATGACTCAGAGTTATTAGCACATGTTTTCTAACAGTTATAGTCTCAAATAACATGAATAAGAATTAATTGGAAACTCGGGTCCCTTAAGTGCAAAGTGAGCTATTCAGACTTTTCTCCTACACAGATCTCACCAAAGCAAAGACACCAGCAGTTCAGTGACTGAATTAGTGGAGATTCTTCTGCACTACTTCATCACTCTTTGTGTTTTTCCAGTTTAGAAGCATGAATAACATTCTTGTTATTTTATGTGCAGACCAGTTCAAACAGTTTTAAAGCTTTTTTTCCCCTACAGCCTGCTGCTGGTGTGAATTTTCAAGCTCTCTGTGTGGCCGTCACTGAAACCACTTCCAACACGCAGTCAGACTTGACTTCACTGAATCATGAAGTCATAGCTTTAAAGACTAGTTCTAGATGATCTAGATGTTAGGATTACTGGGTTTATTTGGATTTAGGTTGGACTGGATGATCTTTAAGGTCTTTTCCAACCTTATCATTACTGTGATACTGCGATCAGCCATTAAGCAGGACATTATACAACCAGCCCAAGGGTCACAAGATAAAAATTTGACTATTTGATTAAAAAAGGATCAGCCTCCTTACTGTCTGCGACCTAGATAGTTATTCATGGACCCATAAGCTTTAAACAACAAAAAATGTTTTTAAACTTATGTTAAATGATTGTAACTGGAAACAAAGCGGTCTTTCTTTGGCTCCTCAAATCTTCCAATTTAAACAGTAAGTTGAAGTATGGCAGAGATTTTCATCTGTTAAGTACAGCTTTGGGCCTGTCATTGGAAGACAAAAGAAGATCTCTTCAGTGCTCCCTGACTTTGACAGACTCTAGGTTTTAAACATACTACAATGTGTAACCAGATCATCTCTTGTTTTTCTTTCCTAAACCGCTGTAAGATCCCTGGTGAGATGATGGCTGATGACAGCTGACAGAGAGCTTGGTGTCTCAACTGACTGCCCCAAAAGACCTGAAATAAATAAAAAAATACCCTAGGTATCTTAATTGTTTCCAACGCACACGCATGAGAAGAATCAGAGGCTTCTGCAATGCTTTAAGCTCCAAAATTCTTTTAATGAGTTCAACAGAGCAGACAAGCCTAGGTGTTGGAGAAGTGATCTAAGTATTTTACATAGGTAAATGTCATTTTAATATGCAACCACGTCCTTTTAAAGTAAGAGGAAAGGCTCTCTTTATCAGTCTCCATGGTCTTTATGTGAGCAACGACTGCGCAGCTGATGTGCTTCTCAAAACCGAGTTGATACCTTCAGTGATGTTCCAAATTGTACAGCTTTAAAAAAGAGTACTAGTGTAATCCTTCAGTATAGAAGTTTTAGCTTTGCAGTTTAGCATGACCTCTGTCAAAGTTCACAAGGTCTCCATCTGTGTGTGAGTAACGGCTAGGCTACAGAAATATGGACCCCTAGAGCAGCTTGCTCCTGACTACCTGCTGCTTGCAAAACACTGGCCAGACATTAGCCTCGCACTCTCACAGGATCAAACAGAGGCTAACAGGCAGTGCTTATTTCATGCAAAGTTAGGCACTAAACTGAAGTATATTGTATTTATGTTGCAGTGGTTTTCAGGGAATTTTTCTTGACCAGGTCTGCAGTCTGCCAGGAACAAAATCACATTTGTTAACCTGACAAGCCATGACATTTCCAACCAACAAACAAAAACCTAAGCTATACCAATTTATTTCCCCTCCAGAAAACAAAATTTCACTTCAGCATCAATTTTTACACTGTAAAGACTGATGTAGTACCACAGTTGCAGTTATATTGGTTTTTCTCCAAGTCAAAATATAATAAAAAATAATAATCAGTGTTCCCTGTACCTCTGGTTTTTTATTTCACTTGGCTTCATACAATATTGCATCAGTAGAAGCAGAAGCTCAGTTTAACAAGTACTTATTGAACATAATCTTTGACACACCCCATTCCAGAACGCAATTTTGAAAGAGTGTGGATCAGTTATTAACTTCAAGAGATCTAATGAAATTTAAAAATATTTGTGTGTTTTATATCTAAGAACCGTGTTCCTGAGGTTGTTAATTTTCCAGTTAAACTGCAGATATTGCCTAATAAGCACACTAAATAATCACAGCACTGACCAGAGCTGATTAATAACCACTAATTGAAGAAACTCTTATTTAAAAAAATTATAATCAGAAGAAATTACTCACTGTAATTTTGCTTTTTTTTGCTTCCTTCCCTTTCTCACTCTCTGGATTGCATCTGCCTTGAAACCTTGCCAAATACACAAGGTTTTTATTAACTTTCAAACTGTATCCTACCTCCTAGCCTATCTTTCCAAGAAAACACAAAGAAAAAGGCAGTAAGATTCCTTTTCTTGAAAATAAAAATTTTATAGCAAGTTTAAGGACAGAATATCACACCACATTTCACCCTCTAAAAATAAGAACTTGGAATGTTTTCATTGCAAGTATTTACTGACACTAAACATATTCAGTGTTGATTAGCCCTTTTACAGTATTACGCTTCTGTCATCTTGACGTCTGCAAACACAAATCTGCATTTATCCATGTAAACTTAATTGGAGTCCTACATGCCTCTCTGTAGATAAGCAGCTGAATATGCTTCACTTGCTGATAATTTAAAATTGTGCTAAGTGGAACAGAAAGAACTTTATCTGCATACTTACTGATGGCAAAAATGTGTGGAGCAGAGTACTAGAGATTTCTCATTAAAAAGCTAAATTAACCCAAATAAATTTAAATGCTGAATAAGAATAAATACTGTGAAGTTCAGGAGGCATCCCAGTTGATTTATCTAACTAGAAAATAGTAAAACATTAACCATGCTCAGCACTGAGCACTATGTTACTCTCCACTTGGGGCATTATCATAGATTTGCACAGACTATGAAAACGTCACTTCCAACACAGGAACTTTTCAAAGTTCACAACTGCTACCCAGCTAGTCTCCATCTTTGCAATTCCCAAAGTTGTCGTAATATTCCCTAAAAACCTCAACATTCAACTCCTTACCTTTCAAAGCCTGTGTTTGCTTTAATTCACTTAAGAACAGGCTTCTCTACATACAAAGGCCCATCTCAAAAGTGAGAAGAAAGGCTTTTTTAGCTTTGTCATTTCAGCATACAAACATCTACATCAAGTTCTCACTTGACCAAGAACACCATCCACCCTCAGAGCTGAACACGTATCAATTAAAGCATTAATTCTTCTAGATATTCAGGTCACAGACCAGAATGAAGGGGTAAAAAAACCAGCACCATATAACATATAATAATATCCTACTGTAAAAATTATTAGTTCAAACTGAGACTGGATTTTGTACTGCATGCACTTTATGATGTTAGCAAACACATATGAATGCTTGAATCAGCACAATAATTAGAAGCAGAAGTTAAACAAGCTTTGTCAAAAACAACTGGAATAAAATGGATGGCCATCCTGCCATCACCCTCTCCTCAGCTCTCCAGAAGGGGAACAGAACAGCAGAGTAACATCATATCTAAGGGGCACAAACCAAGACAACAGCACTTGTCTTATAACACCTCCTCTGTCCTGCACACTGCATTTCTTACACTTTTTCACTGCCACAACTCTTTCTTCCTTAATTAAAACAATCAAAACTCCCCCACGGAAAAAAAAACAAACACTGAAACTAACCACCTTATTTTAGAATCATAAGGGATTGGAAGGGACCTCAAAAGATCATCTAGTCCATCTAGCCACAGCAGGATCACCCAGACCAAGTCACACAGTCAGTCAGGGTTAGAAGGGACCACAGGATCATCCAGTTCCAACCCCACTGCCATGGGCAGGGACACCCCACCCTAGATCAGGCTGGCCAGAGCCTCATCCAGCCTGGCCTTAAACACCTCCAAGGATGGGGCCTCCACCACCTTCCAGGGCAACCCATTCCAGGTTCTCACCACTCTCACAGTGAAGAACTTCCTCCTCACATCCAGCCAACTGCATCAATAGCATTGCCTTCCTTGTTCATGTATGCTTCAACTGCCCTTCCCTTCCTCTTTCCCCTCCCATAACAAAATGGTCAATAATCCTTCCAAAACTACACACCATAAGGTACCACTGACAAGCAGTGATTCCCACTCCCTCCCCTGTGACTGGCTTAAGCAAAAACCCACAGGAGAAACAGTTGGGAGAATCCTCCGTCACGGCAGCATCTGCTCTCCAAGCTGACACATCCTGCAGTAGCTCCTTGTGGGTTGGAACCAAGTTTGTTGCTTTCCCTTCTCCTGTTTCATACTGACACACGTAGGAATCAGCTGGTCCACGCTGCAAAGAGCCACAATGCCCTTTTTTAAGAACAAACACAGATACTATATGCTGGCTTTGCAGGAGAACTGGTTTACATACCAAAGTTGTTTTATTTACAATGCCAGTGAGCGCAAGGCATGGTCGAGGAGAGTATAAAGCTTACCTCTGAGAAGTATATTTTCACATATATATATGACAGAGTCATTCACCAATTGGTTACATCTGGATTTAATTGAAGTTCATTAAATCCTTTATACCTGATAAATAATTTACTTGAAATCTATGATGTTACACTACAATTAAGGTGGGATGGGTTTTTTGCTGAGTGCCTCTTCCACAGCACTAAGCACAATACTCTCTGTTTCTCCTGTTTAACTCAGACAACAGTTTGCTGCTGTTGCTGTTCTGGAAGGTGTGCATTCATATCAGAATTCACTTCTATATTCCTCTCAAACATTCACCACTTCCTCATTTTCTTTACTATGCTTGCTGTTCAAACCCATGATGAATACCTCAACCCCTGCAGCTAGTAACTCCCTTATTCCCCCTGCTTCTAGTCCTTCTTGCTCTATCTGCTGCTTATTCCTCAGAGTTCATTCTTCTTTCTCCCAAATGGTCTTCTACATTCCTTTCTCCCCACTGTGAACAGAATCTCGACAGAGAGCAGCTGACTTTACACAAACACTCCTAATTTCTTGTCACTGCTTTATATTTTAATAAACAAAGAGCAAGAGAAGTCAAAGGCAAGATTTCAAGAATCTATGAGCCAAGTGAGCTATCAATCAAATTTCTAGTGAACTGGCAATCAATTCTACTTTCTTAATAAATACATTTCTGTTATTTCAATAGATTAAAAACACATATAGCCATTCATACCTACACTGTGCAGAACTTCATACGGGGTTTTTAAAAAATAACAGATTATTCAGCATCATAAATCACGTCACAAACGCATGTTAAGCCTTTAGAGAAAATGAGTACAATCGCACCTCATGCAGTAGACATACAGAAAATGCATTCTTCCCATATCCTACTTCTCTTGTTCAGATCAAAAAGAAGAAACAAGACCTTGAGCTTCTGAATAAAAGTTTTGTAAAACAAGAGAAAGATGAACTGCTACAACAGCGCACACTCACAGGAACCAGCACACACCTCAGGCTGATGATCAACAGCATCTCTGTGCTTGACCAACCTCTTGAACTTTTCAGTATCCATAAGTTCTCCACTTGGATAAAACAAAAAGTTTGTGTTTCAGACAAATCTGGGTGAGAACTGAACAGGAATCACCCGTGAACAATACTGCAAGTCCCACAGATAAGAAATGCTACCTAATTAGACCTTTCCTCAAATCTCAAGTGAGATGAATTCAGATCAGTTCTCAATAGAGGAGTCTGTTCTTATCGTCTGTTCCTATCAGAATAATGTAGGCTGTAAAGGGCATTAAGAGATCATTGAATCCAATCCATCAGTCTAAGTTGTGCTACCCTAGACTTTCATCTGCTCCTATTAATAACAATATATATATTACATAGGAAAAGAGATGCATACTCCACTTCAATGACCACACTGAATGCACATTGAGTTAGTCACAATCTCAGCATCTACCAACCAACAGATATAGAATTCTTTACTTGCAGTGTGGGTAAGTTGTTCTCCAGCCCAAACTGTAATAAAATGTTATGGCAATGGGTATTTTCAGAGCATAGCACTGTTGAACATATTACAATTTGATCTAATCAGTGTTTGTAATTACAAGCTATTTAAATAATAAAATAATAAAAAATAAAATAAATAAAAAAATAAAAAATAAAATAAAATAATAAAATAATAAAAAAACCTGCTATTACAAGCATTTAAATAATATTTTGTTTAAATCTTGCTTAAAACACTCAAGTTTTGCATAATTCTGGTTTCTTTTAAAATACTAGATTTTTTTTCAATAGAAAATTCAATTTCCTTAGAGATGTTGTCAGGCAGATTTAACTAGGAGGGACGAATGAACCATGGATTCAAGGCCAGATACTATTCAGTCCTAGAAAACAAGTCAAAAAATACTGTAGAGTCTAAGGACTTGTTCCTTGTAAGTAGAATGAAGCTAAACAGGAATGGGTAACTGTTGGATATCCCGAAAGCCACTGTAGCAGAAATTGAATGTCTGTTCATGTCCAGTAGAAAAAGAGCAGCAGAGTTAAGTCCTTGCACTTCACACTGTCAGCACACTTCCAGGCAGCCTGGATGTGTCACCACCTGGAAGGTCTTGGTGCACCTTCAGTCCCTGGATTCTCTGCCAGCTCTGCCATAAATGACATTACATGGTGGCATTTGTCTTCTAAGAACTGAATAAAGACCACTGATTTGATGCAGGTCAGCAAGCAACCATCAAAATATTAGTGACTAAAAGTCCTTACCAACTTTTGCCTACTTTGAACTGGTGACACAGAAGTGATGGGAAAGACTCCATCTTCCATTAGCAGTCCCTAAGCTACCCATTAGATGGTCCTTGACCTGCTACCCAGTCACCCCATCCCATTCCCACCCTATGTGAGTGAATGAGCATTTTTGTTTACAGAAATGCTGCAATTCCTGGGAATTTAGATTCTCACAGTGTGTATTACCAGTACAATTCACGCTGACTCCAGCTGGCATTGCTTAGCTGAAATGCTCTGTAACTCAGAAGGGGCTTGTTACTTACAGGGAAAAGCACTGTCTCTAAAACACAAAGCAAACGTAAAAATTGCTTCCAAGGAAGGCTGTAGGGGTCAGAAGGCCTGTGATCAGAAACAGGAATACAGATGAAGACTATGGTGATCTCTAAATAGTTATGTAGGGACTCACTATTCAAATATAAACCCAAGTACCTTCAAAAATAGGTTAAAAACCCTATTTTTTATCTTTTACTACTCTCAGTTATGGAGAATACTTCATGTGAGGCACTTGCACATAGGATCAAGGTATTTAATATTGTTTTACACTGCACCCAACATTTGAAAGCAAAAACATACAATCATTTCAGGGGAAAAAAGCATTATATTGCTTTTACTCTTCTAATCTTTTCTTATTTTTCTCCATGTAAATATTAATATATTACTACTACAATTTCATCACCTGTTAAAGTTACTTGAACTTACTAGAGATGGCTCCTTTGACCATCAATGCAGTTCAGCAAATTGCAGATAGGACAGTTTGTAGAAATTACTCTATCAAGCATCATTCACACTAGCCAAGAGAAAATATAATATCCATAGATGCGCCATTTTAATTTTAAATTGACCCTGAGAAGAAACTACCAGCTCTGTAAAACTACACAAAGTCCTGTTGGTTTCCAAATGGAAACCACTGGCCATGTCTACTCCAAAAGGCTGGGATAGATTAGCTGTAGACTACACAGGGATTACATATGGATGNCGTGTTCCTGTGCAGCTTGGTCTGGGTGATCCTGCTGTGGCAGGGGGATTGGACTGGATGATCCTTCGAGGTCCCTTCCAGTCCCTAATGATTCTATGATTTTATGCCCTAGCTGTTGCCATGCAGTGCAGAGATGAGCATCAAGGCCTTTTCTGCTTCTAACCCCACCCCATCAGTGAGCAGGCTGGGGGTACCCAAGGATAGAAAGGGGACACAGCTGGGACAGCTGACCAAAGAGACTTTCCATACTGTATGAAACCATGCTCAGCATAAAAAGCTGGGTGAAAAATAAGGAATGCAGGGATGTTCAGAGTTGCAGCATTTATCTTCCCAAGTAACCATGACACATAACCACACCTGCCTACCTTGCTTTACCTATTAAGCTGTCTATATCTCACCCCATGCATTGTCTCACTTGCACTTTTCCAACTCGCTCCCCCATCCCACCAGGGAGGAGTAAGCGAGTGGCTGTGTAGTGCTTAGTTGCCAGCTGGGCTTAAACCACACCACCAAAACATCTAAAAATGTGTTCTAGAAATCCATCTACTTTTGAAACCAGTGTTAAATTAAAATCTGTCCTTTGCAATACTTTTTTTTTTTTTTAACAAAAAATCTCATCCCCCTCAGTTCATTCATTACCTCTTTCAACTATTTTAATAGATGGATAGCTTTTTCACAGGTAGGAAACACTACAGAGGTAGCAGGTATGAACAATGAAATGCACACATACTAATAGAAGGCTGTAAAAAAAAATCAAGACTGCAAATTAGTAATTTTCAGCTGTATGGTGTTGTGTCCTTTGTAGGTGGGACTGAAATTATGTGCACGTACATCTGGGTAAAATACTTCAGAATAAACCATCAGGTTCCATCACATATTGGCACACACAATAAAAGATGATGCTACACATACAAGTCTAATTCATTAAATATAATACTTGTAGCATCATTTGCTATTAATACAACTGAACTAAAATCTAGAGTCTGTCTCTATTAAAAACAACTCAAAAATAACCTCCAACAAATCCCACCTAGCTGTAGTGGTATAAACTTGTCTTATTATTATTATTATAGTATTATTCCCTTATGTATTAAGTTTATAATTTAATCAGCTGTTATACAGCAGGGGTTTACATCAGCACATTGCATTGCAATAGCTGCACCACTATGAATCCACTTTAAAGTTAGTAGTCCACTTACAATGGCTAATCCTACCACCTGTCTGGCTACACTGAGGTAAAGGGATGTTATTTTTCTCCAGACAGATAAACCTGGTCTGACATGGCATCTCTAGTATTCAGCAAACAACACTCAAGCCAAAACAAGTTTTACAGTGAAACTCACACGGCATCTGTCCTGTTCCACCTCCCAGCCATTCAGAGGAGGAATTAAACAAGTGTTTTAAGTCTCTGTCCCATCTGAAACCACAGAACAATCTGCCCAACAATCAAAACAGGGTACAAAGACAGCAAATCCTCCAACAGTTGTATCCTGGTTCTTGACCAGTAATGGAAAAGCTAATTCCCCCAAACACCCACGTAGTTAAGAGGTAAAATCAATATTTTTGCCACATTACAGTTCCCTTCTCTAACCACCCCCATGATTAAAAAGCATTAAAAAATGCTACTGTCCCCCTCCTCTATCCTGAGTTATCGTAAGACAGTGGCAAAGATCTAAACATTTCTCCCACACAAACCAGTCTACAATTCTCCCCTTTCTGCAATTTAAAGGAGTTAAAGTCATCATGGCTAATTCACCCCTGCTGCTTGGAAGGGCTGAAAGAAGGGCTGCTTCTCCTAGGCAGTCATTCAGCAAGAGATGAAATGAGTTCTAGCAGCCCACATCTGTATCTGCCCAAACATAAACAATTACCTCCAAAGTGAGAAAAACACATACAATTAAATACTGCCTTGTGATACTATTTGACCATAATGTATTGAACTACTATATATGTATACCTGTAATTTTAAATTTCTTACACTGCAGTGGCCATTTTTTCCCCCTCTACAACAAAATAAATGAGTCATTCTGTGAAATTCTTCATGAATGGTGACCTGGCAGTGCTGGGTCAATGGTTGGACTCTATGATCTTAAAGGCTTCTTCCAATCTGAAGAATTCTGTGATACTGTGAGTTTAAGGAAATTATTTCAATATTTATATCATCATATTCAAGCAAAAACAGCAGCGAAAAAAATTAAGTCTCTTTAGATTTGATGTATCTTCTCAGCTTAATTAACACAAGCTTTTCCCATTTTAATTTGCACTTAAGAAGCAGGAAATTTACTCAATTTGCTAATTACTACATTTTCAAGCTGTTTTCTTGAAATAGATGGCAGCCTATCACACTAGGAACCCAAATTTCATAGTTACCTCGAATTACGTAATTGTCCAAAGCCTCTTCCATTCTTTTCAGTGCTTCAGCTCTATTAGAGCCATAGGTAATCAGCTAAAAAGGAAAAAAATACGGTATTTAAGTTAGCTAAGAGTGTTTGTCTCTAAAATCTAAATGGTTTGTAGAGCTTCTGCAGTCACAAAAACATTTCTTGCACATTACTGCATCTGTGCTTCAGAGGTTCTGTAAAACATCGCAAGAAAAATTAAGATCTAACTCATTCAATGAAAGAAGGCAAATTACTTTTGCTTCATCAAACTTTAAGGATCTGAACAGCTCTCCTCCTCTTTACAGGCCAAGAATATTAGAGCATAAGTTCAAAATGCAGTTGGTTTTCCTGACTTCTAATGCTCAACAAATTTCCAAGTGTGAATCTTTTTGATAACTGAACCCTGACTATAGTGCCACATTTTATCAATACGTTCCTGATGAATCAGAACTGAGGCTAAGAGACATTATCAAACATTTCTTTCACTAATTCCTTTTAGGAAGCCAGAATTAGTATTTTAATTCTGGCTAGGTTAAAATACTGGCAGTACCTAGGTCTGAAAGTAATGACTTCTGTTTAATTAGAATACTTTTAACAATCAGAAACTGGAAGGGAAATAATTCCTGTGACAAAACTTATGTTTAGAAGTTATACTGGATTTCCTGAACTCCACAAGCTCCTGCGCTTTTTTCCTATTCCCCTGAGCTATGTTATGCCTAGCACCTCTAAAAGACCAATCATTTACCAATCCTTTAATACACTCTCCCTCATTTAAACAAATCTGTGCATAAATTAGTGCTTCATACCTGTAGAATACTGAAAAATAATCAACTCACTTTTGAGATCATAGGATCGTAATATATGCTAATGTCACTTCCTTGTTGTATGCCACTGTCAACACGTACCTTCAAGAAGAAGTAAAAATTATTATATATTATAAAAATAATAAAATTCAACATGAGGATTAACTCTCTCAGCAGGTTTAAGACATAACACACATGAAGCTTAACAAGCACAACTTGCCCCTTGAAGAACTAGAATAATAATTTGTTTTCAGAGAAGCTGAGAAGTGGGAAGGGCAGCTTTTTCCCCCAGCAGGAAAAATACTTCCAGTTATCCTCCTCTTTAAAGGAAAAATTTAAAAACACTGCAGTCTTTGGTTGATAGTAAAAATTCTCCTTTGTTCTCCTAGAATGCAGAGTAAACACATTAAATTTAACAACCGAGGTTGTGCTACACACACCAAACTCCAACTTTGAACAGATCCAATCCTGATTCAAACCCTGTAATAAAAGACAATTGTAATTATTTCTCTGACTGACACCCGGCATGAAGGATGCCCCTTATAATCACATCCCTTCGGCGTCTATATGTAATCAAGGCCCCCATGTTCTGCCAAAGCCCTTCCCAGAGCTCCAGTAGGAATACTAGTAGGGAGCGTTCAGCGGGAACTTTGGAGCTCTGCTTATCAGCTCCATAGGAATACTGATCCTGTGGTTTTCATGTCTGTAACACTTTCCTTCTCTGCCTCACCCTCTCAACTGTAAACCGTTTTTTTTTCTATTGCTGCTGTTCCCCCAAGGCTTTAATGTTTACACAGCTTTTTCCATGGCTTTGCTTTGTAAGGACACAGCCCCAATTAAAGCTCTGATTCTGCAATATTCATGGAAAAGAATAACACAAGTTCAAAAATTTCTTTTGAAGAGGCTGATTGCTGTTAACCAGCCAACAAGTTAGTTAGTATAATGCTGATTCTTGTTTTCATCTCTCAGTTTGATTTCATCACTGTAGCAAGGAGGTTAGCCATATAAAACTTTTCCAAATGAGCAATTTCTGGGGAATAAACATTTATCACATTGCTGCTTTTGAGGGCTGGAATCTGAAATATTTTTTAAAAACTAATCCAAATAACTCAAGAGTGATAAACGCATTCCAGGGATCATAAGGATGGAGGGCTCCAATCAAAGCTGTTGAAGCAGCAGGGCTCCAACGTACCACATTGTAAAGGGGGTGGGAAAGAGGGTCCTGGAATCTCACTTAAATCTTCACCTGTGGGAAGGAACCTTTGTAATAAACAGCAGCTCATCTGTCTGCAGCAAGGCAGAAAAAGGTCAACGCAACGGCTGTTAGACCTTTAATATTTTAATTTAGGCAATTATCAAGGGACCACATGTAGAACCTCTTGTCTACAGAATCCACATGAGGGCACGATGATGACTTTATTATCCAAATGACATAAAAAGATACCCTAGCAGGTGTACTCACTTCACTTGCCTCCGTAAGAAACATTGTCTGGCTAGTTTTTATGACATTAAATTCTTTTGATTTTGAAAAGATGACCTTATTAATATATTTGTACTTATATATTCACACTTATGTACTGATATATTGTTTCTTATAGATTTACTTGTATAGTATGTGCATTCATGTACAAAGGCAAGAGCACTTCCGCAGCACTTTTATCCCATCTTATCCAAACGTACCTCATCTATCTTACCTAGGCCCCCCACTACCCATATCAGGGACATTTAACATTAGCTACTGATCAGAGGGTGGTACAGACGTGTCATGGTTGCATAAAAAACATGCAATGTATTTTCCAACTTCCCTTGTAACTGCCACACCTCCCAGGACATCTGCCTACTTAATGCACACTCTCTCACGTTCAGATCAGAAATAATGAATGCACCTACTCAGTCCCAGATAAATTCCTTGCCCATTATATTTTTTGTAATAATAAATGCATCTATAAGGCGTGAAGGTATGACATATGTACTCCACTTCAACTATACTGTGGCTTTGGTCGCCAAAGAAGTGCCTATGAAGTGATTCCATACACATCCATACCTATGTATTTATACATTTACATCACATTTTGAAAATGAAAGGAAAAAATACACTAAAAGGTACATAAGTGTGACCCACAGTAAGCAGGGTAGACATTAGATTTAATGTAAGTAGACATTAGATTTAATGTAAGGCTTCTGAGCCTTCAACTACATGCTCTGCCTGCTGTGTTACTGTTCACACACAACATACCACTACACAATTTACACTTTGCCTAAGGACAGTATCTTAAAAAATGAAAAGGTTGCAGGGAGAATTTAAAGTTATTAGAAGTCCTGCACAATTTCCTGCTTTAAAAAAATAATCTGGAGTTATCCGTAGAAGTTTAATTTCCCAAAAATATGGTCAAGATGACAAAAAATGACAGCAGAAAAAAAAAACACATTTACGATCTTCAGTTCTCCCTGTGGTGCTTATGTTTTCAGAGCCTGGTAACAGTAGGTGACTTTATAAGCTATATGGTGTGACAGAACTTAATGAATATTGGCTGGAAAAGAAACACTAATTCAACAGATACTCAGTACAATGTGCTTCACTTGATAAATAACAGCTATGCTTGTTAGTCCTCCACGTCACGTATTTGCTATCAACCCATGTTCTAAAGTACCAAAGAAAGGTTAAGGTTCAAGGTCCCTCTGTACTCTACAGTTCATTGGTGTTACAGCCCCAACATTTTTATTGCTGTGGCACGATCATGATGTGCCACTGTGACACTAAACAGTAAACTGAAATATAACAAAATCTTTGTAAAGAAAAGCCAAAGCAAAATCTTTGTCCCGGTCCTGCAATGAACTCCTAGTGCATCAAACTCCACTTCCCAACGGACAGGTTCTCCTATTTCTCAATTCTATGCCATATCTAACCCTAACTAAGAGCTTTCTCTTTCTGATAAGCCATTAAAAGACCAGAGTGCTGATCACACTGGCAAAGGGCAGTGCTGGGGCTCTTCAGACACGGCAGTACATTTGCTGTGGTGTGTGAGAGCACTGAACGTGAGTGCCCACTGTTGTAATGCACGGCTGTGTGATCTTACACTTTCTTACCAAGGGTGAAAAAGATACCATAGTTACAACTTCCACGTTCCAAGGAAATTACAAAGTACAGGACAAAAGTCACTGGTATATTCCTAATTAAAAAACCCTCACACCAGTTCCACCAGCTTCAGCAGCTGACACCCTGGCACAGTTAGACAACCAGAAACACGGAAGAAATTCATCAAAAACGCACTTTACAATACAGTACTCGTTAAGCTAAAAACTCTGTTTGAAACACACTACAAGTCTCCATTCATGCTTTTTAAGCCAACTTGTTGACAAGTCTAAAATCTAAAATGCAGGAAGCAAACCCTGTGGCACAATGGGCTTGTAACATTAAACTTTTTTAGTCACATTAATTTTGTTCTTAGCGGCATGACATTCTCAGGAGAAAAATTAAGTCTCTCAGTGTCAGAAAATGTGTATTAAGACAGCAAACCATGAGAGTCTACATAAAAATAGCTGTTCTATTTTTAATATGACATTAGAAGTAAGCAGAAAGAGAACAGCCTAGACCCTCTGTATGAGCTCCTCAAGCCATTGCTCTGAATCCTCCAGCGTAATTAAAATTTCTTTCTTTGGTACCACAATGGACCACGTGAAGCAATCAGGCATCTCCCATCCTTCATTTTCAATTCACCTCTTCCTCCAAGCACAACTCCCAGCCCACCCTGTCTACCTGACAAGTGACAGCCCAATCTGATTAAATGCTTGCAAGGGAGGGGACTCGTGGGCCTCCATGACAGGCCAAAAGTGATCGCCATGGAGATACATAATTACAGCTGTCAACGCGTCTACTGTCCTGCTGGCATCAATTTGATTGCTCCCAGCAATAATGATAGACAAAGCTTAGTGTGCACTCTCCTGCACCCAATCACTTTATCTATTCCGTGGTCCATTTAGCTGACATGCAACATTCACACAAGCAAATAACAGCAGTAAGCAGAACATTTAAGGCATTTTAATTGTTTTTTCTTTGTACGGATGGTTCACAAGCGCAAATGTTATTACATAAAACTCCTGCTGCAGCATTAATTGAAGAAAGATTTGGTGGGGCAAAGACTGTAGGGGGTATAGTTTGTCCATTATCACTTGTACTTTCAACAGGTCTCACGTTTGGAAAATTGCAAATTGCAAAAACTTGCAAGGGCAAAATGTTTGACATCCTGTTAGCTATTACAACGTGGTGAAAACTTCTAACAAACACTGGAGGATTCATTATAAATTCTTATTAAATACACTCTTTGTTTCATTTAAAAAAAGTTTAGATACATCCAGTGATACCTTGTTCCCTCATCTCCTCTTTAAGATCACATAATGCCTTTTAGATCTTCACCATTTTTTCCTGCTTTCAAGCTTTGAACACAGCGTGAAGCCTTAAAGACCAGAAAGGGTCAGGTCCCTTTGGAAAGTGCACGGGCAAAAACAATTTAAGAAGCGAAATAAATCATATATCCAATAACATCTCCACATTTAAGATTCCTTTTGTAACCTTTCGCTGTTTTCCATGCAAGCAATCACACTGAATAATCGTATTCACAGATGGCACAGCCTCACCGTTCTGCTGACACCGTGTCACGTACACGCGCACTTATGTCTTAAGACTATTGTGATTCTACTGAAAGGAGATGTCCTTGTTCTTCTACACAACGCAGAAAACACTGCTCAACTGCCATTCCACAGAGTTAGACTGCATCCTGAAGTGTGTAATAATTGCCTACCAAATCTCCTCTATCAAGTCTACAAAGCTAAACAGAAAACGCTGGCAGTTTCAAACTGGCTTCCTCGGTTGCCTGTGCTTAAAGAGCTGACTCCACATTTCACTGTCCTTTCTAATCACCACAGTATTTAAACTACAGGAGTTTTAGTTTGAAAACCTTAAGACAAAACTTAAAGGAGCTAACAACGTATTTCAACATACAGTGGTTTTTTGTTACACATTTAAAACCTCTTTTGGAACTGTATGTTTTCAAGTAGCTTTTCAGGTTGCACGTATTAGGATTGCCATGTCCTGCCCCACACCCTCACCCAACACAAAGCTGGAGAAAAGGCCAGATTTACAAAGCTGCTGACTACTTACAGTCTCTCTCCATAAAAGAGAGAGTCAGCACCTATGAAAACCAGAACAAAGCTACTTACACTTGGCACCTGCAACGGTTCCTGATACTGAGACAGTTTACCGATGGATGGCAGGCCAAAAGATTTGTAGGGGTCCTGAAATACAATTCAACATTGGAAAGCATTAAGCTTTTACAGATGTGGAGAAGGAAATATTCAAAAGCTTGATGTCTAACAGAAACTACTGCTGGAATGTTTGTTTTCTTCCTCAATTACTTGTGTTGAAGTATCATCCACTTGTACCTGTGTCTCCAAATAAAGAACTGGCAGCAAATACATTGTCTTGCATCGCACTGAAAAAGCAGGAATGAAGCTAAGATACACCACCAAAACATGCAAAGACAACACTTTCATTTGCTACACGGTGTCTGGGATTACAGATGGGAAAGTATTTGGAAGGGTGAAGTTGAGAAGAGCATTTAAAGAAAAAAATTCAGACATATAAAGGCCAGTTAGAAATTCAGTTATCTTAAGAAATCATAACTGACCTTTATGACTTTGGGAATCTCTTACATAAGGAAATACTGACACAAACTTAAGGGGACAGCAAATACATACATGGCCTTCCTAGCCTAATTCATGGCAAAGTGGTTGAATACCTTACATGCTTATAAATGTGAGTAATTAAAAAACAAAAGCCTAAGCATCAGTTACTCCAGAGTAAAGGCTACTCATACTCACAATAGCTTCTGCAACAGGGCAAGTTCAAGCCGTTCAAGGTGCCGAGTACGTTTGAAAAGCAGTTAGTTAAAGCATTCCTAATCCAAAATGAAGGACTTTCAGCAGCACTTTTTAATTATCAGATCTTGATTTTCATGTATCAAAAGTGACAGCAAAAGACATGACTCTGAAATGTCCTAAATGTGCTTGAAAATGGGGTTTGTACTTTAGAGCAACCTTCTTGGAGGTGAGACAGAGAATGTTACCATAATTATGAAGTTATTTTCTTGGAAAGCACTTCAAAAATCTGTCCTATAAGCTCCAGTTTGAGAAGACACGCAACTTGTTTTTTCAACGACCTATTAAAATATTTACGTGTAACAAAAATTCTGCAATCCATTAAATTTCAACTGCCTTGTTAACAAGTTTCAAGAACAAAAGTTTAAAAAGCCTGTGAGCACGAGCTAGCTACAGCAAATAACTCCAGCACTGCACCGTTAAACGTGAATAGACTATACAGCAAATGTCCTTAGGAATAAACCTTCGTTATCTCTTCTATAATTGCTCCTTTTGATTTTCAAGGAAAGAGCTATGTTGTAACATATACTGTAATTTTAATTACAAAATAAAAACATTGCAAACCTACAAAAGCTCATTAACCACTGGTGTTAATCATGACTTCCAAACTACATATGGCATCTATCTGTACCCAGGTATTACTACTCCACAAGGCAACCACCTCCCCTCCTGCCCATTTACCTCAGCATAAACTCGACATTCAATCGCCCAGCCATTGATGGGAATATCAGCCTGTTTGTGCCTGAGAGGGTAACCCTTAGCAACACGGATCATTTCTTGGACCAAGTCCAGGCCGGTAATGCATTCTGTGACGGGATGTTCAACCTGCGAGGTCAACAAACGTCAGTCAGTAGGTAACAAAAGCACTAAAAAAAATTCTCTGTAAACAAACACAGATAAACAAAAAATCAGACCAGATGAAGAAAATTCCAGAAATATGCTCTCTTCTTGGTCTTTTTTCCCAAAAGAAAACGTTTTCTTGACCAACTCTGGCAACCATCTTCTTTGCAGGGAAAGAAAACGATTATCAGAGTAACTAGGAGCAGCATACAAGAGGAAGACTGCAAAGAACATCTAGGAGGATTGAAGGTTTGCAGGGTTGTGGGGTTTTTTACATTTATTTTACAAATCCACATGAAGCTAGTGATGACAAGTTCATCTTTCTTTGTACATTTTTCCCATTCAATTTTATTTTGAAAAGCCTCGGTCTGCAGCCATATTTTAACCGAAAACCTCCAAGTAGCTGATAATCAACCCATTCTGCTACACTTCACACGGCACATACAGGAGCCACTCACAATTTTCCATAGAAGTAGCCTACCCTAAATCTCACCCATTCGCCTGCTTTCACTAACCTGTCCTGACAAGCAACCAGATTAGCGTAATCTTGCATCAGCGCACTGTAGCAGAAGTGAGCAGATGGATCCTTCAATTTTTCTCTCCCCCCCAACCTCCACACTTATCTGTTTAGTGCTTAGCATGCACAATAGCTGGGCTGGACCAGCAGAGTCACTCCGCACTCTCAGCAAATTGCTGCTAACGGCTTTGGATGATGCTGCCATGGGAATACCCGTCGTTCACACTAAGCCCAGCATGTGCGTACAAGCATGCACACGTGTGTGCACACAGGCACTCACACATGCATCCTCGTTTGAAATGGGGATGTAAACACACAGACTCATTAACTTAAAAAAAAATAGATCTGTAGATAGATACAAAAGCACCCAAAGACAGGAAGGTGCATCGCAGATGAAGTAAGAGACAGGCACCCTGAAAGCACACTCCCCACGTGGAGGCAGCGCCAAGACCTTCCATGATGAGAGAATTGCTATTTGTACTACAAAACAGACATGTTCCAGGGGCCAAAATACCTTCAGCAAGTGCACTTCACAAAGCTTTCTCTGTCATGGGATGTCATACTGCAAACATTTTGCGACACAGGAAAATGCCACTGACCAAGGCACTTGTCATTCTTTCTTCAGGTACATTAGTATTGGGGGAACCAGTTAGTAATTATATTAATCTTGCAGCTTATCAGAACAAGAAAATGCTTTGGACTTTAAGAAAAAAGCTTTGTAAAAATAAACAGATGGCAGCCATAATTAGTCCTGTGTGTACTGAGAGTTTGCTTAGAGTTTCAGCAACATTTTAAGACATTTTGACATGATTTTAATGACAAATCATCACTGAAACAAGCACTTATTCTTTGATGGATAAAAGTGACATTGATATGGGAATATTATTATACAGTTTAAGGATGTACCCTTGGGATTCAATCTTGATTCTACCCAACACTTTATATTCCTCCAGCATGTCAAGCTTAATAACAGTATTTAGAGAATCTACAGAACATGTCAGTGTCTATCCTGCAGTGTTAAATGGAATCAATTCAATTTCTATTAAGATTTGAAGTTTTTCTATTAAAACTTAGGAAGTTTTAATAAAGTAACTTATCACACATTCATATTTGAACAACAGAACTTATTCTTTTAATTTGGAATTTAAAGTTTTAAAAAGTTACCTTTGAGTTTAGAATACATTTGCAAATCTAATATTCTGGAATTTTTTAATTTCTTTTTTAGCTAAGACATTTGCATTATTTAGTCAAACTGACATTTTTCTTGGATAGCAATTGACATTCCAGATTCAATAGCTTCATTGTTGTTTTCAGCTTTATTGTTGATGATCAAAATACGATGGAATGTTTCTGGAAAGAAAAATATTTTTGTTGTTTGGTTCTTACAACTCACAAACATTTATTTAATCCATTCTTCAATACAGATCTTTGACACTGTCAATATTTTCTTCTGGTTCATCCAAATACTCCTTTTGTGTCTGAAGACAAAACAGCATTCATAAAATATAACAAGAAAAAAATGTTTAGGGGTTTTTTGGGGTGGGGAGAAGTCGTTCTTTCTTTTAGGACTGCGTTTCAACAGGCATGACGTAGACTCTACTAACTGTATCACTCACTTTGGGGTACCACATGCATTCATAACACATTTTAGTTCACGTTAAGATCATTAAGATGACCAAAACCTGGTAGAAGAGTTTTAACCTTGAAAACCTACTTTAACCTTTCCGTGTGGGACACAGGTCAAACTGCACTTGTCTCAGCATTTGCACTTTTCTTTTGGAAAGGGAAGGGCAGAAGAGGGACAATATTGAGGGACAATATTTTTAGCTTTACATAGAATATGCTTCAGCTTACAGTACAAAAGGACACTAACAAAGCAGTAATACCATATCCTGGTTCAACAAGCACCCTGCAATGAGGTTTTGGAGGTGCACGAATCTACCCACAGAGAGACAAATGCAGGAGCTGAAATTAAAGCTCTAATCTTTTACAAAGCAAGGACAGATAGGGATAAGAAAAGAGAAGAAATCAGACCCCTGTGCTCCTTCTCCCAAAACCATCATCATTCCCTACACAGGAAAGCTCTACAATAACTGTTGCAGCCATCTGCCTAAGGCAATTGTACCTATTTTTAAGTCTCTATTAAAAGCTGGGCATTCAATGCTTGGCTCTCTTCAGCCTTCCACACTTCAGGAGCCACTCTTGTTTTGCCTGCCTGTGGCACGTCCTTCTACCAATTTTATGTTTTACTTCTTCATCAGCCTTTACTGTCTTTTTGTAGACTTGAAGTCAAGGACTACATTTTGTAGGAGATTAATGCGAGTATGCTTACAAACGTTGCTGAATCACACTCAACTGATCAACTCCAGCTTTGGAATGTAGTCAATTTTGTAGTCAGGTGATCCAAGATTTCCCAGTGAAGTCCAAGTAAATAAGGCAAGAGTCAGCGGTGGTACAGTTTGATCATAGTGGGTAAATTCACACATCATCTCTTCTTAACTCAAAGGGCAAAACCAGACACGTCCACTACAAGCAATCTGCACATCACAGCTACATCAAGGCAGTTGTAGCTTTATCTCAACAGGACGAGCAAAAAAATTGATCAGCAATAACTCTAAATTATTCAGCTGCCAGAAATGTCACCTTATCAAGTCGGGTCATAAACAATTTACATGAAATCATAGTTTCAAAGCACTTAAGTACTACACGTATCTAATTTAAAGAGACTTACTCCCCACTTTCTGTAGTCCACACAGACCTCTTTCTCTCAAAAATGCCCCTCTTAACATTCCTGCCTTCAAGCCCACCAAGCCATGCCCGTTATGGCCAGTAACATCCATACAGGGTAAAGGGAATGTGTTTCCCCTTCATACTGGATCGTCTCCAGACATCTCACAGCTACCTGTGAGCATTAGAAGAGTTTTTGCTTCACCAGCCTCTTCCAGTTTACATAGCAAGAAATACCCGTGGCAAAGCCTATAACAAAGTCATATCTAAGTCCAAGTTTACAGCTGGTGAAGCAGAAACAAAGGAGCTAGGGAACCTATCAACATCACAGTAAAGTTAGCGTCCACCCCCAGAACAGTGCAGAGAAGCTCCTAAGTCTCCTGTTCTGTGACTACCAAAAGTCTTGAGCTCTACCGTACTGTGCTTCATCCACAGCTACAAAAACAGTCATGGCATTTTTATTAAGATATGGGGTTATGATACAACATTAGGAATGACTGCTCTCCTAATATTCAAGAGCATAACTTCAGCACATTTTTGTCAAGACCATCAAGGTGCTCAGATCTAATAGCAAACACTTCTGGATACTCTCACAGATTCTTCTCCTGTCCCTGTGTGCATAAGGCATCAAGTTACTCACACACCAGTTGAAGCACTCAAGCAGAACACAGCAGCCAAGAAAATCTAAGTTTCAGTAGACATAAAATTACAGCCTCTGTCACCCCTACTACTGTATGCCCCTAGTTGGTGGCATATACTCCTTTAGAGTCAGATAAATAATCTCAAAGCCAACTCTCAACACGCACCTCAGTTTCCAGGAAACGTGGTTCACCTGGATTCCCATGAGCTTTCCACTGCAGACAAATTCAGTATCAATCGACCCAAACCCACCAGCTTACAGATGCTACTCAATCTCCCTTTATTCCCCTAAGCCTGGTTTCTCTTTTGGAGAACCGAACAGCAACAGAAACCCACACGCACACTGTGCGCTTGGAGCATGCCAGCTTCCTGACTACTATGACCAGGAGCACTGGGGAGTTACACCACCTCTCTGCAAAATAATACACGTGTGTATGGGGTTTGAGAGCCCTTAGTGGAAAGCAGCTTTTTCAGAAGGATTGCTGGAGAGCAGACAATGGCTGGATTGATGTACAGAACGAACAGAAAGCAGACAGGAATGTGTAACAATCTCCTGTGTTGTCCTCTTCTATAGACACAGTATACACTAGGTTGCTGTTTATTTATTAGTCTGTGACTAAAGAACTGAGTAACACAAATTTCCATCTGGAGAAGTATCTATCAGCTAAGATGCTCAGGTAGGCTTCTTTTAGTTCTTCCTAAGTAAGATGTTGCAGACACAAAAATGAATGCACAGACATTTGGTAACAACGAATGTATTCATCAGAGCACATAACGCTTTTGCAAAAATATTTAATCCACTTCCTCACAGGTCATTTTCTTCCAATAATCATTGATCCTGTTTTCTCAGTTTTATTTTTCAAGGATTTGCTAATTTACTGCACTGAATAGTTGTGGATAAGAAATCACTTCTGTAGCCTAATACTGAACCTGTATTTTAAACAAAGCATAAAATTCCTCTCAGCAAGTTAGTCAGCTCACGTAACTTTCTCAATTTACATCCCACACTTAAAAGTATAAAAAACCCACAATTCACTAATTCCACATGATTTCCTTTACACTTCCTAAAAGAAGAAAGGCAATAGAGACTTCAACACAAAATCTACACGTTCTTTCCTCAGATGGTTGCACTACAGCAGCAGCATCAAAAGCCTCTCAAGAGCGCTCCATTCAAGATGGCTTTGGTCACACTGCAGCCAGTCTTGGGGTGCTTTTTTTTACATCGGATTCTCCAAAGGAAAGAAACCAATGTTCCCTTAGAGACTGATCTTTTCTTTCTTTGCTTATTAATGGAGAAGGAGCCTCCTTTTTCTCAACTTTTTTAGTAGTATGCTATGATAAAGACAATATGGTAATGTTGTCTCCAAGATATCACTCCATGCCCTGGCAGCACTGCTAATGGCATCTTTCAGATTCAATGACTTACACAAACAATGTTGTTCTCTTCTGTCAACAACAATTAGCAATGCTTTTCTGTAGTTCTTTTGGGAAGCCTGAAAAGCAGACAACCAGTAGCTACATAATGGAAGTTGCATTAGGAGGCAAGAATGTGGCAAAAATCTGGTTAACTGTTGTCGGCTGACCCTCTTGTGTGAAGTGCTGTTTGGCAGCAAAATCACCTTTTCTTTTGGTTCTAAAAATGGCAGTGAACAGCTGGTATAAACTGTTTGCAGAATGGATTCTGGTGGGCTTAGGGGACTGGTAATGGGATAAGAGACCTTTCACCTTTAGGTCAGTAGTTCAAATTCAGCCCAGGTTAGCAGCAATTGAAAGTCCTTACCATCTGACACTGTTTGTTAGCCTGTTTAAAATGAGTGAAGCAAAGTGTCACAGTAAAACAAGATTCCAGTATTAAGAAATATGAAGTCTCAACAAACAGCAGAAACAATTGCCTGAGACTTTACTTTGAAATCTCAACGGACAGACTTTGCAGGGATCTATTCCTCTAACTCCTGACAGCCTCTTTCACTGCTCCCGTGCTGCTGCCCACCTATCGCAACCCAACCCCCAGGCAGCTGCGCACACCAAGGCAGCAAAACCACAACTTGCTGTCCTGGGGGTCTGCTATGGATACCAAAGTCACCACCTCTCTGTGGTGTGAGCTGCAAGTCCAGACTCATCACTTTGCTATTTATTTTTGCTGCTACTGTTCACGTACTGCAGCTGCGAGACTTTCCAGCGGTTCTCTCCTTCACTGAGCAAACACGTAGCAGGTGCTGCCTAATGAAGTGCAGCAGAAGATAAACCATTAGAAGGTGACTGTGTAGAGCTCCAACAGGAACTCTACATACTTCCAGACACTTCCCAATCAGTGTTCTATACTTCAATGCATGGACAAACAGATGGAAAGGGAGACAGAAGGAAACACGTAGCATGTAAATATTCTTCCTCTATCTCTTACACCAGACATGGCCTGCTCGGCACAAACTATTGGACATGACATTTCATCAGGTTTTACTGACCTCTGGAAAAACTCTGAAAGTGGTGATGAAAAATCTTAAGACTGGGTAATGTTCTGTGCATGTGCAGAAGTATATTCACCTGTGTCTTATGCCTTAGAACCAAGTTACTTTGAAAGTACTTGAAAACATTTGCATAAAATAAATGCTGTCATTACAATTGACTGTAAACTAAAAACATATAGATATGCCATTTCTTTTCAATAAATCTCTTATCAACACATCAGAGTATTCTACCAAATTAACTTTTCCTCCCTGAAAACAGTAACAAAAGCATTAAACTGTCACATAAGGAGAGAACTACTCAAGTTGCCCGATTCTCCACTGCACTGTGCTGACTGCAGTCCATACACATGATCATAGGATCATCGGATGTTAGGGGTTGGAAGGGACCCAAGAGATCATCGAGTCCAACCCCTGCCGCAGCAGGACAAAACTATCTAACACAGATCACAGAGGAACGCATCCAGGCGGGCCTTGAAAGTCCCCAGAGAAGGAGACTCCACGACCTCCCTGGGGAGTCTGTTCCAGTGCTCCCTGACCCTCACAGCAAAGAAGTTCCCCCTCGTGTTGAGGCGGAACCTCCTCTGCTGCAACTTACACCCATTGCTCCTTGTCCTATCACAGGGAGCAAGTGAAAAGAGCCTGTCCCCCCCCTCCTGGCCAGCCTTCAGATACTTATAAACATTGATCAAATCTCCCCTAAGTCTTCTCTTCTCCAGACTAAAAAGCCCCAAGTCCCTCAGCCTCTCTTCATAAGCCATGCCCTCCTGTCCCCTAATCATCCTCGTAGCCCTCTGCTGGACCCTCTCTAGTAGATCCCTGTCCCTCTTAAACCGGGGGGCCCAAAACTGAACACAGTACTCAAGATGAGGCCTCACCAGGGCAGAGTAGAGGGGGAGAAGAACCTCCCTCGATCTGCTGGACACACTCCTCCTAATACACCCCAGGATCCCATTGGCCTTCTTGGCCACCAGGGCACACTGCTGTGCCATGGTTAACCTGTTGTCCACCAGGACCCCCAGGTCCCTCTCCACAGGACTGCTTTCCAGTAGATCACCTCCCAGCCTGTACTGGTGGAGTTTGTTATTCCTCCCCAGATGATCTTTTCAGATTCCTCTAAGCAAGTTTTGAGGAAGAAGTGCATGCTCACCTGTTATTTAAATCATGAAAAGCATGAAGGAGGCAGAATATTAGGAGCAGACCTGAGACACAGATGTACCAACTAGCTTCACACTGCTCATACAGTTCTCCTCAGGCCAATGACAGATGCTTCTCATTTCAAGGTTCTAAAAACTTCTAGAATGTGTGTTATTTTCACTACTGTCACCAGCTGATTCACAAGCAGCTTACTCACACTGCACAGCTGAATGTTAACCAACGCTCCCCTCTTACAGACTGTAGACTCTGTTCATACAGAATCAAAGAGGAACATTTCAAGGCTTCCAGTGAAAAGCAGAAGAGGCTTTCCTGGTAAAAGCCTGCAATGCTGACAGTAGTGTGAGGAGCAAGTTGTCACAATTTGCAAGTTAAAAGAACCGTTATCGGAATGGTCCAAACAAACACTATTTATTTATTCCAAAGCTCTTGTTTGGCTATTCTGGACTATGCCTTTGATTAGGCTGATGAGAACTAGGTATCACAAAATACAGCACAGGGCAAGGAGCTATGATAAATCAGATATTCAACATCTGGCCTGCTTCACAATCCTCACAGTGGTAGTTGCCTGAAAACCAGTCCAAAACTGCCCTAAATGACAACATACACAAGTTGTGTTGTACCCGCTAGAGCAGACATTTCTATGCTTTCCTGTGAAAAGCAAGAACAACTACTGCTACTATGCAATTATCCAATCTGATGTCTCATGCTTACCAGCAAGCCTCTGAAAGATGGCAGAGCAGCAGATACAACAAAAAGTACATTGCCAGCAGCAAAGAATAAATCACTCTAGCTGAATCGCTTGGAGGGAGTGAAACATCTGCAACAGATTTGTGTAGCAAAAGAGACACACAATGGAGCTGATTCACCAACTTTTTTCACTTTCCAACCTCATATTGTATTGCAGCAATACTTAACACAAAAGTTAAATAAAATATAACCTTCCTGTAAGGTGCTATTTCTACTTTTTTGGAGAACTATATAACAGAAAAGATATATTCCCAAAGAGTTCCCCCAAAAGACAGCCAAATAATAATGCAATTCTCAATTACTGCAAAACAATTCACAAAAAACACTGGAAGATATATGACAGATACACCAAAGGGACTCAGGGGAGAAACCAGGAGGAAGGACACAGGACTGGATGTGGTTTACTTGGCTTTACACAATTATATGCAGTACCACAAGTATAGTCTGTATCTGAAGTTAAAAGGTTACAGTGATCAGATCAAAGATTGCTAAGCTGTTAAAACAGACACAGAAAAGCACTGAGTGTAGTTTGCATTTTCTGATGATGCTCACAAGCAGCTGTGGCTGTGATGCACACTGACAAAGACACCTTAGGAGCATAATTTACAGATCAGACATTCATCATTTAGGAAAGTTGTTCTCACTGTGGAACACTCAGCACAAACACAGCAAGTGAGCCTCTTGGCCAACAGCAAAAAGAATCAAACCCAAGATCATCCACTGCTAATTCCATTTAAGGAACTGATGGATTACAACATAGTACAACAAGAAAATGTTTTAAACTGTTGGATTATGTGGAAAAACATTAATTTCTATGCAAACAAGAATGTGGAAAGAAATCACTAAAAAGTCTTCTCTCAAAAATATCAAGATTGGGAAAACTGTAAAGACTATGACCAAAGAGAGAAATTCTTCATAATATTTTCATGAACTTTAAATTGCCATTAACCTCTACCCTCTCTAACTGAATTTAAGGTAGACCAGACTGTGCCTAGCAAAGGAACAACCATAATTTGAGAACCATTATTCAAGACTTCATGTGCCTTCTGTTTTCTTAGATGAGGATCAGAGGTTCATTATAACAGTCAAACAAGAGTGAGAGTTCTCCATAAAACAGTTTGTCCATTCATTTTCCACGTTCATTAAAACACCTACTACTGGCGACTCGTTATCAAAACCCTGTACCACGTCAGCATGCCTCTTACACAGCTGCATCCCAGTCACAATCTGAATCATATGCAGATTGCTACTGTTTTTATTGCTGATACACACATACAGTTTTAATCACCCACCTAGAGGAACTCAGCAAGTGATCATCAAAGTATAGAAAATAAAAAAGAAACTTCAGGGATCACTGGGGAAAAGCATCAGAGCACAGTGGCTAGCCACTTACTGTGAACTCACAGTGGCACTTATCAGTGACCTCTTGCAGGGTCTTTAGGTCAAGTGTAACAAAGAGCAGCAGCTCTGAATGCTTACTTGAACGCTGTGCAAGGGCTCGCCGCTGCAAAATCTCGTATACACCGTCTCATTTGAGTGAGCAGATCTTTTAAGTTCACCACTAAGTGTTCACATGCGTCAAGTTGGTTATGTTTAAGACTTTGCAGCAGCAGACCCCTAAGTATGGAAGAGGGTTATGTTCTGTTTTTTAAAATAACACTTTTCTGAATTTGAAGAACTGTTTTTCTTACCTGAAGTCTAGTATTCATTTCCAAGAAGTAGAAATTCTTACTGGAGTCCACAAGGAATTCTACTGTTCCAGCAGAGGAATATTTTACTGCTTTGGCAAGAGCTACTGCTTGTTCTCCCATCGCTCTTCGAGTTTCAGGGTCTAGAAAAGTGCTGCAAAACAAAAACAACACCATTCTTTAGTTAAAATAAAAGTTGACTCACCTCATCTTCTGCATTTAAGTTGTGAAAATATTTCAAGACCATCCAATGTATGCCTTTATAGTGTTCCTAAATACATACAGTGCATGCTTTGCAATTACTGCTGATGTAGAGGAAGTTCGGGGCTAATAACATAACTCTCTAAAATACAACAGAATAGAACGTTTCTAGAGCACTGGGGTTTACTGCAATACAAGTTGAATGAAAATGCTTGCAAATCCTTTTTATTTTAGAAAGCCTATAACTAAAAAATCCATTCATTGAAAAGATCAGTGCCAAAATAAAAGATAAAAGGACAAATGGTAATGTGTTTTCTGACTCTGGATTTAAACAGTGACCATTTCATGGATATTCCATGCAATAAGGAAATCTGAGGAATTCATAAAATGTTTATTCCAGCTTCTTATGTAAGATTGCAATGAAGATGATTTCAATAAAACACTATTAACACTATCCTGTCTTAAATCTTCACAGAATCACAGAATGGTAGGGATGGAAGGGACCTCTGAAGACCGTCTACTTCAATCCATCTGCTAGAGCAGAATCCTCTAGAGGACATCACATAGGAACACATCCAGGTAGGGTTTGAATGTCTCCAGAGGAGACTCCTCAGGCTTTCTGGACAGCCTGTCCCAGTGCTCTGTTACCCTCACTGTGTAAACATTTTTTTACATCTAGATGGAACCTCTTGTGTTCCAGTTTGTGCCCATTGCTCCTTGTATCCCACATTCTCCCTCCCAGATTTACTTGTAAACTGAAGACTTGTTATGCTTTAAAAGCTGAGAAGAATCTGTAAGTTTATGTGTTTTCTGCAGAAGAGTTGAGAGTTAGGGTTTGAAAATAAAAGTTTCTGCCCTCCCACTCCTCCCTCTCCCCCCCCTTCCATTTTCTTTCTCCGTGTGGAGCTGTGCCACTGAAAGAAAATGCTAACTGCTTTGGAAGAAAGTTTATGGCAGGAGAATAACTTCATCTCAACCTGTGGAATCTTCAGTGTTTATTCGGGTGATCTTGAACCTCAGAGATCTATAAAGATTGAGAGATTCTCTTAAAAAGTCTGCGGAAGCCAAGATTTCAGGAGGCAGATTACCACAACAAAGCAAGAACTGTCTGCAGTGGACATTCTGGACATTTTATCTCCATTAAGTGTAGGAGCACTGTAATGAAACTCTGTATGTCTGTGTCTACATCTTGTGTGGAGTTTTCCTGGTGTGTGTGGGGGAATGAATTAAAATGTCTTGTGGAATTTTTCCCCCAAATTTAGTCAGTTGATTCACCGCTGGCAGATTCACAGGTAGTTTTGTTAAACCCTCTCTTTGTGTCTGACACTAGCTAAAAGTTCTTGGTTAAAATATAGTTGGGGTCTCTAACCCACAACATTAATGATTCCCAGGTGGGACAGATGGGATCCAAGATGGTCACACTACATAATGGTGACCCAAAGTGGGACGCATGGGGATCCAGACAAGGACTCACAAGACTACTCAGCAGTGTTTGTTGACTGCAATCTGTCCACAAATCCTGGGCACAGAGAAGGGCACCAAAAGCGCAGTTCAGCTACTACCTTGGCAGCTACTGTGAACACTGCCCCAATGCCAAGCCTTCTCACTCTAGGAAAGTCACATGCCACATGTCCACTGGCACAGTGACTAAAAAGACTTGGGAAGGTACGTATTCTGCTCGTCACTCTCCAAACTGCAAATTCGGATTTAGATTAACCTATGCACATTGTTAATTTAGAGCTACAGGAATTTCTGGAGCCTTCCATCAATGCTGTGAAACCTGGTGCTCCTCACCACACTACACTGACCCTCCATCTCAGGTAAACTTGCTTGTTATCATTCTGTGGTGATTTACATCAAGTACATAACTTGGTTACAATTTTTGAAGTATTTTTGTAAGGGAATAGGAAATCACTTTTACCTTACCCCTGAGTTACTTTTTAAAACTAAAATACCAACTGTTAGATATTTCTTCAAGTGTCTTCAATAGTAGGTCCTAATTCTGCAAAGTATCAAGAAGCTCCACGTATCTCAAGTGACCCTATCAAAGTGGGTGAAGTTTCATCTGGGGCCCAGGACTGCACTCGGACAGAAAGTACTGCTGGGTCAAGACTGATCTTTCAGTACTTTATTAGCATGATGTTTTCCACTGAGATCTGAACTCTCTGAACTCCTACAGAAGAGCTAGAGACATTTGCCACAACAAACCATATTTGACATGGATCAAAAAGTGAGGAAATATCTAGGTAAACTGGGGGACAATGGAATCCTTCTCTTCACGGGAAAAGCACTTCCGTCCTTCCAGTGCCTGCCCACACAGGCAGACTTCAGAATCTGGACGCGAGAGCAGGCACTTTCAAATTTTAGGAAAAAAAAGGTCTTTCTCAGCAAACAACAGGATCAACAGGAAAAGGAAGTAAAGTCTCATTCCAAGAAGGCCATCAGCTCCTACACCAGATCAAAGGAAAAGCCAGATGTGTAAAGCTCTGTCACACCTATCAAAAATAGGCAGCGGTGATGCAGAAGAGTTTCACAGTATTTTTTTTATTGTGATCCAATAAAGTGTTAATACATTACACAAAATCAATAATCTGCAATTCAATTTGGAGGTTCTGCACAGCTTTGATCACAAAAAGTCAATGAGTGGCTTCTGAGGAACAGCAGCTTTGTAACATTGGCTTCATACTCTATTTCTAGAATAACCATTATTACTTCTCATAGGGATGAAAGACAGTTACTCCCCTTTATTACAGTCGTGTCTTCCCTATGTTTGTTAAATGTCGGTCTGAGATCTCTCTGCTCACCTCCTGCTGTAGCCAAAGAATGGAACAGAGGTGTCACACTGCTAAACTTGATCTCTGCCACGTGGTTAAGCTTTATGCTCTAAAACGACTGGATCATCCCTGCAGTCAGATAGGTTAATTAACCCCAAACTTTTCCTTTTCCACTCTGCTGCTTTACCTTTCATACACATTGTTTCTGCCTTCTTTAACAATGCACCTTTTGCAACTGAAATAACTCTTCTCAAATATAATTAGGCAACACTTGAAAACACTGTATTTTAAACGTGACTTCAAACCTTTATCTCACACGCATACCCTGTTTTGCTTTTGACCAAACAGCTGCAGCAGAAAGACTGCAAAATAAAAAGGATTCAGAAGATAAAAGCACCAAAAAGAAAAAATGAGAGCTGACATTTCACTCATAATTCCTTCTTCAAGCTATTGTAATTTTGATCAAAGACAATACAAGCAGTTTGTGCCATTGTTTCTACAACCAGAGAGATGAACCACATGGACAAGTTATCTTCCACCTCTACTTCATCAGATAATGTGTCCCAAAATACTTCCATCATTTTTGTTCACAGATAAGGCTGAGATTTGTCAAAAGTACAGGCAGTTATACCATCAGCAGAAATTTACTGCTCAGCTTAGGCCAAAAGAAGAAAAAACCTCAACAACATTTACCCTTTCTCTGAAGATACCACCATGCTGGCAGAGAATAGTACCTTTGTTTTCTAAACAAGGTCATCTTACCTGCTCTTCAGAAATAGCCTGGCATACTGTCCAAACACAAGTCCTTATCTACAAAAACCTTTGAGGTACCTATTATGTACTGCCATATCACAGGCATAAACATGCTGAAGTAATTGAGTATTTGGCTCCATCTAAACTGTGCTCACCTAGGAATCATGTCACAAACAGAACAGGCTCACTGCTTCTCTTAACCCCAAATCCTTCAAGCACCTGGCATGACAGCGAGAGCTTTCAGAGAGCTTATTCCTTGAAGAAAGTGAAAGAAGTTGTTGCCTGTGCACCTTCCAAGGACAGAAACTTTCCCAAGAGAAGGTAACAATGGACCGTGTAAAAAGGGTCATAAAAAATCATTCTGTTTCACTTGCTTTGTAATGTTGTCACTGATAAAACAGCCTCCTTTTTAAATTCCTGCCTCTTACGTATCTCTGTCACAGGCAGAAATAGGAAGAACCATTTGTCTCCTTTGAATTATAAAATCCTGCTGTGGCAGGGGGATTGGACTAGATGATCTTTCAAGGTCCCTTCCAATCCCTAATGATTCTATGATTCTATCTTTCCATTTAAAAGAGACACCGCAAAACTAACACGCAGGACAGAGAAGGCAATCCGATTCCGAATGTACACACCCACAAAGTGATGATATCTCTCCTGAGATTAAACTCAGTGGAATTGTGAGTAACTGCTGAAAGACTATCCTAAGAATCACCTTCCGAAAATCTTGAATGCTAAGGTTTAGCCCAAAGGACATAGAAAAAACTAGAGGATAAAACAAAGGAGAATAAGCTAGCAAGTTCCAAGGACTTCTCACTGCGGATGGTAATACAGGTATGAAACCTGAAAGAAATTGCAGTGAGGTGGAGGTCTGTCTCCCAAATAACAAGCAATTAAACAGCCCCAAGTTGTACCAGAGCAGGTTTAGATGGGACATGAGGAATAATTTCTTCACCAAAAGTGTTGTTAAGCACTGGAACAGGCTGCCCAAGGAAGTGGTGAAGTCATCAGTCCTTGAGGTATTTAAGACATGTAGATGTGGTGCTTATCATAGAAAGGTTAGAGTTGGAAGGAACCTTAAAGATCATCAAGTAACTGGACATGGTTTAATGGAGACCTGGCAGTGTTATATTAATGATCATCCAGCAAAGGACAGTGCTGGAGGATCACTGTGAGAGAAAGGGCCTTTTCATAACACTTCTCTGTACCAACATTCCAAAATCTGGGCATCCTACAGCACAGAATAGCCAAGTACCTCTGAACAGCTGGACATTCATTCACCCAAGTGGTGAGGCTGAACTTGAAGTTGCTTTAAAAAGCTTCTAACAGGTTCTGAAATGTTTAGGCAGGACACCAGCTCTCATCGAGGGAAATGTACCAGCACTCCTTAGCTGACATTTTATTCAATAACAAACCCAAAGCCTCTCATATTTCTTTTCTATTGATCCATTCACTTTAGATTGATCCTGCAAGACCAAGGCATTTTCTGATCAGCTTGTGGGCATTGCTTCTCCACATCAGGAGGAATCCCCGATTAACCACTCCACTACACAGGAAAACATAACCACATTCTCACTTCTTTTTTCCTGCCAAAGTACATGGTCTCATTACAACTGTCTCTGAAAATGAACAGAGAAGAGTTTTGGCAGAGGAGGAACAAAAACTGAACTAGGCATCAGCAGCAGACTATTCAGTGTTACTCATCCGTTCAAATGTCTGTCTCTGTGGTGCAACGGTAAGCCAACGGCATCTCTGAAAACGGTGCGAAGCCAGAAGTACAGAAAAATACTGTAAATTATGAGAACTTTGCACAGCACTAACTAAAACATGGGCAATGATCAGACATGTCCTGCTCCGCGGTTTCAAGTACAGAGTAGGACAACTGACCCTTAACAGAGTACAAACAGAGTTTGTTGATCTCCGTTTGAAACCGGGGGATTGTCTACAGCAAACACCAAGGCTCCCTTGAACACTGTAATCTCATCAGGGTGTGAACTAAAGAGCTTTCAATCAAGAGATTTTTTTTTTCACAAGTGTCATCAGTCAGTGAGACTAACAGCAACAGCACTCAAGCCACGGGCTAACGTCAGGCTTCAGGGTCTCTGTGGTGTCTCACAGAAGTTTTAGTGCCCTGCTTATCTCTAACAGTCTTGTAGCCCTTTGTAAATACATGGACTCTGCAGCTGACTGCAAGTGGCTGTAAGGCAGATAAGGCTTCCAAAGCCATCAATAAAAGTCTGAGAGAGTCTAAGGCATCCAGCGAGAAGGACAATTGAGCTTTTGTGGCAAATTCTGGAAGCCCACGGTCTTTTGTAGAAGAAACTTACTGGCAACTCCAAGAAAGAAGCTGAAGAAAGATAAAAAGCTGATATTTGTGATGAAATAAAACACCTTAATCACAATTAGGTGGTAAGAGAAAAACATATCATCACTCCCTGGAGTGGCTACAGCTATGGAGAACGAGGAGACAACAGTGGCAGGCAGCACCTTACACATAATCCTGAGGCAAAAAGCTCTCCTCTAAGTGCTTAGGTGTATGCAATGCACACACTACGTTGGGAGCTGAAGTATTCACATCTCACAAGCAAAAACATACTAAGGTATTTGAGTGTAAGGTTCCCAAGAAATCCACAAGCAGTACAAGGAAGAAATGAGCTATTTAAGAATATATCACTGCATTTGTATATTTATATTTAAACGTTCTTTTCTCATTTAAAATCACAAACAGTGCCACTCCCACAATTATGATCCAAAATTATCTTCTGTACTGCCTCTAAATAAAAATAACATTATTTATGTGCTCTTCCTCACATTGCATAGCTCTGTGCTATGGCAAACTCACCCCAGCTGGTGAACACATTACACTGGGAATTCCCACAGGTAGTACTACACCTGTGTCTGGTTTTCTGAAATCAGAACCTCCTCCTCTTTTTTTCCCTACATGTATTCTCTGATGAAAATGCAACAGAAAGCACAACAAGACATAACTTGCACTGCAGCAATGTATTTCAGCTCTATTTGAAACCAGTTCATTTAAGTACTTTGGAGTTACTGGACACTTACATCTATAGTTCACTACCACAAACAGCACTAAAGTATTTACCACTTCTTCCACTTCAGATAAACAGAATTATGTGGCCTCTCACAACTACTATAATACAAACATGTGTATCTCTGGTAAACTGAATACATACTGCATATGGTATTTTACTCTTCAACCCAAAAGTTCAATGGCAAAGAAAAGGAAAAATATCTGATGTATTAAGAAAGCCACTGATATATGACATATATTTGATTGTTAAGATCCATTTGAATTTTATACCAGATAATTTAAAAAGATGAACATCTTCCTACAAAGGAAAATCAAAACACTCTCAAGGACAATTTCAATACAGTATCACAGTCAAATGCTTTAATTTAAGCATATATTTGTTTTCTTTGTGGTTTGCATTTGTACAATAAATAAAATCAGTCGCTTTCTAAAATTGCTCTTAGTACTACAAAGCTGCATCAAGAGCTTAGAATACATACCTTGGTGCTTCCTCAACAACTTTCTGGTTTCTCCTTTGAATGGAGCACTCTCTCTCATTCAGCCACAAGGCATTACCATGTTTATCTGCCAAAACCTAAAACAATTGCACACTGTTATTAACAAACAGGTGTTAGCATCTGGTCTGTGCACATTGTACACTTTTGTAACATTCAATTAGTTTAATTTAAATATATTTCTTCTCAGACTATAAATGAAGGTCACGGGAAAACGCTAGTGTAGGACAGCGAGAGGCCACCTGGTTTGCATTAAGACCAGAGCTCTGTCCCACTGGTGCGCACCCATCAACTATCCCACCCGCCCTCGAATCTAGTTTAAAGCTCTCTGAATGAGCCCTGCCAATTCCTGCCCCACAACCCTTTTTCCCCTCCGAGATAAACCTCTCCCATGTGGATCAAACAGTGAGTAAGAGTCGGCTGATCTCACCAGGTTAGAGAGCATCCTAGCGATACCCCTGATTCGGGCTCCAGGTAGACTGCAGACTTCCCTGTGATGAGGGTCAGCTCTGCATATTGGGCCCTCTGTCCCTTTCAGGACCGAGTCTCCAATAAGTAGGTCTGGGTGATCCTGCTGTGGCAGGGGGATTGGACTAGATGATCTTTCGAGGTCCCTTCCAATCCCTGATGATTCTGTGATTAATTGTATATTAACTAATACTTGAATGATCCTCCAATTTCTGAACACATTTACTTTAAAGCCTCCATATAAGGCAAAAAACTTCACGCATTTCAAAGCTTTGTAAGAAGCTTCCAGAAGTTCTGAAATCAAAATAAGATAAACATCACATTTTTAAGCATTTAAAATTTTGCTCCATAATGAAATGGCTCCAAAGCATATTGTGAAGCACATTGTGCCAACAATGGAATGAAAAATCCCAAGAGATGCCAAATTCTATTCCTGAACTACACACGAAAACTTTCAGAAACAATGATTAATGGAGCTTTCCTTGTAAGAACCCACAGAACCCTATCTGTAATGAAGAAGAAAAAGCTTCTGAAACTCTGAAATAATTTATTATGGAATATAAAATTTGCTTCTTCCTCAGTAAAATCAATGGAAATTAAAGCAGTAGTTTCAAATAATTTCTTTTAAAGTTATATGTCAACTACTGTTCTTAGCTACAGTTCACAGAAGACCTAAGTAGACAGTCAAGTACCTACCTAGATCAGCTACCTAAATCACATGCTAGAAAACACTCCTCAAGTTTGACATAACACAACCCTCAATTGAGTCTGCAACTTCAACCTGGAAAGAAAAGTAAGAAAAGGAACTCCATTCCTTTATGAAATCAACCGTACAACGTAGATGTTGCAAACAGAAGGGTACTGGTTTGGAGGGTTTAAGTAGACTTCCTCTAATCTCACGATACTATACTCTGCACCTATTCTTGGAACAATTTCTTTCATTGCAGACCGTACCTGCTCCCCGGTCTTCCTTATAGACTTTTCCCTCAAATCCATTCTTTTCTATCTATTTTCCTGCTCTGATCTGCGGGAACCTGTGCCAATATTCATGCTTCATTCTTTAATAGTATAGTTCTACACCAAAAACCAACAAGATCAAACAAAGGAGACAATCTTCCTCAAACTGCCTTAACTCAACCATATCTACTCACATTTGTGACAACGAAGGTGTATTATTCATCATTCCTTTTAGCACCACAGAGCGAGCGTGGCACTAAAGAAGATGAATTCCTGCATCTATGACACCAATGTTTGCTGATGCGTGAATAATCTGGGTAGATGTGACTGAAAACGAGGCACTGATCTCATGAAGGCAACTCGCGTGTGCTGTGCAGCATCAGATCCAGAGTGCTCCATGCCTTGTAGGATCAGTTGTATATTGCCCCCAAAAATTCTGTTACAATTCCATAAACATATGGTACTTCCTAGGGAAAAATAGCCCCTTCAGGGAGTTCAACAAGATCAATGACTTCAAGACATCCTGAATTACAGAGCATCCCAGAACCCTCTTTCCTGGCCTGGGAGAAGTTTAGCAGTGGCACCAGCAGAGAACTCCAGCCAACAACTAAATTCTGTAACAGGCAACTCAATATAAAGAAGGGTAAAAAAAATTTAAGAGAGAACAGCATCTAAAGCAACTTCCTACCCGAGCCCTCACTTATCTAATCCAGAACCTGCACAGAAATTCATTTGGGAGGGCCAAACATTTTATTTATGTTTTTGTTCCTTTTTTAAAGTATTAATGCAGTACCTCTAGGGCACAGCATGGTACTGGATGGAAAAATCAGTGTCCTGTAAGCAGAACACTTCCTTGTGAGCACTTCTGTTTCATTGTTAGAAAGCCTATAACCTTCCACAGACTTCAACCTCACCAAAACAAACCAACCAAATAGTTCAATAAAAACAAGATTCTGCGTGTTGTTTCTCTCTCTATATTTTGCTGAAGAAGATAAAATATTTTCCAAGCCAACTCGCAAATATTTGCTTTCACTTCATGAGAGTTGATGCATCCTATTTAATTTCTGCAACCTGGATCTGAAAAGAAATGTCTTCCTTTATCAGATAATAAGGCTTAAAAGGAGACATGCATGAATCTTTACTACAAGGATGTAATAACAAATTGAAAAATCCACACAACATACAGAGTCATGCTTTTAGTTCTACTTTGGGCCCACTGTCTTCGTTACCAGAAACTAAAGATACTTACTTGGTAAACCCATTATATTTCAGAAGACATTTACAGTATGTTGATACCATCTTCTGTGAAATTACATGAGATCCCAGTACACATCACTAGAAACGCATGTCACAGCTACAGCTTTTTGTCTAAATAGCTAAATATTCTGAAAAGAAAATATCCCAACACGTGGGATTAGATTATTATTATGAAATGCTATGTACATCGACATGCCAAGAATATTTAATGTCTCACCTACACTCCATTTCCAGTTGCAGGATTGCTCTTTAGCTACACAATAGTTAGACATTCCATGTACTCTTACTTTAAACTCGGGTCCTTTATATCAGATATTTCAGAAGAACAAGACTTCAAATCAGTTCAAGCATAAAGTCTATTTGGACTCTATTTTCCTGTTAATTGTTTTAGTCTTTTCTCATGTTTCACAAAGTGATTGTTTTATAGTAGACACAGGAAACCCCTTATTTAACAATTTTAAGTACCAATGCTTTGGAGCTATATGATAATATTAAAAAAGCACTCTATTTAAAAGTTACTGCCAAATTAATAAATATTTGGCATCTGGTCTCCAACTGTTTGTATATTTAGTAGTTCGAAAATGAACTAAGGTCAATGTCCTAAAGCTGATTAGAAGTTAAAATGATAATGATATTTTTAAAAGGTACTGTCAAAATGGTTGTATAAGGAAAACATTGTCTCTACACTAAATAAAAATAAAGCTATAAATTATTAATAGTACAGCTATTTTGTTTTAAGCCAAGTGGAATTACTTGTATGTTCTTGAAATCAGTTGTCTGTTTTTACTGGACTGCCTAATTTTTGAGGTAACTTTTTTTAACCCGAAAGGAATCAAGACAAATCTGGTCCCTACTCATGAAAGTATGAAGGAATCAATCTCCTCAAACTTTAGTCAAAGAGTCAGGTAGGAACCTGCCGAAGCTCAAACAGATCTTTTTGCAACCCAAGATTAAAGCTGGTACTGAACGTTCGCTACGTATCTTTCCATGACCTATTGAACTAGAATAGATTGGGGTTCACATTTCATTTTTGCAGCCTGTTTCTCCATTTCACATATGCAGTAAGTTAGCCTAAACATGTAAAATAAATAAAGCCACAGAATGTATCAGACAGTGGGCACACATCTGGCAGAGTAAAAAATGTTAAATATTTCTCTCTTAAAAATCCTTTCGCACAATCTATCTTATTTTTGCCCTTCCAAGCAGTTGTTATGCTGCTGCCAAAATACTTCAGGGTCTCACTGTATTAAAAAAACCCAGCATCCTAGAACTCAGAGCTTGTATACTGAACACACATAAATGAAATTTATTTTGAATTTATGAATATTATTTATGGTCACACTTCATTTACACTTCTTGTCAGTAAGCATTATTTCAAACCAAATTTCTTTGCCTAAGATGAAACATCATAAATTTCAGAATGACAATTATGTTAAAGAATTTGTTGGAAAAAAAATCAGCACAGTTTTGCATTAGCATACCTGGCTTAACACTATCATCAAGTCAGATACAAATGATCACTATGCAGTAGTTAAGGAGAATACACTTGACTTTGACCCACAAACTGCCCAAAATGAGACACATCTCCTCCCGAGTTCACGGAGAGCACGAGACACTTCAGAACAGAATCCAAATTACTGACAAAACCACCTGAAGCCTGCAAGAACAAGGATGCCACTGCTTAACTCCTACATCCTCTGCAGTGCTCAAGGGCTACAATCAGGACCCACAGTTCCAGCTACAGGTCTCACCACGATGCCTACAGCTTTTTTTTTTAGTTTGTCCCCAACAATCTGAGCTCAGTTCAGTGTCTTCCTGCTAAAGAAAAGCTAGAGAATCAAAACAGGAAGGCTGTATTGTGCATGATAGCCACGTAGTGTGAGCAATGGCCCAAGGAACAGGAAAACACACACGTCTAGGCCTTTTTTAGCAGAGCGTTTGAAACATTTTGAACTTTGACTAACTTATGAGTTCAAATCTGATCAAATAAATAAGCCGTAATCAATAGTAGTAATAATAATAAAAATAAAACAAACCTGGATTTCTATGTGACGAGGGTTATCAATGAACTTTTCTATCAGTAAGCGATCATCACCAAAACTTGAAGCAGCTTCTTGAGATGAAAACCTAAAACCTTCCCTTTAACAATGAAAACAAAAAAAGAACAGAATTAGTTTTAAAATACAGACTAGAGTGTATAAGGAGAAAGAACATTTACACAGTCCAGTCACCTGACAACCTTCATCCATCAGCATACATATCCAAAAATGTAGTTTTACCATCGCATTTGATTCTTTAATAAGTATTTCTTACTTAACAAAAACAATGTTCTCCAGGCACAAAGAATTTCAGTGTGTTTCAAAATCCTGGGCAATATTAATTACTTGTTTATATACATTTTCTTCTGCAAAAATCAGAACATCATTGCATACTGAAATGCAGTAATTGCAAAGCACTTGTTATACAGAAATAGGAGGTGAAGCTCGCCACCTTTTAAGGTACACAGCCCTCTTAAAATTCAAGAATAGCCAACGATATTTGCACACTAACTAGACAGAAGATTAGATAGAAGAACAGCAGATGTAATATGGGAGACCTTGTAAATTCAGTCACTGAGCGCACAACCCAAAGACACTTCAGAGAGCACACCTGTTTGAGGGCTGCTATGCTGAAGTGCTACACTGCACATTCTGTATGGTTCCCTGTTTTCTCTTTTACACATGTAATTACTCAAATAAATAAAGATTGTAAGATACCTTATTTATTGACTTTTCATGGCAGAAAGTTTCCTCCTATGGGGCATAATTGCTAACACCTTCACATCAGTGTGAAATGTACCACAATGAAGGAAACCCAGAGAAGTTTTCGACAGGTTCTTTAAGCGATAGATTCATCTCATTTACAGTAACACACAGAGAAAGTTTGATGTACATTTCTGTGGGGCTGACTCCTGAAACGCCGTAGCCCCAGTGTTTGTGCCCTTAGTGAGAACTGCAGCACAAATTTGTGCTGAAGTTTGTGCTTTGCACCTCTTGAACAATCTAGCTGAGTTGCACAAAACAGAACCGGGACATCCGCATTAAGAGGCAGCTACATTTACAGCACAGAGATGTGCATACTTCAGCTGTTCTACCACCCTTCTTTCAAGATTGTGGAATACTCCATGCTATAATTTTGAGAGATTATATTCCATGTACAATCTTTCCTAAATTCATCTTTAACTTCAATAAAGAGAAATAAAAAAATGTGAATCTGCACACTACCAAATCAGCCCAAAAAGCCAGTGAGATAACAGCTACACACAGTGTTTCTTTCTGAAAGAGATCCAGAGCTATTTTAACTCCGATATTAAAGGCTCTGTTTGCTTCTGTAAACATTCTATCAGACAGTTTTATGTACAACTATTTTTTCCTTCATTGAAGTACGTGCTAATTAGAAGTCTAAACTGCAACACTTGTTAAAAGAGTCAGGTGCCTAATTATCTAATCCATATATCTGTAAATCTTTCTAAATTATATCCAACAGGAACAACTATCTCAGTGAGGAACTGTGACCTTGTTTATATCTTATAAATCTGTGCACTTGCATTTGTTCAGCGATGAAAATTAACATAAATACTCTTCACCCTTCTTAAAGGGATCAGACTAACCAAATGGAGAAGGTTTAGTGTCCTTGAAAATAATGTAAAAAAAACTACAAAAAGAAGCTGTTTAGTCCAGAAACAGAATTGTTATTTGAAACATTACTCCTTCACCAAGCAACACCCTGCAATGGAGATGCTCCCCAAGAAGCACAACTGTACTGCTATGTCTGACCAAACCCAAAACTTTCCTGCCTTTGCTAACACCAGAAGAAAAGCACACAGAAACCTGAGACAGGGAAACCTGAGCTCACAGACCCTGTCTAGGTCCAGTTTACTATACGAGTAAGACGCTGTCTGCAGCTGAATGAAGCCCTGATGTTTGGCAAGACACAATTTTCAAGCCCATGTATCTCACCTATATGAAGAGCACTACTAACACTTCTACGTTGTGACACACATTAAAGAGAAACTCTGACCAGAAGGTGCTTTACACAGCCTTCCACTACAAACACTACCTACTATTGACAGTCATCTCTAGTCTTCTGGTGCCAGCCACTTGCTCTAGACCCAGGGGCAGAGAGTGGGGAGAACTGTCTAAGCGTGGATTAGGCAGTACTGGGGATTCTCACACCACACAGACACCAACTGAGCTGGTAGGCAAGTAGGACAGCAAACAGAAGTAGCTAAGAGGAGCTAACAGGGACAGAGGATACTTCTGGTAGATTTTTGTAAGAAAGATGTGTGGTAATTTTGACACAAAACTGCAATGTCCTTAAGTGACATGGTGAGACAGATCACACAACTAAAGCATTGCAATTAACAGCTACCATCGTCAAGGCGTGCAGCAGAATAACTTGCTCTTTTACCACATGGCAGGTCAAATATATAGACCTCTTCTTGGGAAAGGAAAATAGGGCAAGAGTGGGTGTCAGGAGAAGTGGGCCAGTCTTTTTTCAGTAATGCCCAGTGACAAGACAAGGGGCAAAATGCACAAACTGGAACACACAAAATTCCATCTAAACACAAGACATTCCCTTGCGTTGAGGGTATCAGAGCACTGGAACAGGCTGCCCATAGAGACTGTGGAATCTCCTGCACTAGAGATAGTCAAAACCCATCTGAATGGAATCCTGGCCAAATTGCTCTAGTTGAACCTGGTCAAAGCAGGGATGTAGGACTAGATGACCTCAGATGTCACTTCTAACCATTCTGTGATTCTGTGATCGTAAACGCACCACCACCAGTCTGTGGACCAGTGTAAAACAGGGTCACCAATATACAAGAGCAAGGAAGGCTGGATTGCAGAGAGTCTTGGAGTGGGCTCACACGTCTTTTATGAGTCACCATAACAATAAATGCAGACTCCTCTACCTAGCACACCCTAATCCTCCCTGCATCAATACAGCCTGTGGAACTGATTGGCTGCTTAAAGCTACTTCAAGATCCTGGTAGATACAGGGGTGTGATGCTTGCAAGTGAGCAGCATACCCTGACAGCAACGAAGGCTAATTGAAGCACAGACTGTTATCAACTGCAGCACCACCAGCAGCAATTATCCCCCTTAACAGCTGTTAGACCACAATTGAAATACTGCTTCCAGTTTGGACACTGGATTTAACTCCATTCACCATCACTCTTAAGGTCCAGCCATCCAGCCAGTGTTTAACACAACACACCATACACTTGACCAAGCCATGGCCAAGCAGTTTTTCAACAATAAAAGATCTTGAATAACAATCAGTATGGTAACTTCTCTCAGAAACTGTGACTGGTAAAGTTAAGTCACCAGTAAATACTCCAGTGCTGTTTAATTTTACACACAAAACCAATATCCATTGCTTCAGCTTGACTCCAAATTACAAAACCCAAACACTGTCTAATCACAAGGTTTTATGTATGCTTAGACATGCAACTGGCATGGAAATCTGTTTTTTAAAAAAACAGCCAAAACTCAGCAATTTTTAGGTAACACTGTTGTTCACTTACCCAACTGACTCCTTCCCCTTACCCAAACACCTGTACAGCACACACCCGTGCAGGACACACCAGAGGTGCCAAACCCACACACTCCCATCTTTGCAGAGCAGTCTGACGGGCCAAATGCACTGCCTTGGGAAGGTAACAGAACTCCATGTACAGGCTGATGAACACTGGTCATGTTTCCAAAGCACTGTCCTCTCGTATTGCACACTTCGTATTTCCTCTGCCTCAGGAGATTGGGCGGTGGGGATTCAGAATTGTTACCTATTACTCTGCTTTAACTTCTTCCAGTTCCACTGCTCATTCCTTCAGAGCCATTGGAAGATTACAACATCAGGGGGAAAAAAACTTCAACAGATGTTTCTGAAGGAAGGTGGGGATCTGCAGAAAATGGCTGCAGACTATGAAAAAAGATTTGCTAGGAGCTCTCCCATACATCCTGTAGTACCTTCATATTTCTCAAAGGGAACTGTTAGATTATTCAGTACAAATTTCCAACATAATAATTCTCATATTTGCAGCTGAAACTATTAACTAGACAAACTGATTTCTATCAGCAAATCCAGAGGGCCAGTTGGTTCCTATATGACCACATCTGACACTGAACTTAGAAATCAGTGTCTTTGTGTGCACAGATCCATCGCAATCTCTGCAGATTTAAATCTGTTCTTTGGAAGGGACAGGATCCTCAAATGAATTCCTGTTGAGAGCTGTCAGCTGACCATTTGAAGCCATGAAGCTTAAACACTTCCTTACACATACAATTGTTACCATAGAATCACAAAATCACTCTGGTTGGAAAAGACCCCTGGGATCATCAAGTCCAACTGTCTACCCTACCTTACAAGTTCACCTCTAAACCATACCCCTCAACACCTCATCCAAACAATCTTTAAACACATCCAGGGATGGTGACTCAACCAGCTCCCTGGGAAGCCCATTTGAGTGCCCTCTTGACTCCCCTTTCTGTGAAAAATGTTTTCCTACTATCAAGTTATAAACATACTGAAAGCAAGAATCTTCAGTTTCTCCACAACTGAAGAACTGAACAATACAGAAAATTTGTAGATATTACACACCTACCTAGTGCTGTTTAGTTGTACTTCTTCATAACAACCTTACTGTTGCCTGTATTTAGAAAGATCTTCCAGATCAGGCTCTCTGGGATGCAAACCCAGAGACTCTTCATATAGTGAGACCAAAGCTGGGCTTGTAAACTACACCAAGACAGAAGTACTCGTAGACACATACTGCAGCAGAACTTTCTCAAGCTTCACAAACGTGAATTCCACACAAAGTGCTCTTCAGAAATCTGCCCATTTTCAGTATCATTGCAAGATGTTACCTATTTTGTGAAGAAAGGGTACACTAAATTCTACCTATCCAAATTAAAACAACTGAGTAGGGATTACATTAGAGTGAAGACAGTTCTTTTCATTTCAGATGTGGGTTACTGGCTTGAAATTATACAAATTTCTACATCAGAACAAAAATGGAACAGAAGTGAAGAGTTGGGAGTGACTCGTATCTGAGGAAATGCAACAGCAGCCCTACCCTGAAAAAAAAGCAGCGGGCAACACAGCAGCCTTCCACAGTCATATGCACATGAAGAGCTATTTCAAGAAAAGATGAAGAATTATAACATAGTAAAAATATTCTAGTATTTCTAGTTTAAATGGTAGCTGAAAATTACAGAAATCTTAGCTATAGCTGGAACAGTATCATAACATTTAGAAGATATAAGAAAATTTTCTTTATTGGCCTGATTTAAGAGATGTGAAAGATGGAGCACCAGAAAGTTACCACAAAGAATTACATAACACTCAAATTTACATCAGACAGGTCTTTTCCATTTCTAGTGGCTATTTCCATGTCACACTATACAACACATTAAAGACTTGTTTTAATAACATGCATTGCTAATTAAGGCAAGAACATTTTTCAACCCTTCTGAAAATAAAATTTAAAGTTTCAACAAAATTAGTTTATATAAGTGCTTTAATCCCACATGACAAAGACAAAGCAAGTCTACAAATGAAAACATTATGAACAACTCTACACACTGACCTTCCATGTACAAATCCTGAGATACAAAAGGCCACTCACCAAACAAAAGGCTTATCAGTCAGACAATAGCTGAAAACTAGTTAATTTTAGGATGACACAGACTTGGATACAGTAAGATGACATATGAGGTCAACAATTTTGATAGTGAAACTATCACATACACTGTTCTGTCAGTATCACATTGAGTCCACTTCAAAACACTCAGATATTCTTCACACACAGAAGGAACAACCAATCTTAGTTCCATAACACAATCCATGGCGATACACAACAAACTTTTTAAAGCTTCATAGATATTTCTTCAGGAGAAATTGAGAAACCTAATTGTTGTACTTCATATAGAAATGCAAAGTAAATCTTTCTAATTTCAGATCTCTTAATCTCACTTTTACTTTCCTGGAGCAAGTACTTTACCAATTTCATTTTGCCTTCATTGCTGCCTACCCTGTAAGTGTTAAAAATCAGCATTTGTCCTTGATACAGGATCAGGAAAGAGCATTAATCTATGCTTCAGTCACAGTGTTCTTTCTCAAATATACTCTTTAAAATTACACTGTAGAGAGAAGCTTGTTTAACTAACCAAAAGAATCTTTTCAAGAACACCACTCACATATAATAAGGAGCTGAATTATATTTCAAAAGCTTTCCACAAATAAGATAAACTAATAACATTAACTGTTACTATGCCAAAGTAATATCAATACAGCAATTTGGTATGCAACATACCAAAAAATCCAATCCCTAGCCAGTGCCTGTTGATCCTAATCATCTCAATCAAGTTATCTTCCAAACAGTAACCGTAACTTCTGCCAAAGAAATTAGTAACCATGAGTTTAGATCCAGTTTTCAATTTTTAAACAGTTACTTTGAGTTCTTTGGCTCCTTTCTGAGCAAAACAAGAAAGGAATGCCTTCCTTTCAAGTCCAGCAGATGTAACTGAACAAGAGTAATGTTTTAATTTTGGTTTCTAAAGTAGTGAAAACAAAGCTTCCTTGTAAGAAAGCTGGTTATTCTAGATCTTCATTCTAACACACCTTATTTTCCTGTTTAGATTTGGATATAAACGAGCTAGAGATAGCAAGATCCAAATCCCCCACGTTTTCTTTAGAATTTAACAACTAGCCTTTCATTTTGCTTTTTTCTGGTTTTAGGTTTTAACAAACATTTAATAGAGAGCACAAAAAAACAGTGAGATCTTGAAGGTGACTAAAACCAATGCAAATTTGAGTTGATTCTGTCATATGTGCTCCATGTGGAAAGGAGAATATTTAGGTTATCTAATCTCAGATCAAATTGATTTATTACAAAAAAATTCCAACACACATTCGCCTGTAACATCAGCAGCACATGAGGTTGAAACCAGGCTCCTCATTGCCTGAATATCAGCACAGATGTGCTAATAAGCATCATGAAGTGTACAGGACTCAGACAACCATTAAGAGACATGAAAATGCCCGTGTTTAAACAAGCATTGCTTCAACTAGGCAAAAGTACAATACTTTGCTGAGACAAGTAATTCAGCTGCAGAAATATGCCATTTGTTAGAGCACACTCAGGAAACACCGTATGTGTTTCCACACATGAATAATCAGTCTCATCAACTTTAACAGAAATACAAGGATGCATTAACGTTTGAGAATCAGAGCAAATAAATATTCTACCTAATCTGCAGATAATTAAAACATCAGCATTTTGAAAGGCAAACAGCAAAATGTTATTGACAGTCTACATTTACAGACTGTCAATGGACTAAAGGCAGCTGTAAGTGGGGGGGGTTTATTTGCCTTAATGGAATTAATGGACCCATGTCTTGTAAGGCTTACGCAGAAGCCAATTGTAAATAGTAACATGCATACTCCTATAAAGTAAACAGCTCACCATACAAAAAGGAGAAAACCAAATAATATCCAGTTTCTCTGTCTAACATTTCATATCTGCTCAACTGTCAGCTCACAGGGGCTTAATGGGACTTTGGTAACTGCAGCATTCATCAAGGCAAGCTTTTGGACAGCATCTCACCTGGTCTCTTCATCATCCCAAGCGATTCTCATGCCTTTCCCACCACCACCCGCTGAGGCCTTGATCATGACAGGGTAGCCTAACAGCAGGGAACAATTAGACAGAAGTTCAAACTTTGTTCAGTTGGTAAGAGGAACATGACAACTGACCACATGTCCAATAATGCCAGCAGACAATAACTTCGTTTATTAAAACACTGGTTTTTTTCAAGGCTTAGCTGTCAGTGCATTGATTTCTGAAGCCTAGAAAGGTTGTCTTCTCCGATTCATTTATATAAAAAAAAACTACTGAATTAATTATTGCCATGTAACAAAGTGATTCATGAATAAAGGCATTTGAACTTTCCAAGCTCATGTTTCTTCAGAATAAAATTGTTTCCTTGCTACCATAGCTGTGATAAAGTTCTTCAAAAATTGCTAGCAGAAATAAGTAGGAGATCTCCATGAACTTCTCCATGAAGTCAAGAGATTCAGTTAGCAAACCTGCACCTTACCAACACTTGTGGTACGCTACATTTTAAACAACAGAACACCTCAAAAGCTGTACTGCTTAGACATTATTTAACAGTAGATATCACAGAAAAAGACTACTACACTTTTTTTTTCAACTGACAAGTAGGAAGAAAAAATGAGCAGCATAAATCTGAATGCATTATTGAAAAGCTAGTGTTCACATCAAATGAAATACGACAAAATGTGGTTTTCACCTTAAACTAAATGGAAGTCTGCATAAAGCTGAACTGCCTGCACGTCATCATTGGTCAATCCTTTCCAATGGAAGCATACAACTTTTTGGAGTCTCACTGATGCTTCAGAAATCAAGAAGCCAGCAGTTCTTCACATGCTTCTTACAAAACAGACTTAAAAGTAGCACGGGGAAAAAGATTCAGTGCAATTAAGCACTACAGAAAGGAGCATATGAGAATAACAGCCTGCCCAGACAAACAGAGAGGAGAGACTACAGAAAAGAGCCTATAGAGTAGTTTGTGCCTGAACTTCATCGAGTTCCTCATTTAGCCTAGTACCTCTGCTCCACAGACAGCGTGGCAAAGCACATCTCACATGAGGAGCAAAAAGTGGGTTTTATTCCTGCACTTAGAAAATCTGTATCTATAAATAATAGCCATTGACTCAGGTAAAGGCAGAGCCTCAGCCTTGAAGTACTGTCAGATCTTTGGCCAGAACATAGCAGGGAGAAGTAGGAAAAACACAGGCAGCAAAAGAACACTCCACAGGGTTAGAGAGTTTTAAGTGCTAACTTGATTTGTTTCTTTTAGTGATTACTTAAGCATTCTTGGAAGCCTGAGGTTCTGGATAATTGAAATGAAAACCAATTTGAAAGTATTCAATTGCATAATAAGTGTCTTCTTTATGCATACGATGCATTTGTCCTAATGTGAGGCTAATTTCATCCTATTTTAGATCCTTTGAAATAAAAAACCACTGGGGTTTGTGGTGGTCATTAGACAGAAGCTTCAACAAACCGATCAGATGGTTGAAACATGGATGAAGAAAAACAAGAGAGGGCATTTTCTTTCACTACACAGCATCATAGGACAAACCTTTTCAATATCAAAACTGTTTAATAATTTGCTATTCAGATAAAGCACCACCCAGCCATCTGTAGTTGACTTTAATAACTACAGATTTAAGACTGCCTTGATATAATGACCTCTATGGGAAACAGTCAGCAGAACATCAGAAAAACTCAGGACAAAATTAAGCAAGAACAAAATTTAAAGGGGCATCTAGGAAGCTACTGAATTCCTTCAACTTAAAACTCCTTCTAAAATACTTAGAGGAAATCTTTAAAAAACAAGTCCAAGACTAACAAAATTAAATAGATCTGAAATAAAGTAATAATACGGTGCCTTTTTAAGGACTAAATCAGATTTTATGTGCAGTTTGCCACCAAATGTTCCAATGTGGTTGATAACCTCCTCCTACCATTTCTGCTCCCATGAAAACAATCAGTAAGCACTTGATCTTCAAACAGGGACATAAAGGCTGACCCACAGAAATGCTGACTTCAACTGTGTCCATCCAAAAGCCAGCCAAGCCTACACTGAGGGATTTCAGCATTGTTAATCATTGCAGGATAAAACCCCCAAGTTATATTCAAAAATGGAAAGGTGTTAGAGTGAGAAGTCACCTGCAGCAGTGCAAATCCCAATTTCTATTTCACACATATGGCACAACCATAGCTTTTCACACAGGTAAAACGTACTTGTAGCTAGACAGTAAAAGAAGCTTCAAATGTAGATTTACCCTTTGCATTACTTGTACATGATGACCATCTCTTAAAATGAAAAAAACTCCCAACAAATACAACAGATACCTTTTAATGAATTACACTTTTCTTTTAGAAATCATCTAAGAACATGTACTCTCAAGCCTATGGCTCAGTGTTGTCCCTAATATTAAGGCCTTGGTAAATGAAAGGTAAAATTCATTCAACACATTTTATCCTTGACCTTCCTCAAAATGAGTCTCAGTTTGCTGGTTGCTCATTCTACCATTCTGTAAACTGTTATTCAGAAGCTGAATAGTGACTATAATCTAGAAAGTGCAGAAGAAAGGCTCGTGCACTGGATGATAGTCAAGCTAACCGTAATCTGTGTGGTGATGAGGAATTAAGATTATATCATCAGTAGTATCAGCTTCCAGATCAAGTGAAATGTATCACGCCAAACTTCTGACTATCATGTCCAGTTGCAGATTTACTTTGCAATAACTACTACTTTAGCCAGCTACTCATTACCACGTGTCACACACATCCCACAAATCATGGCTGTGCTTTTTCTATAAAGTCCAGTTTGTAAAGCTAAAATGTGATGATTTAAGAGACAGGGCATTAATAGCGAGATCCTTCCAGCCCTATAGGCAAAAGTGAACTTTAACAGTATTAAAACATTATTTACTCTATAGGAATTACTTACTACACATTCAATTTAGTTAACCACGTATGCTGAGAGGCACACAAATCCCACCATAGCTAATTTAAGCACTTACCAATTTCCCTTGCAATTCTGACAGCTTCATCTGCATCCTGTAAAAGCAGGAAATGAGACTGAACGTTAATCCCATCAGCCATTGCACTGTGTCCTGAGGGCAGTCATATATTGCACTACTGTCTCCTCTGATTCATTTAATGTTTGATTTTACAACCTTCTGACCCTTTTCAGCCAGAGGAATGTAAAATTAATACCATAAGTGGAATGTAAATTCTACCTCATCATTAGTATACCAAGAAACTCAAAGCAACGAGGAATCAGCTGACAGGAAACATGACCAGGATTGCAGCATGATTTTCTGCAGTTGCAGGAGTTTAATGCTAGAATTTAGGAGTTTACAATCAATAATGGGCCATAAATCAGATCGTTAAAGTTTGTCCACGGCCAGCTTGTTTCTGTCCTCGTAGGTCCTTCTGGTTGTTTTCCCGCTTGCTGTCAGCAGGGGGAGTTGATTCTCTATTGTTTAAGAGCGACTCAGGTTCGAAACAGCCTCCTGCCAAACTTCTTTAAAGATTATTTTTTGTCTCCTGAAGAAAGAGAACACAAGCACTCCACTTTTGTTTTCCATTACAAAGGCAGAACAAACCATAAATGTAGCGTTTTAAGTTGCATCTAAAAGGTGAAGTCACATTAATTGCTTCAACGTAAGAGCCTGCACGTTACTAGTGCACAATAATCAGGAAAACTATTTTCTTGGTAGCAAATATTGCTTCAAGTTGAGTGATATCACTACAGCCCAGCACAGAAGAAGTGCTAAGAAACCCAGAGAATCCAAATACTTGAATCACTCGCTTTTTAATAACCAAATCTCTTCTCCTGCCATAGAAAATTCTGATTTCTTCTAGTGATAACAGTAAGTTTCCACCACACAATACTAGAAAGAAGGGTTAAATTATAACGGTATGGGTTAAGTTTGAAAATTCCACCCCAATTCACTAATATTTATACTATTAGATGACATGCATTAAAAATTTGTATGGAAAGCAATAATGTCTGGAAACCACCAGCTGCTAAGTGTGCCTGAAACTATCGGAGCTGACTTATGAACATTAAAATGAAACCTGATATGTGTAAAGCTTTCAAGGCAATCCGTTTTAAAAGCACCCGGGTCAGAATTTAAAAAAAACCATAAGAAATGTTCATACCTGGTTCATTTATGTCCAATAATAAAACAAAATCCTCTTTAAAAGTCTTCAGTACCTAGTAACAGCCCCATGAAGAATAAGGGGGCTGGCAGGGGAAGTTGTCAGAAAATTTAATTTCCTTTCATTAGCTAGTCTGCTCCACAAATCGGTGCTTGTTAAGTTCAAAGCAGTCCTGAAAGCTACATCAGTTTTAAGTCTTTTTACCCCAGTCACATCTGTTAATGAGATTTTTTTCAAAAAACAATTGTTTAAGTTAAGAGATAAATCTAGCAAAAAACCTCTCCCTCTGCTCCCCCAAAAAAAAACAAATTTAAAAAATAAAATCAGGGTTTACTGTTTTATTACACCTTGCTGCTTTCCATGACCCTGCACCCTCCAAATTTTAGCTTAAAGGGATAAAATGCATGAAAAGGGTCATTTAAGAATGTTAGTGGTTTCCACACATTGAGTTTGAAGGTTCTTTGTTCCTGCCTGTGACAGTTATGCGAGAATACTTCCCCTTAATAGCCTCTCTGTCAGGAAGTGTTAAACCTGCCAAATGCAGACAATTAGAGCCTCTTGAACAAAATGCAGGAAGAGTGATGACTGATGAAGAGCCACGATTATGGTCGAGAAGGAAACTTTTGCATTTCTTTTCTCTTGCAAATTTGCTCATATATTTGCAAAATAGAATTAGGAGAAGGTGGGGGGGGAAGCAAACGGTAGGGTTGTTTTTTTTTCACTTAGTTACCTGCAAACAAGTGCCTAAGTGCCGCCGTGTTGTCCACGGGAAGACAAGCTGCAAACCATTACATTGCTTTGCACTGCCACTGTATTTTCATACACCAGCACAACAACTTTAGAGCACTCAGTGACCTGGTGTCAGTAGCACTGATTGTCTCCGTTCTGGCCTGAACGGACTGCAGTCATCTGCCCTGCACGGTTACTCATTTACACTGCTTCCACATCTGCTTCTTTTACGATTCTAAGGTACTGGAAGCCAGACTCCAAAATAAAAATAGTAATAATAATCAATGCCTAATCAGAGTCTTTATTCTTCAAAAGACCGTTTCTAAAATAGAAAAACATTATGCAATGCTTTAAAAACTAATTAATCAACCCCCGGCATATTTCAGCCTGTCCTTATAAAGTACATTTCAGCATCATGCAGCAGTTTGAGCGCTCACGCTATGTGAGGACAGCTATTTGAGCTTTTTGGTGCAAAGAACAATATATATAAAAATCACACTGGTATTAAAAGTGTGCTGGATTGTTATTTAGAGCAAAAATTCTCAATTATTTCCTGCTTTTTTCCCCCCTCCAAAAAACACTTCAGCTGCACTAGCATCTTCACAGAATAAACGAGATTGTAAAGAAATTAATAACTTTAACACCACGTTTTATTGCACAAATAAAATCCCGAATAATGGCATGAGTTTATAACACTCATTAAAGCCTTAAAAAGGTTTCAGTGTTTTTAACAAATGGATGATTTCATTAAGTTAAAGGGGACGCATTCAGCATCAGCCTTTCTAACCGCCCAATTCCACGTGGAAGCCTCGCTGCCAGGTACCAGCAGGTGGAGACAAGAAAGCAAAACTTTTCTGATGTAAAGGAATGCCAGCATAAAGCTATTAGACAGACTCTGAAAACTGTAAAACAGCTGTAAAACACGGTATTTATTATTAAGAACTACATCATAGTTCTCAGGGGTGAGGGTGCTGCACTTAGAGAACCTCTAGTTTATCTCTAGTCTCCAACAACCCTTCCAGCAACAGCGTAATTCTTCAGTATCACTGTCAATACCCCATGGCAAGACTACAGCCAAAACAGAGATCTGAAACTTAAATACAGTGAATTCATAGCCTTGCTGTAAACCTTCAACATGTCTGCTGACAGCAGGGAAACCAAGTAGACACCCAGAGACACCAATCTTCTTGGTCTGCATGCAGCTGTGTTCTCCCAGCCATAAAACCAAACCAGCTTTTGTGATACTGGTGAAACAGTATCAAAATCTTTCTTCCCTTGCCATTCCTTTACCAGTTTTCACCACAGCATGTCCTTATATTCATTATGTTCTCACCTCTTTATACTCCACTTTCTTCTTGTCACTTACTCCTCTTTACTCACAGACAATACATCATCACAGCTTTAACTGTGAGCCGTTGCTCACATGGATTAACACAGATTCTTTATTAAGACTGCACCACTGTCTCTCCCAATCAGCTTTTAATAGACTCATTTCTAGATTTTTGACACTACCCTTTTGTTTGCTCTCTGACTGATAGCAACAGACTTGGATTTCTTACGTATGCAGGCTGGATAAGCCAAAACTGGCCAGGGAGAAGAAAAACCATTCTTTGGCAAACTACCTTCTCCACTCTGACTCCACGTCTCTCCATTCTCTGTTTAATACTTGGTAAAGTGTGTGTCTGTCTGGGAACAGTCAGTTTTGTTTATTACACCAATTAGTCTCCTCTTCAATGCTTCCAGGTCCTTAGGTATACTGCTGAAGGGCTTTCCTCTCAAGTTTCTACTGTAATTTCTACTCATTGGGTATTTTTCTGTATGCAGCTTTTTCAACATGTTATTACAAAAGCTTAGCAACTTCAGTGTCTGCTATGTGTAAGTGCTAAGCAACATAAGTGAGAGTGGGACAACACCCTTTATTCATGAAGGACCTATGTATCTGCAGCACTATTTAACAAGAGCCCGATAAAGACAACTCTTCAAGAAACAAAGATTTTCTGTGCAGCCCTGAGTTGAGTAAAGAAGCACTGGCATTTTTTTACTCTATGTTCACTTCAACTATTCATCCACAAAGAATACAGGCAACTGATCTTTCTTAACTACTGGCATTGTCAGAGACATGAATGCAGTTTCTTGCAGCTTTATTAGAATCAGATATAAAGATGAAACCACCTCTTATCAACTCAAGTACCAAGCACCTACACTTAACTCTTTTCTAGGACCTTTAAAAAAATTACCCAAGAGCTCTCAAGTATTTTGAAAGCTTCAGAACTCTGTGACCAAAACGGGTCTCTCACTGAATGACAAAAATCCTAAGCACTGTCCAACTCCTTGTGTGTTGCTCTTCTGAATGGCAAAATAGCACACCAAGCTCCAACCAAAGATCAGGCAACCTGCATGACCTAACTTCTCAGGTATTCATCTGACAAAAGACACATTACCACAGGAAGGACAAACACAGGCACACACCGAGTTCCACAGCAAGGATGAGAGTATCAACTATCAGATGTTTTAACTTCTAGAACAGGTACTCAAAGAACTGGTTAACCTGAAATTTTCATCTCCCCTTTCTCATGCAAAACAACACCAGCAGTTTCTGTGGAATATGCTTTTTAATGTAGTGAGTACGCTGCAGGGTGAGGGGGCTTTTTAACACTCTTCAGATAATCAGAAGCAGTGCAAGGCTGAGGTATGTGAAATGGAATTGATATGGACACTTCAGGATTAAGCAGCTACTACATAGTTCCTCTCAACAGCTGAGAGCTGGAGGTGTCAACTCGATCCTGCATTTCAGTTCAGTTCATCTGGAGTTAAGACATACTCAACCACCAACCAGATAACTTATGTTCTTTCACTTTGTGTCAGGAACTTCAGGTAACTGAAAAAACCACAGTGAATGAAAGGTCTCAGAAACAAGTGCATACAGACAAGGACCTCAGCGTTGCTGGTTATACGGCTATCTGCTCATTTGCCACTGTTCCACTTTGCACGTTTGTTTCCTAATAAAGTCTCGTCCAACCTTTGCCATTCTATGATTCTTTCTTTAGCAGAATAAAAGACACATGAATTTAAACCTGATACAATGATAAAGCAACTATTTTAAGTATTTGATTCTGCATTTTAATACGTTTTGCAGGATTTAGATTGATTCAAAGTTCTCGCCTTATTAGATGTTTTTCTAGAAGTCATTTGCAGGATTTCTAGAAGAATATAGATACAGACTATCAGACAGAACAGAGGATCTCATCTACAACAACTTGGCTACAGTTAAATCTCAGGAGGACTAAAGGATCACATATACCAGGACTACTTAAACACACAAAAAAAACCTGACAGAATGCTGAATTTATCTTGTCACTGTGAGACTTCACCATTGCCACAAACCACAGCCTAATACTCATTTAATCCCTCCACTAGACAAAGAAGTCTTTACACTTTTACCTGTTGCAGCATGTCACACTGCCAGGCACTACACACAGCAGGTATTTCCCCATCACAAATGCTGAAGAATTCCCCCCTGCATTTTGACCAATTCCATGGCTTTATCATTCTCTCTCACTGGCTGAATTACACAGGCAACCTCATCAGAACAGACAATTCTGTGGAGGTTTAGGACCTTTGAACTCTGTTCACCTTTCTCAATCAGGTATGGATGGGGTATTTCCCTCCAGAGTTTAAAATCCAACTCTGCTGACACAATGCTGATGACCTGGTATATGATGCTCTTTAAAACACAGTCTGCATCACATCAATGTATAAAGTTTTCCCAATTATCTTCACAGTTCTTAAGATTCATTACGATCAGAAGTCAACACCAATTGCCATAAATAAACCTGACTATACCAACATTTCAGATGTAAGCAAAGAAGGTTTTAAAGGAGAAAAAAGTTTATTTAACAACATTAACATAGACAATAATCTGTTAAAACACAGGAAAGTTTGAGGCCAACACTTTGTCACCGTGTCAGAAAATGAACCAAAACCAACACATGCTTTCTTTCACCTGACAAAATACAAAGAAACTAGCAACATATTTTTAGAAAACTGTTGAAACTAATTCCCTCTAAAACCCCTGGAAGACCACTAGCTGTAACTTCACAAAAAGAGCTACAAACTTCCTCCTATCCTCAAATGGAGCTTTGCAACGCATTGATATCTGCATCATAAGCAGAGTGAGTGTGGAAGAAACTTCACAGTGTAACAGCTTTCACAGTTAACACAGAGCTGTCAAGACCTTGACTAAGAAGAAAACCTTAGAAATGTAAAGATATGTGCAGATACTTGAATCCACACCTGATACTGAACACATTTCCCTGCTTTCGTGTTAAATTTAAAGCAAAACGCTCTTAGAGACTCCACAGAAGCAGTCCTCAACACATCAGTTATTATCGAGCACTTTTCTTCTCCAAAGCACTTTTGCTAGTTTATATCTTATTGAAGAAGGTAAAATTATAACAACATTCTGCATCAGACCTTCAATAGGTGTACTTCGATTTGGACACTGCTCCTACGGTGGGCAGACAGTAATTAAATGATTTCTCACCTTGACTACTCCATCAAAGCCAGGAATTGTGTTGACCTTCGCATTCTTGGCTAACAATTTGCTTTCAATCTTGTCTCCCATAGCTTGAATAGCATGTGTGTCAGGTCCAATGAAGGTCACACCTTCTGAAGCCTGCAAAGACAATGAAGTTATATTTTTAGGAGACAAAACTTAAAAAAGAACAACAGCTTTACACAGATACTGCTATTAATAGGTTAATGAAACAACATTTAGAAAACATAGGGACCTGTTTATGTAACAACCTAAAAATATGGAAGTGGCACTTCTGTCAGTTCATTAAAAATGTGTACGACCTTGAAAAACAATGTATACACACAGATTCAAAGTTCTTGTAATTTGCATTTGTATGAATCAAAGCCAGGCCAAAGAAAAATACCTGAAAGTGGAAGCACTCCAGCTTGAAAGTTAGAAACATCCCTTGAGAAAGCAGAGGTTAGCTAACTGACCACTGAAATAGCCACGATTATTTACAAAGAAACGCTCACCAACCTGTAATGCAGTTGAAAACTCCATGATAAACATTCCTAAAACCAAACTTTGATGAAACACCAAAAGGAAAGTGCAGACTCTTGCTCAGTGTATTCAAAGATCCTCGAAATAAGTTAGTAAGTGAAATAATACTTCCTCAATTCTCTCTGACAAGTCTTTACTCCTTTGCTCCTAACACTAATGGTGAAACACGTTAACATAAAATCCTTAACACTTCAACTTTAATGCAATACAGAATACAACTATGTTTTAGTTCCTTCTGTTTCTCCATGCCAATAGACTCTGATGATCAAGTACACCCTTGGTACCATGAACTAAAGGCAGTCTAGCAGAACAGCTTCACTTGAAGTTACTGAGGCATCAGTGAGTATACGCCCGTGCATGCAACTTAGTGTCCTTACTACCACAGGGCAACAACATCACAAGAATCAATGCAGAATCCTAACACAATTTTTTCAAACCCTTCCATTTACTTCTTTTCCTTCATTCTAAGGCATCTGTAAAATGCTGAGGGGCAATTTAACAGCATCACTAACACACTGGCAAACATTCAATTTCTTGCATCAGAATTTGTGTCTTCACATTTTGTCACCCGGACAGTTGTGCTGCGTTTGTTAGGGTTGCCATATCGCAATAGTCACTAACCACCACAAGTGTTTATGTGATGGCAGTCCTAAGCACAAAACAGACATGGGAAACACGTGCTTGTTAAGCTCAAAAAGAATGTCCTCCTGTTCAAGACTGTGTAAGAGTTGAGAGCTCCCAACATGCTTGGAAGTCATTGTTTTCACTGTCAGCAGCTTCCTGGCAGGAAGACCACGATAACAGAAGCCCTGCACAGGCAACTTACTATCATCCTTGCTAACACAGTGTTACAGACGACACAGAAGATCATATAAAGATCAGAAACATGCTAGGAAATTCACTGCAAAAACACACAAAGCAAATGCAGTGGATCAGCTACGTAAAAGGCTTGATAGCTTCAATTCACAATGAACCATCTCCTCTGCTCTTGTGAGACCCATCCCTGTATTACTGCATTGACCTCTGGGGCCCTCAGCATCAAGACAGATGTTGACATGCTAGAGCAAGTCCAGGAGGCTCATGGAGGCGATCAGAAGAATGGAACACTTCACCTCTGAGGGTTAGCGGAGAAAGCTGGGATTGTTCAGCCTGGAGAAGGCTCCAGGGAGGCCTCGTAAGAGGCGTATTCCAGTGCCTAAAGGGGGCTTTCCTATAGGACTTTATACAAGGGCATCTAGTGACAGGACAAGGGGAAACAGCTTTAAAATGAAAGAGAGCAGATTTAGCCTAAAGGTAAGGACGATCTTTTCTGTGAAGTTGGTGAAACTCTGGAACTGGTTGACCAGAGAAGTTGTGGATGTCCCCTCCTTGGAAGCGTTCAAGGCCAGATTGGATGGAACTTTAAGCAACATGGTCTAGTGAGAGGTTCTCTTCCCATGGCACTGGCCATTGGAACTAGTCCACAAGGCCACTTCCCACCTAAACTGTTCTGATTCTATGTTCTGGGTTTTCACCTTGGTCTGTCTGTTCTCCACTAAAGTTAGCGTATTATCTCAGCAATCCTGATTTGACTAACAGCTGCTTTAGAAACACAAAATTGGGTGACTGCTCAGAAGACAGGAAGAGCTAGGAATACCATCATGAGAATGCAGGTCTATTAATATTATAGTGTCAAAGGATCTGAGTGCTGAAGGACTTCACTTGTTAAAAGAGAAGGAAAACAAGAAAGGATCTGTCCATCTGACAAACTTGAGAACATGAGGTAACCAAAGAGACTGATCCCAGGGGATTCCTTTGAATCTCCTGCTGAAAATTATAGATGCAGAGATTCACAAGTACTGTAATAACAGTCAGTAGTTAGGTTAAGCCTTAGTGACAGCATAAGCAGAACTAAAGATGGGAAGCATAAAGGAGAGCAAACTTTTTATACACACTAGTTTCTTTGGCAACATACACTCTTCTGTGGGCTTATGAATATGTGGCAAACCAGCCAACTCACTGTCAGGCCTCCCAGTGCTACAGGAAATGACTGAACAGTTCCAGCCCAGCTTTAGACAAAACAAGCGATACTAGAACTTTTCCTCTGCTTTTCATGACATTAGTTATGGATAATTAAACACACTTCTTGGTGTCCTCATTCAAGCCAAGATATTTGAACACAAGCTTAGCAGGAGCAGCTCCATGCAGCAGGAGCATATGCCATGTACAAAACCATAGCTATCAAGAAACTCATGTTTTCTCTTTCAGGATCATTTACCAGGGGATTCCTCCACTCACAGTGTGCTGACATGGCAAAACATACTCTAAGGGCCCAGTTGCTTCCAGGTGCATAAGCCCTTACAACCATCTTACCGCACAGCAGCAATGGCAATAATGCAGGCTTTGTGTTTGTTCATGCCTAGAAATGGCTAGTTGTAGGAAAATGTTTCCCACCTCTGAGGAGAAAAAAAGGCTGAGAGGATGGAGAGACCTCAAGAGCAACTGGCACTGCTACTCCTTATTGAAAATAAACTTTCCTATGAAAACACAGTTGGTTTTTAAAAAGCTTGTGAAATATGTAGAGGAACCCAAATAATCTGTTGCATGCAACCATTGACTCATATATTCTCAAACTCAGACTCACACCTCATGTTTTCAAGATGACCCAAACTCTGGGTGCTACTTATTGTAATCAGAGAGAAGCTTAATGGGTATTGGAGGAAAGATAACACAAGCTGCAGGAGCACACAACTGGGAACAAGAAACTTATTTAGGGGAAGGTACATGCTCAGACTCTCACAGATGCAGAGGCAGGGGCTGCATGCTGCTGCATTGGCCTACTTCTGTGTTCAAGTCTGCATTTCTGTGTTAAGGTCGGTTAAAATACGTTGTTGCTTCCCTGAGAAGCACAGAATGGCTGAAGTTTGAAGCAAAGCCACTTCCTGAGCTCGCTCTTTGACACGTGCTATCAAGTAGTGAAAGAAATCAGAGACAGAAGAGGAGCAGCAGCAAGGTTCTGTCAAGTGAGATGAAGATCAACAATTGCAGATAACTCACCACACTTATTTAAGAACTTACTGGTGAATTGAGATTAAGAAGGAAATCACAGATAAGAACTCCAGTACAAATTGTTACCACAGGTCTGATTTACAAATGGGTTTTATCCAAATCAAGTTCTCTTCACAGGAAAATCTGGAAGAAGTTGTCATTAAATACGTGCATACAGCTGATGAAGTCTTTCACTACTGTACTAGGGAACAACAGTCTTAAGTTTTCTGCCCTTTTGACACATGGCCAGTCAAGGAGGCTGATCCAGGTGGGGAAAGGATTATGAGTAGTCCAATAACCATAAACTATCAGTTCCAGAAAAACTGGAATCTTGTATAAATCCATAGTTATAGCTCACCAGAAGCAAACAGATCTGTACATCCAGCTGCCCGCCAACATGCACAAAGCAGAGCAGGTAAGCAGCACAGGTTGACAGCAGCACAGCTTAGGAATTACTGGAATAGCTAGATGGGCTAAAAAGCCTTTCAGTCACACAAACTAAATGAAGGGCTGAGAAGCAGAGCTGGCAGCAAAAGGAAGGTCCAACAGAGGTTTAAACAACCTAGAAAATAACAAAACAGAAAAATCCAGTTGAAGTGGTCAGAAGAAACATCCAAAGACAAGTCTCAGTAGTTCTAACAAATAGAACAGGCATACTGACATCTGTTTAAACAGGTGGGAACAGATCACAATACAGGAACCATCTATTCAGCACTGGCAAGGAATCCCCCTAGGATACTATAAGAATATATTATAAGCATCATTCACTCAATAACCTAGGAAATACTGAACTGGTAACATGTTCTACAACAGTACACAGTGCATACAAAAGAACACCCTGAAGCTTTCTGCTAGACACACAACCAACCTATCAGCTCAGACAGCTGGGCCCTGATGTTGCTATCCCAGAGGTTCAGAATAAAGAGCACATACAGGAGTGACCAATGATCTGCCCAGGCATCAACCTGTAAATACAGGATTAGGAAACAGAGAACTTCAGTCTGTATAAACTTACTTTAAGCTAGGAAAGGCTTAAAACAGCAACCCTAACCAAAAGAACTCTCCAGCAGTTCAGCAGCTAACAATAGTTCTACTAATCTTGTTTAAAATTAAGTAGAATTTTTTAAGCCAGAAGATCTTAACAATACACACACATCTACACACAGACACAGGAGAGAAAGGCAACACTTAAAGGTGCAGTAGCATCACTCATTAGAACACATCCTGGTTTGTGTTAGAACAGAACTAATTCTGCTCAGTGATTTTACTTCTCAGCTCAGTCTCTTCTAAGTAACTAGACCTTCTGCAGTTAATGGCCTTATCTGTGCAGACAGTGTTGGCTTCTACAGGTGACTGCACGTGGTGTTTACACTTACTACCAAGGGTTAGGCTGCAGAAAGGCTCCTGCTTAGACTTGCTCCTATGGAGACTAAGATCACTGTTAAATCTTGTGTTCCAAACACGGCTGCAGTGAGAGGCCAGTCCTGCAGGGAGAAGCAGATGCAACAGATGACCCTAAACCAACCAACAGACTATTCCATCCCATACACCTCATAACAGGTATAAAGCTGAGTGATCACAGGGTCAGCCCTCTGATCTGTTTGCTCTCTTCTTCCATGGCCAGCATCAGACAAGGATTTTGTCTGTTCCTGCCTTCCATGCATTCCTGTATCCAGTTCCTGTCTGCCACCGAGTCTGGTCTGGGACTTCAGCATCTGCATCAGTGGTAACAGTGATGTAACTGCCAGCAGAGGGGTTGGGTTTGGTGTTGGGATTATACATTTTCTATTGTTTTAATTAAAGCTGATGCAGTTTTCGAATCTGTAAACCTTCCTTATTGCCTTTCTCTTCCCCTTTTGAGGAGGAGAAAGGGACAACAGAGCATCTACCATCCATCTCACAGACAGACCAACCGATGATGATGGAGTACTACAATCATCTTACGCTGCACAAGCAGCAGGCAGGTAGATGTGATAGAAAATATCAACTAGCTAACTAATCCTTAAAGTAGAATTTAAAGAACACTAAAGCATTTTCACAAACACTACCTTATGTTTGCTGGGCAAACAAAGAAAAAGGATGATTGCTGGCCAGCAGTATCAATTAAATGAAAACTAGAACATACAAATATATTTTTTAAATAAACCAACACAAGTGCCAGTTCCCGTGTTTAACCCTTGGCACGGGAAGGGATACTGTGCTAGCAAACTTCGTTCAAGCCATTATTCCAAGAAACCTTATCTGACTTATTTAATCCTGGTGTGAATCCATTCACACTGCTATCCCCTGCTGAGCAATGAAAAGACATTAATCATAGAATCACAGAATGGTTTGGCTTGGAAGGGGCCTTAAAGATCTTCAACTCCTCTACCATGGAGAGGGACACCTCTCACTAGACCAGGCTGCCAAGGGCCCCTTCCAGCCTGACCTTTAACACTTTCCAAGGAGGGGGCATCCACAACCTGCCTGGGCAACCTATTCCAGTGTCTCACCTCCCTCAGAGTGAGAAATTTCTTCCCGAGATCCGATCTAAAACTGCCCTCTTTTGCTTGAAACCAGTTCCCCTTGTTCTATCACTAAGAAGTCCCTCTGCAGCTTTCCTGTAGGCCCCCCTCAGGTACTGCAAGACTGCTCAAAGGTGCCCCCAGAGCCTCCTCTGCTCTGGGCTGAAGAACTGGAACTCCCTCAGCCTATCACCAGAGCAGAGGCGCTCCAGTTCTCTGATCAGCCTTGTGGCCCTCATCTGGACTTGCTCCAACAGTTCCATGGCCTTCGTGTATTGGAGACTCCAGAACTGGACGCAGTACTCCAGGTGAAGTCTTACAAGAACAGAGTGGAAGGGGGAGAACCACAGAGTAGAGGGGGAGAACCACCTCCCTAGGCCTACTGATGACATTTCTTTTGCTACAGCCCAGCACACAGTTGGCCTTCTGGGCTGCCCACACACATTACCAGCTTACATTGAGCTTCTCACCCACCAACACCATCAAGGCCTTCTCCTGAGGGTTGCTCTGGAGCCATTCATGTCCCAGGCTGTATTTGTGCTTAGGACTGCATTAGCAGCATGATGAGACAAGCTTCTGGAGGATGAAATGAAAATAAGCCTTTATCTAGGCCCCAACTATGTCCTCCCGAGGCCCAGAGTATGACTCTTCTAGAGCCGTCTATGAACAGAAAGCGGGAACAGCACCCTTCACAGAGACACACACACCCCCCTATGTTTTCCAAAATGTGGTATGCATATGCAAATACATAAAAAGTCCATCTGCTGGACTGCTCCAAAGCATGGGTTAAACAAAAAGCAGTTGCTGAACCAGTCTAAAAACAGAACCAAAGACTACAAGTCCACTGTCCCAAGGAATTGTGCACCGCTGAAGAACAAAGCATGAACCTGCACAAGCACCCAGAATAAATCTCAATGGTCTGCATCACCTTAAACACAAACACTGCACTGAAAATGGCTTCTCAATAAACTCAAAAGCCATCTCTTCTTTAATTCCATGGAAATGGAAAGTTCACAACATCAAAACTGTAAAAATCAGGCTAACCTGTAGATATCTTCCTTAACAAGACACAAGTGGTGAACTCCTACTATGACAGACTACATGTTTAGAGGGTGTGTTTGCATTGACTTTTACCTTTAACACACAGACCTAAGTCTCACCAAGCAAACATTTCATAGTGTATACTACCCTTAAGTGTAAAAAAAAATATTACTCAGCTTCAACTGAAAGTGGAAACAAGCACAGCAGCAGTGTTTTCCAAGGACTCAAAACTACAAGACACAAAGAAGAACAAGTACCACCTCTGGGGCTCTACACTTTGCAGATTTCATTTCGGATCTGGTCACCCAGCTCAAGTTTTCAGACCAAATTATTAAGCAACAGTTTAAACATTTTAAAGCTTTAGATGGTCTACACATTAATGGATGTCTTTGTCCAGAATGGAAAAACAACATCAAGTTAACTGAGTTTTTAGAAGCTTTTCTCAAAAACAAACTTTAAAACTGAACACGCAGCAGTTTGTGAGACAAACAACTATCAATGATTAATTGTTTCGTCAGCTATAAAACATTCCCCCCTACACACACACACCCCAACCACCCAATGCACAGGCACAGAAACCAAGCCTTGCTCTGTTGAAAAAGTTTGAGTATTTGACTATATCAGCAGTAATGAATACCCAGAAAATTTAGGGAGAAACGAAACTGAAGAATTTTCTCTGGATGGTTTCCATATTGCTTTTCTTCACTTCATCGCATTGAAACCAGTCTTGATTTTTACATGAGAAAAGAAATCTGTGGAACTAATCCTAGAAACCTCTTTCTGTTTCCTTGCTTAACACCTCCAGGCGACAGAAAAGACAAAATGCTTCATTTGCATCCTTAAACATTAGAAACTGCGATTGAGCCTTTTCAGCTGCTAATGTTATTGCATCTATATTTCCAGAAGAGAAAGAAGGTTAAACAGCCTACTCAGGTTTATGTTAACTCATCTCTTTTTAGTACCGTGAGCAGCACAAAGAGCAGAGAATGTGGTCGCTTAACAGCCCAACCTCTTTCTTCATTAGGTTCAATTAGATCCTGGAAATGTATATAGCTGCTGATTACACGAAGATAAAAAGAAGAAATCAGGTATGCACAAAGGAAACTGCAAACACTAACAAGTGTAATCTTAGTCTTCCCACAATCATCTGGTCTCAGGAAGACATTTAATTTTTCATGCAACACAAAAATGTTTTATTAGTTGCGTGACCACACAAGTTTTTGCCTGATGGAAAAGCAGCATTTGTTCAATCATTTAATTATTCGTTTAATAGCAACTATTAGTTTAAAATGTCACGTGCCAGTGTTGCAGAAAGCCAACCTGAACACGTTAGTAAGGCAAGAAAGATTCCTTGGTTGATGTCCTAGATAGCACTCCATCTTATCAATTAAAGAATAAATTTGGGCCACGGTCAAATAGCCACACATCATCACTAATTGTATTCTGACACAAAGGAGGTTAAGTACAATTTCTCCGAGACACTAGATCAGAAAATTTCTTCTTTTTCAACCTGTAAAGTATTTTTAATTTGTTTGGAGTGAAAAAAAGCACTTGAAATTAGAGTCTTGAGTTCTACAGAAAAAGTTAGTAGCACTTTATCTTCTAGGCCATCCGGCTTTCAGTCTTGGGGGAAAAAAAAGAGTATTCAGCTTGGCAGAGAACACTCGTCGAGGTGTTTAACACAACATACACCTTACTCTAAACACAAAACAGGAATTCATGGAGAAAAAGGAAGACAATAGTAAAACTGAGAACCGTGATAGAAGCATCCTCCTAGCCAGTCTGGCCCCTCACATCACCAAGGACCCAAGTCAACGACACATACAACATTTTCCATATTGAAATACCAAACTGCAAGTTCAACAGGGAAGACAAAGATACCATAAATAGTTATGAAACATGAATATTGGAGCAGAAGAAATTGCACGAGCATATGACATCCTTTATGCAGCCCCTGCCCTAAAGATTCATAGGAAGCTTTGCAGAAGATTACAGCCCATGAGGGTACAGCCTGACTAGGAAGCACACTTTGCAATACTTTAGCTTGTGCTTTTCAGGGGTGGAGTCAAATAATGTAAAATTAGTATTGTATTACTGAGATTACATTGAGCTTGCAGTCGAGTGCTATTGTGTGTCTGAAGTGAAACCCCATCAGAATCTGGAGAAAAAAACTGATGTTCAAAAAATGTCTGAACTTTTTCCAGACATTCCACAATGTTCAACGTTAGGCAGCCATCGTTACATTTATACTGCATATTCAAAAAACAAAGCTCATATCACCTCACATTTACTTATGATCTAAGCATCAAGAACCCTGGTACTGACAGACAGGAAGATAAGTGACCCTAGAATCATCTTCCTAATGATCACCTCATTTCCTGGTGCTGATCAAAGCACCACTACATGGAAAAGCATATCTCTAACTATGTAGAAGATGGTGAATTAGCAGACCCTCTTCATTCTTGGCCACAAGAGCACATTGCTGGTTCATGGTCAAATTGCTGTCCACCAGGACACCCAAGTCCCTTTGTCCTACACTGTTCTCCAGCAGGTCAGTCCCCAACCTATACTGCTACCCGGGGTTGTTCTTGCCCACATGCAGGACTCCACACTTACTCTTGTCATAGTTCATTACATTTCTACCCACCCGGCTCTCCAGCCTGTCCAGGTGCTTCCAAATGTCAGCTTGGCTGGCATGAGGAAATACCAAATGTAAGTATGTCCAATCTCATTATCCAACAATGCCACGGACTAGCAGAATTACAACTCTCATAACACTATGGTTTTGGGATCACAACCTCTTACTAGCTCAGTGTCATACATAAAACAGGTCAATAATATGTATTGATATGCAGTGCTGGAGAAGTTATAGGCACTTAATGAAGCAATCGCAAGATCCCCTTGTGGCCCTATGAAACATAAGTACTCTCACCTCAGGATAACACACTAGGAGAAAAGTATCTACTACATATTCTTGAATAACAACACCTCTAAATCTGGAAGATAAAGTTTTGGCTGGTGGTTAAGAGTAGAGCAGTTTTTTTATAACAGACAGTAGCAAGCTTGTCCCTCCCCAAGAGTTATGCCTGAGATGGAAAGCCTGGCTTCCCTTTGCTGTAAAGTAATAAGACACACAAATCTGGATCCTGTAAATAAAAGTATGTGCTTGAAATAAACCACGTTTAAGCAGCTGCAGAATGAGGGTCTAAATTTCCAAGTTGCAGGCTCTGTAGCTAGTCAGCCAATCAAATGATGGCCATCTTTCTGAGAAACTGACATTTCTTTTCAAAAGTCTCCACAGAAGTGAGGATGGTAAGAAGACAGAATCTTAGACACTTGATTAAGCAGAGACTGGTCAACTCAATTTTTTTTATTTTTAAAACAAACTGATGTCTCAGGACTCTAACGCAGCACTCTGGAAAACTACTTAGTATGTCAGTTCATGGACACACTGCACTAGGATTACTCAGCAAACTAGACTGCCACTTGTGAATTGGATGTTGAAGAGCTAGATGTTTCTCAAAGCTACAGTAAAGAAAAACACCCTTAAAATTAAAAGGCAGAATATACTCTGAAAGATTACAATAAAAAACCCAATCACAGGTACATACAAAAGGGTCCATTTAAAGGAAGGGATTTTGTAACGTTATCTAGAACATCAATGACACCCAAAATATCTACCCTGCTTTTTTTTATACCCACCAACATTGCTACAGATGTGCTGTACAGACACATACTGATCTGCCATCTTGCTCACTGCCTCCACTGCCGACCCAAGAAGTGCAATGAGACAAGGAAGGACCACAGCATCAGTCATCACGAACTGCATCACAGCATAAACACAAAGAAAAGGAGAGACAAATGTTTGCATCTTTGAATACTGCTTTGTCCAGCCACAAGGACTCCTTGCATTTCTCCATTTTCAAAGGAATGGTGGGGGTTGAGACTTTTTTGTGGGCGCAGGAATTAAGGTTCCCCGATTTAGAGCCTCAGGCTTTTCTTTCCCATTTCTTTATAGCTCACCCCTTTATTTTCCTTCAGAATTTGAAGGAAAAAAGGCATAAACCAGCTTTTCATTACACATGACATCTAGCTGAACGGCGATTTAGTGAGCTAATTAGGTTCTTTGGCTGTTGCTCTAATACAGATTAAGTCACAGACATTGGTGATACTATGATATAATTACATTTACTATACCCTGCAACATCCACCATTAACACTTAAAATATAGTGTCATGAATGTGTTGGGCAAGAGTGATTGATGTTGCAATCCAGTTGCTTCTATCATTGCTCTTTCAGCAAATTTTTGTCCAGAGGACTACATTTTCACTACTACTCATCAGCATTACATCATAAAAATACATACAGCAATTTCTATGCTAAGACCAAATCTCTTCGTTGCAAATTTATGAATGGCTTATACAAGAGTAGAGATATTGAACTATTTAGAACCTACACTCACTCTGCAGTCTTTCCAATGTGTTGTATTTCAATCTGTTTATGTAGTAAGCATATATCTTTAATAGGTATTTTATACTTTTGCTGTCAATGATTCTCTCATTTTCATGAGCAAACTGAACACACTGGTCAAAGGACAGCTTTTGTTTTACTCACTCCTATTACACAATAAATCTGGAACACATGGTTTTAACCATGGTTTAATTTTAAACACATGGTTTAATTATTTAAGAGCAAATAATTTGTCAATGCTTAATATACTACATTTTTTTCCTCCTGGTCTGAATTCATTTATGCATATTATGATCATAGAATCCTTAAGGCTGGAAAAGACCCTTGGGATCATCAAGTCCAACCATTAACCCTACTCTACAAGTTCACTCAAACCATATTCTCCAACACTATCTAGGCAACTTTTAAACACATTCAGGGATAGCAACTCAACCACCACCCTGGGCAGCTCAGTCCAGTGTCTGACCACTCTCTCTGTGAAGAATTTTTTTCCTGATGTCTAGTCTAAACCTACCCTATTGAAACTTGAAGCCATTCCTTCTGGTTCTGTCACTAATTACCTGTGAGAAGAGACCAGCACCAACATCTCTACAATGTCCTTTCAGGCAGTTGTAGAGAGCAATGAGGTCTCCTCTTAGCCTCCTCCTCCTCCTCAAACTAAACAGCCCCAACTCTCTCAATCTCTCCTTATAAGATTGTGACATACATTTGTAATCTACAGAGGAGTATATGGACCTCCACAGGTACTTCCTAACAGCTAGTTTCAAAAATATGGAGAATCAAGACCTTGAACTATTCTACAGAAACAAAATTATCCAGCCAGTCGCAGCTATCTTTGTAATGGAAAGTTACAGTATATAAACAGCTCAGATTTTTAAACCACTGATAAATCTGAGAAGAGTTTCAAGCTCCCTTAAAGATCACATCAGATCTGATCCTTAAGGGTCTCTGTTGTTATCACTAGGCAGATAATTTAGCTGAAGGCTAAATTACTTCAAAGCATATAATTTTAAAAAGGCAACAAGACATACCAATTGCTTGATGCTTACAAGCATTTCCTTCCCTATGCCCCACAAAAATCTCAATTATTTTCCATTCTTTTAAAAATAACTGGTCCAAAGTTCACCTCCAAGTCACCATCCCCGAGCTCTGCAATGACTGCGGTTCAGGTTTCTGCAGTTTGCAATTGTACAGAACACCTGATCTAGCTGTGTTTTGGAATAATTAAAAAGTTACTACATTAACATTTCATCTGTAGTTTTGACTTTACTCTTCAGAATAGGTGTCAATGTGCATACGAAACTTCAGGCTATAAGAGTAACAAAGGTCAAACTCCAGCTACCTTCTCATTTATGGTAACACAACATCAGAGTACCATCTTACAATCACACAGGAGAAGAAATCAAAAGCTACATCTACGCTGTAAGCAGTAGATTTATTTTACTTACTACTGTATTTTAATTACTACCTACACTATAAGCAGTAAAATTATTTTACTTAACTCTTAACAACAGCATTCAACTATGGTAGGAGCAGTGCCTACAAAGTTTTCTTCCTAATCATAACCCAGCTTTCTGTTGCAGAGTTCCACCCCTATTTCTGCTCCTCTGCCTTATTCCTGTAGTAGCTTTGCTGTCCAAATATTTGAGAAAGGTTTGTCCTTCCTAGAACACAACCTAATCATAAGGTTTACAAGACACAAATATATTGCACTTGAAACTCCTTAAATTGTCATAATACTTTAGCATTCCAAAAGGCTCTTTCCTTCACTGCTTTTATAGATGCAGTTGCAATGATGGGGCTTTTGTAGCACTGAGTGGTCAAGACTGACATGAAAACGTTGAATACCTGGCACTACGAATACTGTTATCCATGGAGTCACACACTGTATGAAGCCATTCCTGTTCCAAATGACAACGCACACTTTGCAATGTTAGCGGGGCTGGAACCTTAATACACAGACAAGAACTTGGAGGCCAAGCATAGGTTGACTAGAGTTTTATCCTACTCTTCTGCTGCTCTTTTTGGCCATGAATTTCCTAGTCTCCAGTTCTGTGGAACATCAGCTATGAAAATGGATTTGTGTTCATCGTACAGTAGTCAGACTATTAGAAAAAATAAAAATCACAAAAAACAGACTTGAGAGGAAGAAGGGAAGACAACATTTTGGTTTAACTGCAAGAGGAAAAACACCTGAAGTTCTTGTGAATAATACTTTTTCCACAGAAACAGAGCAGAATGCTAAAAGGGTGGGGTGTCCCTGCCCATGGTGGAGGGATTGGAACTGGATGATCAGGTGGTCCCTTCCAACCCTGAGTGCTTCTGATTCTATAACTTCTCCAGTGAAGAGACCCTGCTATGGCAGGGGATTGGACTAGATGATCTTTTGGGGTCCCTTCCTAATGATTCTATGATTCTAAGTAGTATACAGTTCAGTTAATGCATTAACATAGTGTAGATATTACCTTCACATTAGGCAGTAACAGAAAATTCACTTTGTAAACTCAAACAAAAACAGTTCTGTAGTTTTCTGGCACTGAATTCTATTCAAAGCATAGTATGCAAATACATCATAGTACCACTTCCATAAGTACATTATCTGTAGTCAATTCTGTAAGCTGTTTCTTATGGATTTTTTTTGTGCTGTGAGATACACAAGTGTGTTAGACTTATCTTTTCTATTTTCAAACTAAAGTGAATATCTTTGCATTATTTAGCATTAGAAGAACAGTGACTAACAGTGACTACACTTAACACACTTAAATCGTATTCATAAGGAAAATGACTGACAGAAGCAATAGGAATATCAGAAATAAACAAAGCAAAACCACTCTAGGAAACCAAACACAAACTTATTTTCAAGAGGGTCTGTAGCTTCTTGCGATACGAGCTGTTTGAATCTCTTATCTCTTTAATTGTGGAGGCTACTTCAGAAGTTTTGTCAGTCAGGAGCAACAGTGCAATACAGCTATAGTAGTCCACTTCTAAAACTCTTGAAAACCCATTTAAGGTTATCAGTAGGGGGTAAATTAAAGTTGTAGGCATTAGGAAGCTAATAATTTGAAAAATGTACAGGGGCAATGAACCCTGAAGTTATGAAGCACTGAAATGACTGGGAAAGTGTTTTGTATATTTCAAAGTAACTAGATACAAAAAAGCTGTAGAAGTACAAATATAATCTGCAAGAGAACCTAACATAATGGCAATATCTGAAGCATTAAAATATTTTAAATAAAAGATTGATTTCTAATCATATACACTTTTTTGGGTATAGTGGAGAGGCAGAGAGAGCCTAATACACTCATGTTACTCAAATTCTCTTTTATTCATTCTTCATAAACATTGTTTGAATAAGCTTTTGTCAAACTTATGCCTAACATGATGTGTTGACCAGATAAATCATAATTCCTTTACCACTCATTAAAAGTTTACCATACTTCAATTCTTAATTCACTGAAGACTGCAGAGCCTTCTGAGGAATGAGAGTTTAGTTGTGTACTACGAGAACTCGCGACACATGATGCAAACAGATAGCTGCAATTGCTCCTTGTAGTTGGAAATGATCTCCCGACCCTCCTATTCCTTGTAAATGAAAATGCATTCATTCTTGAACACAGAAAGACAAGACAAACGTGCAATGAAGTTAACAGGACATGAGCTGAGCAGGAAGGGATCGAGATCAGCAGGATGTTTGGAGAAGAAAAGCACCGACATGTATAAAGTGTGCTAGAAATGAGCAGGTCTCGATACACATGTGCCCCATGCAAGGCTTCACGTCTGGTTTGAGACAACATGTAAGTGTGAACACAAAGAACCAACGAGCTTCTGAGCAAGGCAAAACCCAGTGTACACAAACTTCATTTAGCAGTTTCTGTATTTTGGGAAAACAGCTTTTAAAAAAAACTTGCTGTTTTAGCATTGTGGCTTTGAATTTAGTACCAGACAAGGCACAGCTCACCAGCAAGACTCCTTCCTTAAAAATCTGGGCAGAAAGCATTCCTTCCGAAGCGCAATTTCTGTGGGTGGGACAGATGGAAGCACCACTCTGCAGCATACCTGCTGCCTGCCTTTGAAAAGCAAATTTATACACTCCAATCCTGAGCAGTCCTTTGGTGCTAGGAAGCATGTTCAACATGCAAACATACATACGCTTTCAGCTTGTGTACAGGCAAAAGTTCACAATATTTGGGATGAACACTACAAAGACATTTGCCAAAAATTCTGTTTTATAATTCCCAGCACAGGAACAGCCATATTGTCTATGTTATTAAAGCAGAATCCACAAATAAAATCAATAGCCTTAGAAGGTCAGCCTCACCTCCATCCCAGGAAAGGTGATGGAACAATTTGTTCTAGAGGCTGTCTCCAGGCACGTCAAGGACAGGAGGGTCGTTAGGGACAGTCAGCATGGCTTCACCAAAGGGAAAGTTGTGCTTGGCCAACCTGATAGTCTTTTATGAGGGCATAACCAGGTGGACAGAAGATGGCAGAGCAGTGGTCTATCTCTGCTTGAGTAAGGCATTTGACATGGTCTTACATAGCATCCTCAGAGCCAGACTGAGGCAGTGTGGTCTGGATGACTGGGTAGTGAGGTGGGGGTGGTGAACTGGCTGCAGGATAAAAGCCAGAGAGTAGTGGTCAGTGGGACAGAGTCTAGTTGGAGGCCTGTATCTAGTGGAGTGCCTCAGGGGTCAGTGCTGGGACCAGTCCTGTTCAATCTATTCACTGATGACTTGGATGAGGGATTAGGGTGCACTGTCAGCATGTTTGCTGATGACACAAAGCTGGGTGGTGTCGCCGACACCCCAGGTAGCAGTATAGGTTGGAGACTGACCTGTTGGAGAGCAGCGTAGGAGAAAGGGACCTGGGTGTCCTGGTGGACAGTAATTTGACCATGAACCAGCAATGTGCTCTTGTCATCAAGAGGGTCAAGAGCATCCTGGGGTGGATCAGAATGGGGGTATTTGGCAGATCAAGAGACGTTCTTTTCCCCCCTCTACTCTGCAACTGGTGAGACCACATCTGGAGTACTGTGTCCAGTTCAGGGCCCCTC
>VXBP01008003.1:0-68242 GCA_013400115.1 Rhinopomastus cyanomelas | reverse complement strand
GTGACAGCACTGGAACAGGCTGCCCAGGGGGTTGTGGAGTCTCCTTCACTAGAGATGTTGAAGACCTGCCTGGATGTGTTCCTGTGTGACTTGGTCTAGGTGATCCTGCTGTGTCAGGGGGATTGGACTAGATGATCTTTCGAGGTCCCTCCCAATCCCTAATGATTCTATGATTCAATAAGATTCAGGTGTTGGGTACCACCAAGGTCTTTCTGTAAACAGAATAAAAAAATCTGCAGTGAATTAAGAGACTGCAGTATCCCCTTACAGATGTTACTCTCTGCCTTCCTAAAAGATAGTCAAACTACTGCACACTTACTGTTCTCCTGAAGACTAGACATTTTCATTCAAGTTTTAGGACACACAGATTCATGTCTGAATTGCCACATCATAACAGCTATTACTGAAATTTTGCAACTTGAGAAGTGTCCTTTGAACACTGCAGTACAGGCTGCACAAATATTGAATTTGGTAGATGACTGGCTAGCAAAATACTACTAAATCTCCTTGAAGACAGATGTGGTTACAGACTATACCGATTTGTTTAACAAAAGCCAGCCCCTCTCAGCACAAAAAGTAAATTCAAAATTTTAAGTAAAACAACTACTCAGTCTCCAAAACACCCAAAATAACCAACCTACAGGAACATCTGATACACTGATGTCAGACACTGTTACAAGAATTAAAGCAGCATTAATCAGAACAAAAAAATCTACAAGATCCTGAAAGCAAAGGGTTCACAAGGTTTTAAGAATCATAGAATCATTACTGATTGGAAGGGACCTCAAAAGATCCTTTCCAGCCATGATGATTCTATGATCACCAGTACACCATGTCCCTGAGCACTAGGGACATGTATGGCAACTCCATCACTGTCCTGGGCAGCCTATTCCCATGTTTAACACTCCAATTCTTAACACTCAGCCTAAACCTTCCCTGGTGCACCTTGCAACCATTTCTTCAGGTCCTGGCAGGAGGTAATACCCATCAACAAAACGGACTTTGCAGGCAGAGCTTTTCTGGGGAGCAAACTGGTGACCTGTTCACGTAGACAAGTACATTGCCTAAACTTTACCACCCAGGTCAGGCATAGCCTCAAGTCTCCATCAGACAAAGCAGCTTAAGTCACCACAGGCTTGGTGGTATGTACTTTGTCACTTTGTTAAGCAAGAAGAAACCACATATTGAAGGACAGAGTAAAAAACCCACATTAACAACTGTCTGCTTCAAAAAGTGGAGCAGACAATCTGACACAAGCCAGCTTCTTGACACAAAGCTTCCAAAGCTGCCTTTTTTCAACAACTACTTCACAAATGTGAAGTACAAACACTAACCAGTCATTTGAATTGCTACTGTAGGAAGCCAATGCATGTAGGGAAAGCATGGGAACCATACCAAATGCTTCTCAAATATGTAATGTCCACAGAATCACGATATATTTACTTACAAATAACAGAGCCACACACAACAGTTGTAAGAAAAACCGGCTCCCACTAAGTTTAGATTTAAAAGGTCACCCTCCCATTATGACCTTTGCACAGGGTTATCGACCCACCTGCACAAAGTCCTTTGCAGGTCAGATGAATGTCCCATCACAAATGATCAAATATGTTGCTATTTGTTTTACCTTTTTCATCTCAAACCTAACAGCCACCGACAAGCACGTGATCAACCATTTTCATGTATACTGTTTGCCCATTTGTTGTTGGGGTTTTTAATTCCTCCAAGAACCTTAATCTGACTTCAAAGGCAAAGAGAAATAGAGTGGGTTGCTCTGTCCTCCCCGTAGTCATGTCAAACAACAATCACTAAAAGGGGATCAAAAAAAGTGTATAAATACAGACTCCACTAGGAGCTGCACAAAGATTCCCATCTTATTCCAAAACAGAATCCTTTAATCCCACCATATTTATTGCTTCTTTTGCAACCCCAACTATACATATGGACAGGAGACTAAAACACACATTAATCCAGCAGTGTGATATTTTTAATACTAGTCTTTGCAAAGCAATAGTGTTTAACTGATTTTTAACAGTAGCTTCCTGAGAAACTTTTGTGGTAGAGGCGGGAAAGGAAAGTGCGTTTGTGGTTTTGTCTCACTTAAAAAGGGGAAAACTGATCCCACTATGAGCAACTATAACATGGAGACATTGTGCATCAAGGTGCATGCTTCTAATCATTATCAGGAAGCATGAACATACATAACCACCTATAGGACTAACAATCCTACTTGCTGCTGGCATCAGCCCACTAGAAGAAGTGCTAACTCTGGAATAACAACCGTGCAACCCAGATGCACACTCATCTTTTCTCCCCCATTCACTTCTTCATCTAGGTAAGAAAAAGGAGGAAATAGAGTCACTAGGACCAGGGGCCAATCCTAAAGTATTTGATGCATGAAAACAGCCAACTCAGAAGTCCCATCCCCTACCACAACAGCCACTCTGAAGGCCTGCAAGCTAGGAAAGGAAGACAGCAATATCAGAGAAGTACATCTTTCAACAAAAAGCTTATCTTAGTCTCAGGGTTTACTCCTTGCCAAATTTCAATGATCTGCTGCAGACAAGAGCCGCAACAGAGCTTCTCAAAGAGCATGCACAGATTTCCTATAGTGGGATACATTAAGCAAGCTAATCTAAATACAGGCATCAATAGCAAATTCTTCTAAAACAGGAGGAACAAACTGTTCTTTCAGCTCTGCTCAGCATCTGCCAGAAGATACTAGCTTTTTGTATTGTATTTTCAATGTGGCAAAGGATTTTTACTGCCTTTAGAGTTACGTCAATATGACTATTACAGAATTATCTCTTGAAGGAAGCAAACTGCTTTCCTGCAAATAAGCTTGCATGCACAAACTACAAATAACTTGTATGCTGGACTTTCATAAGTTCAGTGTACAGACCATTTTAATAAAGCACTGCAAGAGTTCCAAGCTGGATAGCTCAAGCTTCTGATTTAAAATCAATGCGTGAAGTTGGAAAGAACCATGCATACTTGGAGAATCCCATGTTTTGTTATTCTACATAACAAATGTCATCACTATTGTCATAAAAGCTTTTCAAAAGATTAAAATACAGATTTTAGAAATTTTAGAAATTTGGCCTTAGGATATATAAAATCTTTGACAGACTCACTTGATATAAATGTCAAGGACTGCTTTTCTCTCAGCCATCACCAGCCAGCAGCACACACACAGATGAAGAGGAGACTAGAGGGGACTGAGTGCACAACGTCCTTGGTTCGCAATGAACAAAATACCAGATATTGACCAAGTGATTGTTGCTTGGAAATTTTGTTTTGGAAACAGATCATTTGCTTGTGCTCTCCCCCATTCTGAAAGAACTAAATATATTTTTTTCTTCTCAAAATTAAGTCTAGAAATTTTAAAATACTCTAAAGGTATCCATCAAATTCTTCACAGGGTCTGTCTACAGCTGCATGCTATTGCATGCATCATTTAGTCAATAATGAACAAAAAGACGTGCTTTTGTTCAAATCATGCAGCGGGACTGCATGTGGACTGACCTTCCATATGTTAATTGAATATAAAGATTTGCTTTGAGCTCATTACTGCTCTTAGACACATCTGCAAGTTTAGAAAGTTGAGCATTTCTGTTTCTGAATCTTGTTTTAAAAGGACAGATGCACACCAAGAAACAGGCCCATGTTTCACAAGTCTCATCACTACCTTCAGCACAAAAGAGCAAAACATTGTATGTGCAAGGAAAGGAGTATGGAGAAAGAAAACAAAAATTATATTCTTGGCAATTTCAGTCATTTGTAACAGGCTTTCAATAAAGAAAAGAAACAGCACGCAAATTTTCCTGCTAAATATATTAATCAGGAAGTATTGAAAAAGCATAAGCAGCCCTCAGTGATAAAAAGACAGATCATTGCACCAATACTCACTGACATGAAGGGAAGTATGATTAGGTCTTAACTGAGACTTTAAATGATGTGTTTCAGAAAGCAAAGTACATCTACCTTTTTTTAATCTTTTCAGAGAACAGAACACACCATGTTTCTGAAACACAATTAAAAGTTACTTTGAGACCACAGCACCAATCCAAACTTGAATATGTTTCTGGTTATCTTGTTATTTTGGGCATTCACTGCTCCAAGGATTTGAGTGAAAAGATGAGAAATAGGAAGGAGGAAGGTTTCTACAGGAATGTTTGTACTTCCTCCACTGCAGCTTAATCATGCCAAAGAGTGCTCTGGATTTTTACCTCAATAATTTACATCACCAAATAGCAACCAGATCACTAGGAAACGTCAACAGTTTAGAGTAATAACTATCAAAATTTCAAAGTTTGTCAGTAAAATACCATGACCAAGCACTTGTCTTTTTTTGTTATTAAAAAAGACAGGAACTAAAGCCAGTTATCCTGCTGGTCTAATCCAATGGGAATCAAGTTGGTTAGAATTCAGTCAGGAATCCTCCTAAAAAGAGGCTCTGGTACAGTAGGCAGAACTGTTGTAAGTTGTTGAACTTCATGATAACAATACATTAAATATGGCCCCAGGTTTGGAAAAGCCTGGCAAGTGTTTAGAATTTCTTTTAGCATTGCCACCACCCAGCAACTAGCAGGATGCATTCAGCATCACACAGAACCCACACTTGCTTCTGTGTGGGGCTTTTAAAAAAAGAGCACAGCAACTGTGAAGCAGAAAAACTTGATTTCATTCCTGAACAGTCTCCTTAATGAGCAGGTGGTATTCTCTAACACCAAATAAATAGTAGTGAGGGTCTGTACTACAACTGGAAGTCAAGCCAAAATGGACACAAATCAAGGAAGGTGTGTGGAAACAAGATGCTAAGAGCTATCATTCTACAGAATCACATTTCTAATCTGTTTCCTGTGTTTACCTTGAATCAAAAGCATCAAAATTGCTCTTAAGACCAGCAACAAATTTATCTTACTGCCTGTAAAACATGTTTTTTTAGCTCTATGGTTTGAGCTCCCTTTAACAAAGTTGGTAGTTGCAACAGGTTTTGATTAGAATTTCCAGTGTAATATTTGCTTGACCATACTCTCAATGAAACCAAGTGACAATAACACATGATCTGCAGCAGCTACAAGCACACAGACAAGTTACAGCTTCGTTCAGACACTGCAACTTCCCTCAGCACTGCTGAGATTTATAAGCAGCTGCACAGAAGTATTTCAAAAAACAAATCTGTAAAGAGGTAACACCATTTTTTGTGTCACACAAAGAACCAACACTGGAGTAAAGAGGTTGAGAATAATAATTTTTATACAATCAGGCACTGAAGTGGAAACAGCACCCTCTTGACTCTGGTCTTTTCAGAGAACATGGCTTCACAATGAGACCACCAGCAGGGAAGACAGTTTTTAAACAGCTTTCTATCCCCACCCAGAAAGTGCAGATCAGCACCTTCTCAGGGCTGCTGATACAGCTGTTCACCAGCTGTGCTACAAATCACCAAAGTGAACCCTTAAAAACAGATACTTTTAATCTAGATCATGTCAGTGACCCAGTTTTACATCCTTGGTAAAGTTCTCAGAAATTAGCACCTCCCTTTTTTCCCAAAAGAAAACACAGGCTGCAATTACACCCTGAAAACGCAAGCCAACCACACGTGCAAGAAGCATACACCAAAGTGCTATCTTATGGTATCTTTCAGATCTGTCCTGAAATGGTGTCTTGACCCTCAGATTACTTGTCATAAACTAGTTTCAAGGTAATAGAAATAACTTACCAAACGTCTAGCAAATTCTTTATTTTCAGAAAGAAATCCATAGCCTGGGTGTACCTTGAAGGGGGAAAAAAAATAAAAATCAAGACTGAATTCTGCAGCCAGACACCAAACCTAGTACCTAGTTCTAGTACCTTTTCAAATATTTGGGAAGTAGACCACCAAGCATTTAAATTAGTTGAATATCCTAAACACTGCCTTAGCACACTGACATATCTATTGTAAGTAGAGCTGCAAAGCCTCACTGGTTGAGCTGCCATTTCTGAAAAAAACATTCCTGCCTGACTTGGTCTGGGTGATCCTGCTGTGGCAGGGGATTGGACTAGATGATCTTTCGAGGTCCCTTCCAATCCCTAATGTTCTGTGATTCATTGCTTAATTACAGAGATAGGTGCCATTTGCAGAGCAGTGGACACTCGCAGCAGTTTGCCTTCTGTCCTTTGAAACTCCACTTTGCCACATCTCTCTCATTGCAGGCTCCCATACTCATGCTCATCCACACTCAACTGCTATAAAGTATCCCTCATCCCAAAATATTCCCAGCACTGATCACAACAGCAATCTTTAGGTCTCTGTCATAAACCTCTACTTCCAGCAGCCCCTCAATGAAGAGCAGAACTTAGTGTTTCATTAGCCTAAGTCACACATCTTTGTGTCCACTTTCCTATTTACACCCTAGTGGGAGTTTTCATTTTACTTTTTGGAATTCACATTAGATTCTTATTCCAATATACTCTGAGATAAAGTATTAACCTTTTTATTCTCTCCTCTAGTGTTTGCTTGCATACGCTCAGATTTTATTTTAATATATGCTCTCTACACTAGTTCTGAATAACACATTTATTTCACTGACAGAACAAAAGATCAGGCGTGTGAACATGGCCACATATTAGGTTTTCCAACCAATTCCTGTTAAGCTTTGAATCTCTGGCCAATTTGGAGGCAGAAAGGCAGAATAGCCCACACTTAAGCACGCACAGAAGCTAACATGCATTTTGTAAACACTGTGAAACAAAGATAATTATGGTATGTGCCATTTCCCTTACCTTCCTGCAAATACCACTTATATAATTCAGACAGCAATTCAAACCAAGTTTAAGAAAAAAGAGCTTTTAGATACATTTTGTAAAACATTCATAAGAGATTTTGTAAAAAAGCCATTATGGCATATAAAGAGTTAGTGCTCAAAACTAATTGGGATGTTTTTTTCCCCCAGCAAATTTGGAAATGAACTGAAGCTGCTCCCTGGTGTGAAAGCTGAATCCAGCAGCCACCTGCAGGATCAGCGCCCAGTGCTGCCAGATGCTACAAAGCCTTTGATTTCCAGTAGTGATTTCAGACACATTTAACTCATGTGACATGAACTAACTGGAATAGCATATTCAATCACTTCCCCCCCCTACACCTCTAAAAAAAATACAAACTCCAGCTTTTCTGCTTTCTATATATGAAACAGCTGCAGCAGATAGACTCATTCAGACTCACAGCTTGGGCCCTGGTTTTCTTAATGACTTCCATGATGGCATCCATGTTGAGGTAGCTTTTGCTGGTGGGAGCCGGGCCAACGCAGATAGCTTCATCCGCCATTTTCACATGAACCTGAAGAGGCAATATTCTGGATTAACAGATGCTCCCAGCAAAAATAATTACCATCATCCTGAAACATGCACACAAGTCTGATTGTTTCAAGGAACATTTACATACCGTAACTGCGCTAAAACACACACCAACATTACCGGCACTGGAGTACAAGAACTCACAATAACATTAAACCTCATTTCATCTAACTCCAAGCTTCAGTCACTGTCAAAATATTTTATTATACCAATATATTATTTTCAATTTGGTTAAATAAAACCACGACAAATATTTCAGATCCTATACTGGTCATCTACATGTAAATTCAGGCTAAAAACTACTTTGTTACATGTAACCAGGGTAGTCTAATATCTTAATACCTAATAACAAACATTCAGGACCAGTTCTAAGCAGGCTCCCCAGGAAGTTGGGGATAATTAGAGTGAATTGAATGAAGGGATGCAGTGAGTGTCCCTGCACAGCATCAGGTCAGCACCATGCACAAATTAAAGCCTACGACTAAAGAGTTCAATATCACTACACGTGAACCAGAAAATCTTGAGAATTATTTAAGCAGGCTCATATTTGATTTCTAATCCATGGTATTCTCATTTATATGCATTTGCCAAACATTGTTTAGTCAAACCTGAGCTATCTAAAAGGGACAAACATTTGTTATTTCTGGCAAAACATTGGAAAATAGCTAGGAAGTCTACTTAAAACTCATTCAGAAAAGAAGTTAAAGTTCAGGCAGACTGGCCTTCAACATGCTGTCAGAGTTCACAGTACTTTCTCTTTAAAGTAACACATATATAGAGAAATGAGGTTTTCCCCATTTTGCTCTCCTTTTGTAAGCTCTGTAAGTACAACTATATTACCTGAGTGTCAGTAAGATTTGTTTATATTGACAGATTGAAACACTCAATGCTTACCAGTGTTAAGTTGTTTTTATTAAATACTTGGTATCTTCAGCATTTGAAACTGGTACCGTATCACTTTAAAAGGCTGGTTTTGCAGAAAATTTCCCGTGTGAAACGTAGCATTTAGCTTTTGTTCTTTACAAAAAGGAATTTTATTTGTAAGTAGCATGAAGGCTGTCAAGTATGACAAACTAAGGTTTGAAGTAATGTGGCCCTAATTGGTTCATTAAAAAAATATTGAGAAACATTAACATGCCACCTAATTCTAAGTTTCCTTCTAAGGGCATCTATTAAATAGCTTCTGAATTTGCTGTGTGCTCAAGTAAAAGAATTCAAGTAACCTCCTGCAATTGTCACATTACACGTTTGAATTATTGCTTCTTGAAGTCACAATGGTTTTATTTAACCATCACATCAGCCTCGATTTAAAAACCATGCTAAACCAAAAACCCCCAAGCACTAGCACAGCCAGCCATGCAGTAGGATTTTACTGCTTTTTAGTGAAGGCAACTCAGCAACTGACGTCAGTGATCTATTGTGATCAAATATTATCAATATTAGCCTGTCTGTCACCCTTCCTGGAGCATCAAGTACAAGAAACGGCACCGGTCTTGGATACTTATTTGCGTGACCCTTCCCCATTTGCCGAATTTTCAGGTTCCAGTGACAGGTCTTCAACCTATGAAGGTTTCTCACATCTGATTTATTTATAAATATGGTTCACCTGTGCACATGTAATCTGGAAACAGAGATCTGCTTCTTGGTAATTCATTAGGATAATTCCCCTCACTAAACATTTAATTTCTTTAATAATGCACTTAATGTTCATTAAGAATACTCCAAAGATCTTAACACGATCACACTACAGAATTTACAGTATAGCATATAGGAACATAATTAAACTAACCTTAATTCCAGCAAATATAACAACAAGAGCCATCAACTGCATCTACATGACAGCTGAAAACTCTCAGCTTACCACCAAGTGGCACATAATTCACTAAACCTTTTCTTCTGCAGATGACTTAGTGCAGATCAAAGAACCCAGCAATATACAGTCCAACAAGTTTCAAATACTTTTTTCAAATTCAAGGTTTGCTTAAGTGCTTGACGTGAATCTCAGTTCTAGGCATTCAAAACTTGTCCCAGCTTACTACAGCTAAAACTTCAGAAATGTCATTTCACTTTTTCTGTTGTGGTTTACAAAAGCAATGTCAACAAGACAAAGTAGCAAGTCCCAGGAGGTTCTTGAATAAATGCAATTCTTCATAAATATTAGAATTGACCCTGCAGCCTCAAGCAAGAATGGATAACAAAGGCTAGAAGAGCAGACAAACCTTAAAGTGCTTAATGGTTTATACTGCAAGTTTCAATCATGTTGGACTACCTGTGACTCAAAAGATACACAGCAAGCAGCTACAGGGAGCTGTTAGAAAATACAAACAACTACAAATCACAAGGAGTCACATCTGTGTGAAAGCAGATTTATTTCTGTTAAAAGTATGTTTGAAGTAATGTAGTTTGTAAGGGCTTATACTGCAGCAACAACAGAAATAAGAAAGACAAGATATTCACCAAAACCTATTGAGTGATCATTTTACACGACTCCCACCCAATAAAAACTACAGATGACTCAATTGTGTCTAAATCCCTGCACAAGTTTGTAACACCTTTGGAAATCCAAACCTAAATCTATCACAAACATCCAGGTAACCCATTAGCATCTTCTCACTTCACCTATGACAAATAAGCTACCAATAATATTCTGGATGTAACAAGGAGTCCTAGCTGAAAAACATTAGCATGACTACTATTAAAGACTAACTAGTTGCACTAGTTGCAGATTAAGGTACAAAGACAGTTGGACACAAACTGAAGTACATCGACTTTATTGCACTACTCTTTATGATCAGATACAAGAACCAGCTCAAATCCACCCAGCATAACAACTCAGAAGCAAACTGAACCAAAACAACCACCTGTTTCTAAAGGCAGTTTGGGTCCAGAAGTCACCTTCACTGCAAGGCAGCCAGACCAGTAAATCTTGCCAGACCTTTACTCAGGAACAGGTCTGTGTTTCTTCACTGCATTTCCTGCACATAAAGTACGGAGGCCATCAGGGCTGCTAGGCAGCCATTCTCGGCATGAACTCGTTCCAAGCACCTCTCCAGGCTGCAGCAGTTCTGAGTGGATAGTGTGATAAGGGCTAGCAACAGTAGCAGTGACAGGTTCTGAAGATCCTCCTCGTAAATTGTTTCAGTATTTCATGAATATTTAGACACCAGATTTGGTGCTGGGGCTTGGCATTATTACCACAGAAGAGAAATATGCCCACAGCAAAATGTTGGCTATAAGCACCAGAGAAATAAGAATCTGCTTTGCAGGAGACAACCAGATCTAGGAGGAGTGCACTAAGAGCTAGTAAGTACTCAAATCATGTTAACTCCGCTTTACCCTGGAGGGTAGCACACATGCTGTCATTTGACAGCAGCATGTTCTCCTGCCCAGCCATACTCTGATTTTACTAAATTATCCCCTTAATCAAACTTGTATCTCAAACAATCATTCTGAGAGATCAAAATTAATTACTTGCTACCTAAAAACATACATAATGCCTCAGACTCAAGGCAACATCCAGGAGTCACTCAACTGCAAGAGACTGCTGGTTGAAACCCACATTACAACACAATCCATTTACATACGCACAGCCCCCAACACTTCACACAGGTTTTCTTGCTAAGGAACTAGAATGTATGAAAAGTTTTTTTAAAGAACTAAAGTACTTATTTTCTATGCATATGCAATCTGTAAAACAAACAAAACCAGAGACAATTTAAAGCTTCCTAGAATTATAATGATGGCTCATCTGATTCATGACAGAAGTGCTTCTCTCACAAATTTGTTTTACATGGATTCTTATCTACTCATTCCAAAAAGTAAAGACTGACTTTGGCAGGAGAATCAAAAGAAGAACAAAACAAATCAATCCCCATGTGTTTCCTAACAGAGCACTTAGTATCAACAGCATAGTTTCCACAGACAATTTTATACACCCTGGCAGTTTGATATTTACCATACAGCAGATGCCATTTACTTCAGTGTAAATGCCTAATTAACACATACACACACTTCCCCCCACTGCTCCTTCTCAGATGAGATAAACGTCTGGGATTCCCCAGTGTCATTGGTTTTTCTCATCAGGTCACCCTTCACATCCCCAAGTCTTATCAGAAGTTGGTATTCACGCAGCAGTTATACTGAGTTGCAAGATCAAATTTTCCCTCAGTTTCTTCTATACTGTTCCAGAACTATATAAGTTAGAGGAAAACTGCTTTATCTGCACATATAGTGTTAATCAATCCTAAGAAGCAATTAAAAAGAGACCTCAGAGAACAGAACATTTCTGTTTGGTATAGTGGATAGAATCTCAAGCATTGTTTAGGCAAAGAAATCTAATCAAACAAGTCATTCCCCTTTTATAGCTCAAATCAATATTACACACTGAAACATCCGTTGGTGTAAGTGGATTCACTTAATTGGCCCAAACTGCATAATACTGCTCAGCAAGACAAATCACAATTAGCTCAACCCATAAAATAGGGCTAATGAGTAAATCCTTTGTAAGGTAGCTAAAAAAAACCCAACCACCTCAAATCTTGCCAGCACCACTGCCAAGAGAGACAAAACAGAGCAAAAAGCTTGTGGTATTGAACAGTTTTGAACTAAAAAAAATCAAATGGATGCAAAAAAGGCTCAAATTTACTGCTTTGCCAAAAACACATTTTATCCACCCTAAGTGTCTTTAGCAGTTTCATGCTAAAATGTACAGACAGTAACACAATAAATCTGTGCACATAGTGTGTGATATTCATACAGCCTCCAAAGTGCTTTCTGAGAAGTAATACTGCCACACTTTCAACATTTAGCCTTAAAAAGAAATAATGGAAACATTTCTAAACCATGTGAAAAGCAGAACTGCAAAAACAGTAATTATGACCACTATCCCATATTTTCCACATTTATTTTTAATCATAATTTCAAAAACCTAGATAAAAAATTATGCAAAAAGACAAGTCAACCTACATGGTCAGTGTTAAGATTTCTCTGCAGGCCTATTTTAAAACAGACTTTTTTTATTTGATATCACAAGCAGTATGTGAGCACTAAGGTAGAAAATTTCTTCAGTAGCCTTCACACATTTGGTTTGGTATGGGGTGTTTTAGACTTGAAGGGGCTGTAAGTACTCTCAAAGCAGCTGCTCTTTTAGCATCTGCAGATTAGATCCTGGCTTAGCAAACACCCAAGATATTAATATCCTCTCCTCTACTTCCCCACACTGTCCTTTGGCTTGCAAACCAGTCAAAGCTTGATGACAGCAATTGCCCCACTATCAGCCTCAAAAAAGTCCACAGATCTCAACTGAAGTTAAAATGGAAGGCTCCACACTGAACTGAACAGTCCTTAAAAGAAAAGAAGCACCAATGACTGCATTTTTGACAAGACAGAACACTCTTCTCAACACATGTAAAGACTTCAATCAGGTCACATTCTCACTTGCTAACAAATTTCTGTAACATTAAACAAAAATAATCTCAAAATTCTCCCATTAATGAAGCTTGGAACTTTGTTGGCTGCTAAAGAGAGACAGTTTTACTTTACAAACTACTACAGGAGAACTTTCTTCCTACAGGGAAAGACTTTCCATTGATTCTAGAAGCATGATCACTCATACCGTGAAAAACAGATCATGTGCTAAGGCTATCGTGCAGCAATACTCTGCAACAGTTGTTTTCTATGACAAGCAAGGAATTGTCTGCAGAATCCTGAAGACACTATATGCAAGACTCCACAGGAGAGTCTTCTAGACTGGCACTGCCTTCTAAAGCCTTTTCCTATATGCTTCTTATTTCAGCTAACTCCCCAGTGAAGCACTAGAGTATGCCTAGAGTACTGATGGAAAAGAAAGCTTTCCCCATTGGGATTTCACTTCAAGTGCTTACCATGTTTTACGCTCCAACACATTATTATCTGCAGACAACAAGTACTAAGTACTGCAAAGCTTCCTTTAAAGTTCAAGCAGCTTTTCTGAGAAAACCTGCTAGAAGTTCCAGAAAACAAGAGCTGACCTTTTAGTTAACAGCCAAGAAGAGTAATTTGATTGCTATTCAAAATTTAGTAGAACTTGTTTGTATCACAACCATAAACACATTTAATCAGTGTTAACCAGGAGTCATTAATCTGTCTTCAGTAGATTAACCTCAAAAGTGGAAAAAGATAAATTAAGTCATATTGTTTAATACTCTACCTTTGGATGAACAGCAGCATTAACAGAGGTAGAGGAATCAGGAGGAACCAGAATGTTCCTCTCTTCAACTCATTACATCAATAGCAACACACTTGCCACAATCTTGAAGGAAAGCGACCCTCTTGTCTCCTTCCACTCATGGTTCCCTTTAGCAGAGTGGGGCAGCTATCCAAGTGAAGATTAGAGGCAGCACAGCCATTCAAAACAGCCTTTACTGATTCAGAGGGTGCTGTGGAAAACAGTCAGAAAGCTAGAGTCTCACCACTAGAGACTACTTTTTATGTTGGAGTACACCTCAAGTACTCTGTCCAGTTTTGGGCTGCTCACTACAAGCGGGACACTGAAGTGCTGGAGAGTGGACAGAGGTCACTGTCAAGCTAGTAAAGGATTTGGAACGTGTGTCCTATGAGGAACAGCTGAGGAATCTGGGGCTGTTTAGCCTGGAGAAGAGGAGATTGAGGGAAGACCTTATTGCTCTCTATAGCTACTTGAAAGGAGGCTGCAGAGAGGTAAGGGTTGGTCTGTTCAACCTAGTGGTGAGGGACAGGATGAAAGGAAACAGCATTAAGCTATGCCAGGGGAGGTTCAGGTTGGATGTTAGAATTTTCTTTACTTAAAGGGTTGTCAGGCATTGGAACAACCTGCCCAGAGTCACCATCCCTGGTAGTGTTTAACAGAAGGGTATGTGCTGCGTTGAAGGACACGATTTAGTGGTCATGATAGGGCTAGGAAAAGACTATGATCTTGAAGGTCTCTTCCAGCCAAAACTGTCCTATGATCATCTAAAAAGAAGTCTCCAGGAGAAACAGGAGAATTTTACTTCAGAGCATACAGTACCAACTAGGCAAGATACTTAATAAATCTGTTTATCAAAGCATGAGCCTCCATCTGTTGCAAGAGTTGAGCAATTCATCGTATTTAGATCAGTCCAGTACACTGTGTGGATGCTAGTTTATTCTTTGCAGTGCATATGATTCTGAGCTTTACCGTGTTTTAGAAAAAGAATTCAGAGTTTTGTGATGTTAACAAAATAGTAGTGTCCCACAGTGATTTTAGTAGCCTCTCTGCATTTCAAACACATTGGCACCCACATGTCAGTCTTTCCCTAATGGAATCTCAGCTTTCTAAGCACATTAGCAAAGCAATAGGACAGATCTTTCTCATGCTGTTTCTTTTTCCTGCCTCTACCAAAAAACAAGCTCATCAGGAATGCATTCGATGCTTGTTCCTTTGTTTTCTAAATGAGTAAAGAATGTGGGAGATGGGAAAACTAATAGTTAGGCAGGTCTAAAGAAGAGTACCACTTGGTAGTGAGGGTAGCAAACTACAGAACTTCCTGTAGTAGAGGTTTAGCTCTTAATCAAGCAAGATACCCCAGAAGACATAAGGGATTCAAAAAATAAGCTTAAACCCAGCCACATTACAAAGCAACACAAAGTATGTATCAGCAGCATGCTCCTCCCTAGCATTTTCAGTTTCATTCAGGTGGAGTTCTTCTTTTGAGTGGTTAAGCACCATGTGCAACCATCTTGATGAGGATCTCATCTAACCTCACATCTGCCTGCCTCTAGACAGACTGCAGAAATTGCTTCAGGCAGCTTCACTTCAGGTAGTGAAGTCAGGGATCCCTGGAACTACTTCTTGGGTTGAATGAACAGCACCCAGCAACAGCAAGAGGAGATTCCCAGTGCCTGGCATTTCAAATAAGCAACAATATTTAAAACCAGGGTGCTAGAGGAGGTATTGACATCAGCTCAAGGCAATGTATTTTGGATCAGTAACTACAGGACTAATGAAACACATAAAAAGATCAGAAATGCAAGATACAGATCCTATAATAAGGCAAGTTCTTACAATAAGATATATATGTATATATAATAATCTTACTATAAGTATATATAATCTTACTATAATAAGTAAGATCTTACAATAAGGTAAGGTTAGTCCAATGTGGACTAACTTACAGCAAAAACCTACATACAAGAAATGTGAACAAATTTTCCTCAATGAGCCTCACTTTATGCTCATATAAGCTGCCACTTAAAGGGTGATCCCACCTCTAACTCTCCTGTGCATTCAGCTCTAGCAATTACAGTGCTACTGACACTGAATTAATGAAACCCAGTGGAAAAGTATTCTAAGGCGATGGAATATTTATGGAATATTTATCTTCTGTCAGATCAGCAAGTCCTCCACCTACACGATCCTTAAATCCAATGCAGTTAGCAAATGAAGTGATCAGAGAGCACAGACCTTTCAGAAATACTTCATATATAGAGAAAAGCAGACATAATATGAAAGCAGATCTAATATGTGAACTAATATGTGAAGTCAAAAAACAAAATTCAAAACAACCTAAGGTACTCTGCACTCATCCACAGCCTAAAGGATGAAAACCTTTCAGAGCAGGTCTAAGAGACAGAAGAGTTTCCTTGTGTGTGTGCAATGTGTATCTATCACAGAAAATCTGTATGCACATGCACACATATGTACCCTTAATCACTTCTGAGTACTCAGAGGTATTTTTCCCCTACAGTTAAGCACTAAAGCAGTACCTACAACATGCTACAAAAAAAGTCACTCATGAAATCTTAATTTTCACTGTGTTCAGCGCAAGATTGTTTGAAGGGAAACAGAATTTTTAATTACACAAGATTCTCAAACATTGAGCATTTGTCCTTCAAACTTTAACTAATGTGAATATTCAGATTTCTTTAACTACACTTTGTTCATTCAATACAGTTGTTCATTACACAAGAAAATTACTTTTCTGACAGCATACTAAAATGATTCCTTAAAAGAGAACTTTGAGGAATACAGCCCTCTATATAAAACCCATCCCAAGCTCTCTAACCTCGAGTCATCTTTTGAAAGACAAGTCAGCTTTGAGATTCCAAGAGGCAGATGTCAACATGAACACTCATCTGGAGTATTGTGTCCAGTTCTGGGCCCCTCAGTTCAAGGAGGACACAGTGCTGCTGGAGGGTCTTCAGCATACAGCAACAAGGATGAAGGAAGTGGAGCACCTCCCTTATGAGGAAACGTTGAGGGAGCTGGGTCTCTTCAGCTTGGAGGAGACTGAGGGGTGACCTCATTAATATCTATAAATATGTGAAGGGTGGGTGTCAGGAGGATGGAGCCAGGCTCTTCTCAGTGTCATCTAGTGATAGAGCAAGGGGCAATGGGTGTGAGCTGGAACATAGGTGGTTCCACATCAATATGAGAAGGAATTTCTTCACAGTGAGGGTGACAGAGCGCTGGAACAGGCTGCCCAGGGGGGTTGTGGAGTCTCCTTCTCTGGAAGTGTTTAAGACCTGCCTGGATATGTTCCTGTGCCACTTGGTCTACGTGATCCTGCTGCGTCAGGGGATTGGACTAGATCTTTTGAGGTCTGTGATTCTATGAAAACCTGTGCAACAGAGAAAGCACCAAGCATGCTTGCTGTGGGAACTCAGAACACAGAAATCACACAAAATCTCCTTAAGTGACACTTTTTAAAAGCACAATTTTTAGCAAGAAACCATTCCTGCCTGTAGTAGAAGCGCAATAACTTCTACACCACGTGTTTTGACAGCCACTTGGTCCTGTCAAACTTTTGTAACACCAGTGTGTCACAGCCTGCCACAAGTCCCAACCTGTATTTTTAAAAAGGTGTCTATGACAGAGCCTGTTAGTATTTGCAACTCCACATGAATGAAAGTTTAAGCAGTTTTTACACAGTACTAGGGAAACAAAACCACAGAAGATCCTGCTTCAAGTAGAAAAGGTAGGACATGGGAAAAAAGTAGTAAGTGTCAAACTAGACACTACCCAGGGCTAAGAGCCTCCAAATCAAGACACAGATCAGCAAAGTACCTTATGGGTTCAAGAGCTCCAAAGGCACAGCACGGGAGTATTTCTGCTGCACACAAAAACTGGGCAGAAGTAGTATTTATTTCTCAGTTTTCTTACAGTACAGTGCTTTTAAAAAGCTGTTTATTGCTCACCAAGCCACCATACTAACAAACATCCATACCATCCTCAAACAGCGTTTGCTTATATTCTACAATGCCAGACATATTACCCACACGTTATGTGAAGAAAGGCATCTCTGGTTGCACAAGCAAGCAGCTGGCTTACCCAGTCTGCAAAGACTTGTCTAGCCAGCAGGCTGGAACAGGCAAGAAAACCTGCACTGTCTAAATATCAAACTTTGACACAGTTAATAGCAGCACTGGCCCACATAAGCAGCGTACAACCATGTATGCTTACACCAGACTTCATGTGACTCCATCCTTTCCAGACCACCTGACAAAAATGTCTCAACATTTCAGGTTTTGCTCTTAAAGACCTCAGAGTTGCGTAGCTACATCTCAAGTTGTAAAGATGTTGTTTAGCATGACCCTAGGAAATGCCTTAATTTCTTTTTAGGGTTGTTGAGTATTTTCTGACAACATTTCCATCTCCTAGTTGTCTTCCTACAATAAATAGTTCTCCGTCTGAAGGCAACTGAGAAAAGCAAGCAGCTTATCAATCTGTATTACTGTATTCAATTAATCTTATTATAAAATTATTTCAGATCAATGTTAAACATATTTAGTGTGGTAAAAAAGAAATACATTCTACACAGGCAACACCTGCACAACCCTGAAAAAAGAACCCACCTCTTTCTGTAAGGTGAAAACTGTTTTTAAGAAAAGCACAAACTACTACATTCCTCACAAAACACAGATAATATTCACAGATTAAATAAATCATTTCATCCTTATGCACAATTGAAGATACTGGAAAAAGCTTTTCCACAACTAAATTCCTGTTTTTAAAAAAATGAAGCAGACTTAAAATTAAGAAAACATTCTTTCCAAGTTGCGTGGAACCTACATAGCACAGCATCACACACACTGGTTTCTTCTAAATCCCTTCTCCTGTTAGCATTTAGGTTTAAGGTTTTCCCCCCTCCGATGCGCTAAATAAAGTCGTATTTCCTGCTGACAGCAAATGATTGGTTTACCTATAACTCCAGGGGGGTTTAACTATCTGTCCTTTAAGCAGTTTTGACAGTTTAACCTGCTGAGCTCACAGCACCCAAGGGAGGGTCTTACTTACAGTTTTTACTTCTGCTGCTGCTGACCACTAATACTGACTCCACAGATAATGTATTTCAAAAACAACCTCCTACAGGGTTAACACTTTGGGTACTAGTCATAATGTTGCTTTAATTAAGTTAATACACAAAGGTCACAGCTTGGTAGAAAGTTGTATTAAATTTGGCAGTGCTTACAATAGCAGGAAAAGTGCACACGTTCATCTGTCCAGTAGCTCTGGGATAAGTTTGCCCAGAGACAAAATTCAGCTGGTTGAAGGATTTACACAACTTTTTAATGTGAGCTCAGTCTGTAGGTCCCACCTCCTCTAAACACACACTTCCCAATAGGATAATTTCATGATGGATATGAAATGGATGCCTTTAACCATGATAGGCACATAATGCCTACCTGGCATATAAATAGCCCATCTCTCACAACTAAGATGTTTGCTGGGTTTTAATTTGCAAGGTTTGGAGGATCCTGATAGAAGAGCATTTTCATTTCCTAGAAGCTAAGTTGCTAACATTAAAAATGTTGTATTTTAGCAAGCTATTAATTACATTTAAAGATATTTAAGATAGGTGAAAGTAGGAAATAGTTCATATTACTGAAAGGAAGCATTTCACAAAAAAAATGGAAACTAGAGAGGCACGTGTTTAAATGCATTATTTGGAATAAGCATTCATTTGGGTTTTTCTTCCACACAACACTTAAAAGTACACATTCACTTCCAAACTAAAGGGCACAAGTGGTTCTTTTTTAATAAAACCTAGTATGGGCTTTACCTGCAAAAACATCTGCTTGTTTGATTTCATTTTATTTTTGCTAAAAAGTACACAATCTGACAGACCCTCTACAGAGTAATAATGAAGCAGCATGGGAGCTATTTAATATATTTCTTGATTAACTCATTGCCTGTCCAGTTCTCACACAGACATGTGCTCACATGTCATAATCGTCATAACTCCCACCATCCCTACAGTTAACACACAAGCCCCTTGATTAGTGCACAACTCCCAGACGAGCCATTGCTAATGCTAAATAATTCCCTTCAGCCTCCTGCGACTATACCGCAGGCTCTCCAATTAAATATAATGTCTCTGATGAGCCATATTAATACAGACAAATCCCTGCCAGGGATTCTAGCCCACTCACTTTCACCAATACAGGAACCAAAATAAAAGAAGGAAAGCTATATACATAAAAATTAGCCTAAATAATAGTTGTGCCACGAGGCTTTAATTGGAACATTTTTGCAGTCACAGGCACGTTATCCTTAAGAGGCATCAGGCAGACCAGCATATTAATACAGATTTACCAATAAATGACAATTACTAAGTTACCATTTTAATAATTGAAAAGCAAGCATGTAAAATGGATAGCTTTTCAATCAGTTAATTACAATTAACAATATCTAATCACACATGATAAAATTAACTACAGAAATCCTCAGACCACTTGCTGTTGGGATTGCAATTACATTCGGCTGGTCTTGGACACCAAGTGTCATCTGAAACATTAGCATAGCTGTAGACACCTATATGAAAGTGTTTTTTCGAGTTATAAAAATATTTCAGTAATGATCTGTGAGTAAAATTTTCAAGACTTGCAGCAAGAAACTACCATGCTCGTAACAGCCTGCAGCAACATACCAGATCATACTGCAAAGTCAGCATATTTTAAGGTCTTTACATGGAGACCAAGTTTGAAAATACTTTAAGAATGTTTTAAGTCCTGGGTCAAATATATAGAAGCCAAATTATGGTGATCTCCCCTCTTTAAAACTACAAGAGTCACTGGAAAACCCAACCTTTTCAGTGTATATTGGAATTCCTTAACATCATTTAACTCAAAATTGCTGCCATTAGCTGGAATATCACTACTCTGATTTTATGGAAATCATAAGGAGTTCCCAGACCTGACAGCAGAGTGTCTGATGTCCTTAACCATAACGATGACCCTCTCACTGGAAAAGCTATCAAAGGACATGTAAATAAACTGTTGCAGAAGTACCCGTTAGCAGTTTTAAATATTGCTTGCAACAGCACAAATTGTAAGATATTCAAATAACCCCCGTGAAATTTTGATAAGCTCTTCCCTAAGGTCCTTGCACCTTCATCCTTACACTAATGCACTTCATCTTCATTTACCTGATCATTAGTTTCCAGTTAGTTCAGCTGGAAACCAATACACACTAATTGCTTTGACATCACAAAGTCCTATCTGTCTTCACCACCTCCCCAGACAGCAGGGAGAAATTATCAAGGGTAGGCATGATAATATCCTGATAAATGATGATTCACATCACCTCACTGTCAATCACACAAGTGCTCACGCAAGATACCACTCAATCTCATTACTGAATCCTAGGGCTAGCAGTACAATACACACCAGGAGTCATATCTAACAGGAGGCCACCTGGGTAAGATGCAGCTCTGAGCTTTTTTCATGGATTTTGTTGGCTTTTTGTTTTAACACAGTAAATGTCAAATATTCATATACTGTACCACGTGTAGGCAAGGCTGGCAGAAAAGGACATGCCATAAGCAAGGCAATTCATCCTGAGGATTCAAGCAAGAAAAAGAAATGGGTTATTTGGAGGATGAGTCTCATTAAATTAAGAAAAGGAATAAAGCCACCTGAAGTTTCAAAGTTCATTTTTGATACTTGAGCATCCTTCCTCCTAAACAATTAATTCAGAGCTCCAAAAGAAGTAATGCTGGCTTTGAAATATGTTGGCATAAGCAAAATTTCCCTTTTCCACCACACAAAGCAGATTTTCATGAAGGTAACACTCATGTTCCAATACACAGCCAACTGGAAGGAGGTGAAGGGGGTAGGCTAGGAATCAGTTAGTAAGTTTTCAATTTGTTGCTTAAGAGCTGCCTTCTCAGAAAATATCACCTCCTTCCCTACTTGTAAATGAGTATCATGCTTCCAGCAATCCCAGTCCAATGAAAAACAAAAATAAAGCAACCTCCAGTTGCTAAATGGTCTTTGGCCAGAATCTAGGAGCTTTTTTTTATGCTGAGGAGTGGGGATGGAACACGCCACCATACCCAAGGTTTCTAACAGTGTTCTTACTCAAAGTAGATTATTCACCATTAGTGAAGCTGCATAATGATGCACCACACATTGAACAATATGATCAATAACTGGTGGAACAGTGGAGCAAGAACAGAAAACCCAGACTGAAAGAATGCAGGAGGGAAGTGGGAGGGAATTCCACCATCATGTGTGGTTCTGCTAGTTACTGTCAGGGAGAAGAGAAACAGTCAAAACTCAGGACTGAAAACTGTGTATGGAATAGTACAGAAACAAACAGAAAGCAGAAATAAAAAGAATAAAGCACAAAGATGCACCTTCTTTCATTGCACTAGGTTTCTGCCAGAAGGCACTTTAAGCACTCTCAAGTACAGAGGCTCCTGTTACAAGGCATGCTGGTGCAGCATCCAGCAACTGCCTGCCCACATGACTAAACCCAAGCTTCACAGGATAGCCCCTCAAAGAGACTTTCTTGCACTTCCACTGCCCCAAACGTTTGAAATATGATTGTAGGCTCAGAGTGAAACCCTTGTCTCATCTCCCTTTGGGACTACCCAGGACAGGCAGTAACTTACAGGCTCCTGTTAAGATAACATCAGCATAATATTTTTCAAGGAGACACTCAGAGGACATGTTTCAAAAGATCTGTAAATGCTAATATAACAGAAGTGCAAAGCTCTATAAAACCCTCGATTGCAGTAAACTAAGTGTGACTACACTCTATACCTCACACATACACTGTTCAAAGTCTAGCCTTCAGAGCAGCTGTGGATCACTGAGTTCAAAAGCCAAAGGCTCCTCACAAGCTTTCTGTCAAATTACCCACCTCAGCAAAGGCAGCTTCTGGTCTACACATGCACACACATTTGTCACTCCAAGACTGTTACTAACAGTCCCCACCTGCTTATTAAATTTACTTTACCTATCACACTACATGTGACAGCTAAGTGATTGCATTCAGAAAAGTTAAACACCGCATGCTTGGACAACAGAACTTTTTTCCCCACCAAGAATCAAAAAATCTGAAAATAAAACAATATTATGGGAAAAATTATGAACAAAATCAGACTTTTTTCTAGTAAATGCAAGCTCAGTGCTTTCCTTCATAGATTTGGAGGAGGGCTGCTGAAAGAGAGCTACTACAATTTCTGCAGAAGTGGAACATTTCAGACAGAAAAGTGAGCAACTCAAACCAGAGAACAGCACTCCAAACAAGCTTCAGAGTTCCCAAATTTTGAAACGTCATTCCTTTATGAACTTTGTACAGAAGCATGTTTTCATTTTAACTTAACCAAGCAGCCACTTTCATCCCAGACTTACCATTTCTTAAAGAACATATGTTTGACTATCTACGCCTTGAGAAGGCTACTGTTGGCTTAACTGCTTGAAGTCACACAATTCAAGTTTATTCTACAGAAAGAATATTGGCGCAGAGAACACAGGCATGCACGCCGTCCTGCAAAATGGATTTACAGTTACTGTGTTAGCTTTACTCTCAGAACTCCAAGGGTAGAAAATTGCAACAGTGATTGTATGCTTTAGTTCAGCTGATGGAAATATGGCATCCTAACCAGCTGAGGCTTTCTTAAAAAAGCATATCTTCAAAAATGTTTAAATTCCTTTGATCGGGCTGCAACAACAGCTTTACCAAAAAATACAACCCAAAACCTTTTAATGCAGTAGTGTAGCGTCAATTCTTTACTCTTATCAGCCTAATTTAAGAGAATTAGTTAATACACTCACAAAAACCCATATGTTATTACTTTTCTTCCCTAAGTTGTGTAAGAGAATCCTCTACGAAAAGAAATTGACACAAAAATTTGGGCGAATACAGAGTTGGACACTAAGACAAAATCTGCATCTTTTATTTTACATTACCGAGTTATTTTACAGTAGAATTCAAGTATTTCCTCTAAAGGAAAAAGCATAACTGCTGTCAACAAGTGGCACTACTGCGAAGTTCAGTCTACAAATTGGATAGAGCACAGGACTCTGAATCCCAGGGTTGTGGGTTTTTGAGCCTCATGTAGGACAGCATGTCTTCAGACAGTCTGGATATACCAGGTACTGCAGGTTTACCCTGCTCCAGCAGGGTAGGGTTAGACTCAAAGGATCTTTTAACCCAGAGGAGTAGGTGAAACAGCATAGAGGTGGAATGTTGGATGCGCTAAGCAGGGTCTGGCCTAGTTTGTACTTGAGTGGGGCAGTCAGGGTACACCTGGTGATGTAGGCTAACCCTGCTCCAGCAGAGAGGGTTGGACTCAGATGATCTTTTGAGGCCCCTTCTAACCTGTAACATTCTCTGATTTATCTCTCAATCTTGAGATCCACAAATAAAGCTTCAGGCTCAATTTAACCCATGGTCAATGCTGTTCTGAAGTTTCTTCAAAGCATTGCACAAGTAGAAATGAAATAGACTACATTTCAACTGTAGCTCTATCACAGAAAAAGTAAAATCAGATTTACCATTAAAATCCAGGTTATTACCAGAAAGATGATTAAAAATAGCCTAAACCTTACATTATAGCCTTAACTTTACATTTGGAGAACAGGGACATACTTATGGTAGCTACAGATCCTCTACATAGTCAAATAAAAACTAAACATTAGTCAAAAAAGACACAAAAGAACAATATTAAACTGACAAAGCACAATAGTGGAATTATTACAAGTACTATGGCTTTGTAAAGTTAAAGTTTTGCATTCAGCATTGTATTACTGATTAAAGAAGCATCAACTGTTGAATTTATCAAGTATTACACACTGCATTAAGACACCCAGAAATTCTACAGGAACTTCAAAGTACTTCATTTTCTCACCTCCACAGAGTACAATCATCAGCCAGACTACAAACCAAAACCTTTGTTATGTTCAGGAAAATCCTATTTTTAAGAAATCTGAAACAGTAGGGAAACAGTCTCCCAGCAGCCATCCCATAGTGAATTTGTTCTGATAGCTCAAGACTTCTTCACTTAAGTAAAACCAAGTCAAACAAAAAACAGGCTCAGCAAATTAACTTTTACCTGAGTTCAAGAGCATTTCTAGGAACCAAACAGATCCAACACAACCAGCAGTAGCACTGAGAAGAACTAGTTAAGAGCAACAGCTGGACATCCATCACTCAAAAATTCAGCTGAAGCACTTTCATGCAGCTGAAGAACCATATGCAAAAGTGAAAACCAGTAACATAAGATCAACAAAATTACTTGGGAAAGTCAGTTACATAATAGATTTTAAACATTCTGGACATTATTCTTCAAACTATACACTCACTTCATTCTTAAAGGGCATAGAACTGCTGGAGAGAGCGCAGTGCAGAGCCACAAAGATGAAGGGAGTGGAACATTGATGAGAAAACTGAGGGAGCTGGGTCTCTTCAGCTTGGAGAAATGGAGACCGAGTAGAGGCCTCATTAGTGTCTATAAATATTTGAAGGGTGGGTGTTAGGAGGATGGAGCCAGGTTCTTCTCAGTGCCATCTAGTGATAGGACATGGGACAATGGGTGTGAGCTGGAACACAGGAGGTTCCACATATAAAGAAAGAACTTCACACTGAGGGTGACAGAGCACTGGTACAGGCTGCCCAGAGGGGTTGTGGAGTCTCCTCTGGAGGCATTTAAGACCCACCTGGATGTGTTCCTGTGTGACTGGATCTAGGTGATCCTGCTGTGGCAGGGGGTTGTACTAGATGATCTTTTGAGGTCCCTTCCAATCCCTACTGATGTTGTGTGACTCATCGCAATTGAGACACAGGCAGAAACTTTTTGTACCTTCTCCAAACTACATCAGTATTTTGGTAATTGTATAATGCCAAGAAAAATTCTTGCTGAATAAGATTCCCTGAATCTGAACCTGATAGGTCAGCCACAATGACAAGCAATTAAAGGAAAAAACATCCTAGAGGTAATGAAAATTGTCATACACCCATAAGTATGACATCCATAAGTGAACTGTGAAAAAGGATTCCTTTACCCATGAAACATGATGCAGTTAATGGTGAAAGAACTATCTTCTTCCTTTCACATTGCATAACCATTGACTAACAATTTGTCCATTTAGCAACCTACTGTAAATTAATGTAGTCTGCTTTGCTTTTACTTGCAGAAAATTATTTCTCCCCATACCCTGCAGTTTTTTTTAGCAAGGCAATAAAAATACTGTACAGTAATCAATGCTGGATGGGACCTCTCTAAAGAGGGGACTGAGTTTTTCACTCACTTTGCAGGTTAGCTATGCTTACTAATTCACAAATTCACCTAAGACATTGCAGGACACCAGTAAGAGCCCTGTAAAGCCATAGTAATTGTCATCTATTGCTTTTTTATCTTTGGAGCTGGTCACATCAGAGATGGCCAGCTGATTAGCCGGGTATTACCTGCCACCGTAAAAGCACATTGACTGCTCTGTCATATTGTCATACTTCGTGTAACAAAGCCATAACTGAAAGGAATTCACACCATATTTTTCCAATCACCTCCCTGTATTTGTCTGGCTCAGACATAGCTACCTCCTCTTGGTTAACAGGAACCTCCCACAATACTTACATTTCAAAGATGAGAAAGTCCCCTCCATCCCACGGACTTTTCTATGTCAAATTCACTCAAACACTACCCACTTGATCTTTCCCTACTGTGACTACGACCACACTATCCGGGCACTGCAACTAGGCTCATGGACTCAAGTGACCTAGAAGCAGAATTTCTCACTAAAGTCAAAAGCAAATTAGGCACAGAGTATCTCAAGACTTTTGCCATTATGAGGTAACCTGCTTTACAAACCTCATTTCTTCTGTCACTGCTATACAGAAATTTCCTGTTCCCCCTTCCCATCCTTCAGTATATAGTCAACACCAGCAGAGCTTTGGTTTCCTTAATTATCCCACATGCATACTCTGAGAAGTCTTTCTCCTGAGTAACCCATCCTTGTGCCTTCACCTGCTGTTTCTGCATTTCAACTCAAGTTCCACACACAGCCCAAGAAGACCTCTGCTACACTTTCTCAGTCTTCTCCATATCAGAAGAACTTACAGAAGACTACCCTTGAGTATCAACCAGGTCTCCTGGAGCACTTCCACTTCCAAAGCAGTCTCCTATGGGATCCTCGCAATCAAGTCCTTGCTCAGGCTAAAATCCTGCTCTCCTTAAGTTTAATTCTGCTGTTTGTCTTACTCCTCTTGGCATACAAGCTATTTCTTTAGATTAGTCACAGCCTTCACATTCCTGATGCCCTCACTGCAGAAGGTGTAACATAGCATCACCTCTAGTTTATTTATATCAAGTCAATCTTCCCTGCATTGAGGGTCTCTAGCCTCCACTTAAGTACTCCACCACTGCTGCTAGAAAAGTCTGCAGACTAACACAAGCAAAATAGACTACAGCAAGTGCACACCCACTTGGTTTCTTGAGGCCATTCCTCTAATAAGCACAAGAAGTCAGCATAACAGGCACAGGAGTCAGCAATCCACAGCTGCCAGTGACAGTATTTCCAGTGGTGTCCTTAGTTAACACTTCCATCAAAGGAAGACGCTGTCTGACCTTGCTCTACCACCCACAACAGCCAAGTCCTCAAGAACAAGCAAATTAAAGGCTAGTAACTTCAGCCCTGCTCAGTGTGTCTCCTAGACCTTAAGGCTGATCGCTGAGCTGACTGGACATCTCTCCAAACCCAGAGCTTTGGATACTGTGTCACAGCCTTGCAACCAGCAAGGCAACAGAAGCCAGTTCCACTGATGGGTGACCTACTCCAAACTCATTTTGCTTCCATACATGGTTCCAGCATCTGTCACACATACCACTAAAATATTTCAGCATATTAAATCAGTAGAAAAAGATTAACATGACAAATAACATGTCTGGTGTGTTCAAAGCACTCAGGGTCTGAAAAGTGCCAGAGCAAGTGATTGCTCAGAAGGGTAGTATCATGCAAGCAATTAGAGCAGTTTCAGTAAACATTAAGTTCAAACCTTTAACTAATCTCTGTCACCCCCACCCACAACACATTTGTCTCCAACATACAGCTGTCTCAAAGCACATGAATTTGCTATCTTCCAGGCAAAACTCAAAAGGAACAATTTATCTTTGATAGTCTCTAGGCACATCAAGGAAAAGAGGGTCATTAGGAACAGTCAGCGTGGCTTCACCAAGGGAAAGTCATGTTTGACAAATCTGATAGCTTTTTGATGAGGGCAAAGCAATAGATGTGGTCCATCTTGTCTTCAGCAAAGCATTTGACAGTATCCCACAGCATCCTCACAACCAAACTGGTAGTGTGGTCTGGACAAACAGGTAGGGAAGTAGATCAACAGGCTGCAGACAGAAACCAGAGAGTAGTGGTCAGTGTAGTGGTCGGTGGGACAGAGTCTAGTTGGAGGCCTGTATCTAGTAGAATCCCCCAAGGGCCAGTACTGGGACCAGTACTATTCAATCTAGTCATTAATGACTTAGATGAGGGATTAGAGAGCACTGTCAGCAAGTTTGGCCACTCCTCCCAGCTGTGTCATCAGCAAAGACACCAGCAGGCTGTGCTACCATTCAGCAAGACCTGGACAGGCTGGAGAGCTGGGCAGGCAGAAATTTAATGAATTATAACAGGGGAAGTGTAGAATCTTGCATCTGGGCAAGAACAACCCCAGGTACCAGTATAGGTTGGGGACTGACCCATTGGAGAGTAGTTTAGGACAAAGGGACCTGGGGGGTTCCTGGTAGACAGCAAGATGACCATGAGCCAGCAGCGTCCTTATGGCCAAGAAGGCCAACAGCATCCTGGGGTGGATCAGAAGTGAGGAGGTTAGCAGATCAAGAGATGTTCTCACCCTCTGCTCTGCCCTGGTGAGACCACATCTGGAGTACTTTGCAGTTCTGGGTCCTTGAGTTCAAAAAAGACACAGAACTGCTGGAGATAGTATAGTGCAGAGCCACACAGATGAAAGGAGTAGAACACTGCCTTGATGAGAAAAGGCTGAGGGAGTTAGGTCTCTTTAGCTTGGAGAAAAAGAGACTGAGGGGGTAACCTCATTAATGTTGATAAATATGTGAAAGGTGGGTGTCAGGAGGATGGAGCCAGGCTCTGCTCAGTGTCATCTAGTAATAGGACAAGGGGCAATGGGTGTAAGCTGGAACAGAGGTTCCATATAAATATGAGAAGGAACTTCTTCACAGTGAGGGTGACAGAGCACTGGAAGATGCTGCCCAGGGGAGTCTCCTCCTCTGGAGATATTTAAAACTGGTCTGGATATGTTCGTGTGACCCGATCTAGGTGATCCTGCTCTGGCAAGGGGATTGTACTGGATGATCTTCCAAGGTCACTTCCAACTCCTAATGTCCTGCGATTTTGTGATGCAGTCCAACAAGTACAAAATCACCACTAGCAGGCACCAAGTCCAGAGCATCGGGCTACAACCAATCAGATATGCTACAAGGCAGGCAGCAAGGACACCAGGTCTTCAGCATCAATCACTTCACTCTGCAGATGCATTCCTGTTACTCTACCTACTGATGTATAGTCATCAGCACCCACATAACCACTGCTTCCCTCTCCACAGTGCTGAACACCTCCATGTTTAAGGGACAGCTAGTTTCTCTGACTGGGCTCCCACATTTTCCTGCCCCAAAGAACTCCACATAACTTGACAACAATCACCTCTCCCAACTGAGCTTCATGCCAATAAATGAAAATCCATGAATTGATCCTTCAAATAAATCAGTCTAGGACTTAACCCTCTCCACTAAAGGTCAAGAGATTTTACTTCAACTCACACTTTCACCTACACAGAAGCATCCTCAAATTGAATGATGCTTAAAGCATTTTGACTAGGAGAAGGGTGCATAGTAATGTTAGTTTCAACCAGAATCCACACAATTGGCACTTCAGCTAAGTCACTACACAAAAAGAGCTTGACTTGTTCCAAAAGTCATATGCATTTCACATCTTGCCAGTGATTAGGATACACAGATAGTCATTAGAAAGCAGGCTGAAACTGTGGGACTCTAAAGACCTGATGAGCCTCCCAACTTCTGAAACTGCAGATGAAGCTTTCACTGCTCCTCAGTCAGTGAAAAATTACTTCCTCAACACCAGCACCCTCCACCAACCCATTTAGCTTAGAAGCAGCAATGCAATTTTTAAAAGAGCAAGACTACACTTAGCAGGCAAGATTCTGAGCAAGAGTATACTCATTCCACAAGGTGTCCAAGTCTTCTCAGGATGACCACCTGTTACACTTTACACTTTCTCTTGAAGAAATAAGCAACATGCTGTCCTGATTTTGAAAGGAAACTTAAAGAGCAGGCATCAACTGCAAACCTATCTGACATTTCCTTGGCATGATTTTGGCCACTCCTATTTTGCATACCTTGGAGAACAGTTAATTTTTCCAGACAGTGCATGAAGGCATAGTTCATTCTACACACTGTAGACTACAGCTTGGAAATCACATTTAAACAAAGCATTAAAAATCAGTTTCCTTTTCATATAGGTACTTCAACAGAACTCTCCTCAGTTTATCTGAGCACAAACTCATTAAACAATTGGAAGGCAGCAAGGTGTCAAAGTTACTGGATTTCTGGTTTTGTGGAATCATTTTCTTCTTTTGGAAGACAGTTTTGCAGATTTAAAAAAAATTACTGAATGATAATTTGTCCACACTTTAAGACCCTGTATTTGCAAGTAAGAAAAACCCTCACTTTTGGATAAGCTTCAACTTTTAGATCTAATTTCATTTTTAGATTAAAACTTAAGCAAAAAGGAGGTTTAAGTCAAAAGCTCAAATAGTTTACCCATATTCATTCAGCTAAAATACAGACTTGTTATAATAGCTTACAAGCTTAATCAACTTTGCAGTTTCCCTGAACCACATTTCTACTTAACCTCCTGGAATACCGCCTTAGACTCCAAGCATAATAAAAGAAAGTCAGAAAATGTAATTAGATCTTCCATTTCTAGGTCACTTGATTTCTTCTGTTTTCTGTCACTCATAAGACTACAGGTTCCAAAGAACAGCCCAACTGCTTTTACATGAAAGTTTAGGCAATATTTTGTTTTATATTATCTAGTAGAATTATAATCTACAAAAGCTGAAAATATTTGGAGATGTCTATGCTTAAGGCAATTCTTACAGTAACACCTGAAGTCTTAAGTGATTAACATAGTGGGGTTTATTCTGTGAAAGTATAACTAGCTGTCCACTACTCCCTGAAGTTTTACTAGTTTACATTACTTTCCCATGGGATTTCTTCAGTCATTTATAGTTCATTGCTTCATATGCCTATAGAATCCCTGCTGTGTTAAAAAATGCCAAATAAAATTATATCTCATTCACTGCTTTATTCTATACCTTCTTTTGTCCCTATCCAATTAGTGAAAGCTTGTTCTTCATTTATCATACTTTTAGCTGATTACATTAGGCATTACAATAGTTCTCTAGCTTTCCTTGACAATGTTTGCACCATCAGTGTTACATTTATGGGTTGAGGAGGCTCTTTTATCTTAAGCCTCTATTACAACCAATTCAGGGGGAACAAGTATATACAATCACTCTTGTTCAGCCAAAACTCCTTTGCTCGTTTTCTCATTCCAAAAATAATTCCACAAGATATTGTAATTGAACAAATAAATTTAAATTCTATTGCTTTTCACACTTCACCTTCCCCAGTGTAAAAGAATTCGTGTCTTGTAAACTGAACTCTGAAGTACATAAAGCAGCATTTTGAATGGTATACAATATCTTTCCTCCACTTCACACAAAACAGCAGACAATACCAGCCAGGATTTTCAAAATGCTAAAAAGCCTCCATTAGAATCTACTTTTCTAATTGCACTCAGTACCACATGAGCAACTACATCCACTGTGGGTGTTTTGTCAGGCTTTCTTCCTCAAGCTCCACAGATACTTTATTTCAAGACAGCTGTTAAAGCAACAACTTTACTTCTCTTGCATAAATGACTTCAAACAATCTCTTTTCCCAGTTCACACCCTCTCTCACCTAACAGCCAGATGTAATCCAGTCCCACTTAATATCATTTCCACCTAGCAGTAACACTGTATTAAATACAAGCATCCAAACATGTCTAAAGTCATCCATCTCCTTTAAGCTTTACTACCTCTCAGTCACCTTAATTTTAACCTATAGAAACCCTTCAGCTCTCTGGGCTTTTTTTAAAATTAAGTGCACAAAGCAGTACTTTTGTTCTCTATTTTCCTTGTTCAGGTAAGCTTTTTTGACTCCCAGTGGGTTGGTTATTCATTCTTTTTGCCACATTCTCCATTTACAACAGTCACTTCTGCTGCTTCCTGCTCACAAGAGTTAGATGAGTTTTAACTCCTCACAATTAAAATGTCTTTGTATTGTTATAATCTAGTTACCTTTCATTAAGATGTAAAATTAGTATGTCAGACTGAATATTGGTCTAGCAGCATACGCAAAACATTTGTCATTGTGTTCCTCAGAAATTAAGTCCAAAGACCAAGAAAAAGTCTCATTGAAGATCTAATTTGTATTTAAACTATTCACATCACCATTCAGCACTGTAAACACCACAAGGACTTTGAAGATTTTTAATTAACACAGAAATTGAATATTCAATAAAAATCCAGAAGTTAAGCTCTATGATAAAGTTATTCACTAATGAATCTTCCAGTATCATTATTTAAAGTCCAATGATTTCAAGACTAAGTATATTACTCCCACCAGAGAAAACTCACTCTTTGGTCATTTATGCAGAGAACATTGGGTAGGCAATAAAAGCCTGAATTGGCTAGAATCCTTTTGATTTTTTCCCTCCTTAAGGAAACCTCATTCAGCTCAATTTCAGTTTTGTTTTCAACCAGCATGACAGAGAGGAAAGCCAGAGAAATTTAACAGGCAACATTAAGGGGCTACTACTACATCTCAAAGATTCCTCTACCTTCTAAATGATTGTCTAAACAGAAAATACACTTACTCAAATTACTGTTATTTCTAAACATGTTAATAAAAAAGTTCTTGCACACCACCCCTATTGTACTCCAGTCACTTCAAACCAGATCCCACTATTTATACTACAGACAAACAGCTTTGTGGGGCAACTGATTCAACCACATACCTTTATATATGTTTCTATCTTTGGTTCAACAGCTCTCACCACCAGGGTAGTTACCTATAATATCCATTGCCTTTGTAATACAGGTCTTAAAAGATTGAGGGATGTCTTGCTTAATGCCATCAAGTATAAAATTAAAAGGACATCAGCAACTCCTCTACTACATTCCACTACTAAGCAAGCAAGTTTCTCACAGCAACACAAGGACAGAGGTTTGGCAGGTGGCATTAGTTAGCTACCAAGTTTGACTTCAGCATGTCTGACATTTTGCTACTGCTGGTATGCCTGGTGTAACCAGGAAGGCAGCTGCTGATAAAACCTCAACACAAATGAACAACATGGGGCAAACAGTCTGTTACTTCATGGTAAACATAGTCCAAGAACAACTGCTTCTGAGCTCATCTATCAAGATCATCCAAACTAACAGTCACACATCACTGCAATGGCCAGATCATTGCCACAATAAATTACTTAAAGTAACCAACTCACTAAAGAGATGACTAAACTTTTTCCCAGTGCAAGCATCCAAGGTAGGGAATCTTCAGTGCCTTTTACAGATCAGTTTGATTGGTCTTTAAGAATTCAAAGAGCAACACTGAGTAACCTACATCTTTACTCTTTTCCTGATAGCTTGTGAGAAAGGCTTCCATTAAACCATAAGAGTTTTAACTCCCCTCCAGATTTCAACAAACTATCCTGGGACATGGGGACACCCCCATTACTTTATCCTGTAGCACTTCTTGCAGGCAACAAATGATGCTGTTCAGATATACAAGTTTGACTACACTTGCTGTTATATCACCAGAAAATTCTCTTCCTGTTCTTGCTACAAGTGGCTTAAATTATTTCTAAAATATAGAAGAGACAATACCTGAAAAAATGTGTGAGTAGCTGGACAAGTACCTGACTTGTCTAGACAGCCACTTCATAACCTTTCTGCTATGCTGTTGAACATTTAAGGAACTTCAGCATCCTCAAACAGAAGAGTTCCAGTAGGTCTATTCAGCAAACACTGTAGGAGAAGATATTCTTCTCAGAACTAGGAACCAAACGAGTCAGACTTACTAGACATAGGAACAATTTATATCAAGTTCTACACCATCATCTAAGATCCACTCTAAATTTTTTTGCATATATTGGCAAAAACAGAATTTAGGTTTCAATGCCCTTCTTACATTCAGTGCATCTACCAAATGACACTGTCTAGATTAATCGAGGGAAAAAATAAATCATTTATACAAGCAAAGCACAGAAGAGTCTACAAAAACCATGTAAAGACATGGCTAATCCTCCCCCACTCCTGGTATTTCCCCTCTCTTTCAAACACAAAGAAAAGGACAAAAAGATACTTCAGAATTGCCAGCGCACCCACTGTAGAAATCAACAAGCCTGACAGTAATGCAGAGACCTGCAAGTATTAACAATCCCATACATCGTTTCAAGTAGTACTTACAGCATTGGCATCAACATCACTGTGTATAGCAACTGTTTTAATCCCCATCTTCTTACATGTTTTTATGACCTACCATACAAGAAATGACAATTATTAATACTTAAAATACCAGCAGTTTAATTGTTAACAAGGCAAAACCTAATATTACATACTTACTCGGCAAGCAATCTCTCCTCTGTTGGCAATAAGGAGTTTTTCAAAAGTCTGAAGGGAAAAAGAATAAGAACCTTGAGAGATTAACAAAATACAAGATTTTCTTCCATCCACAAACACATCTTTTCTCTGCTTCCACCAAAATCTTGTTTGTAACTGGAGCTTGTAACTATGAGATACTATCCAGAAGTGTTCCACCAATTTATCAGTTATGATATAGCATAACCAGAACACCACACTACATCTAGCTATTCCAGGGGGATTGGACTAGATGATCTTTTGAAGTCCCTTCCAATCCCTAATGATTCTGTGATTCCATTCGTGGGTTTGTAAGAAAAAGCATTCCTGGATCTCCTTACCACATGCTGTACTGAAAACTAGAACTCTACAGAGCCTTGAAGCCAGCCAAGTCCAGGGAAGAGACCTGCTGGAACATACAGTGGTCTAAGCAGCACAGATGACTTGCAATACAATACTTATCTGTTACATGAACTCTTGAAAAGGCATTGTGATCATAAGGATGCGAGGTTCCTCTCTGCCTCAGGCATGGAGGGTAAGAGAACAATTCGTCAACCTTGGACAGGCATGCCTGCTGAGCTGTACCAGTCTCACCTCTCCCTGTAGCTCAGCCTCACGGGAGGCACATGGCAAAGTCTTGCATTGCCATGACACTGCTATGTACCCAACACTGAGTAGCAACCAAAGCACAACAGATCAAATTTAGAATGCCCCTTGAAAGTCGCCACCACTTTTCAGTGGCATGCACTTAATGCTGTACAGATACCCTCAATACTTCTACTACACCTGTTAGAAGGTGATAAGTTGTCACAAGTCTAAAGACTCTCACCATAAACAAAAATTTCCCACTAAGAAAGAAGGAGCAGAGTTGCTCAGTGTAAAAATATCATTGCTGGGAATAAGACTTACTGCTGTCACTGACCTATCTACTAAATACACAGGTGACAACACCTGCCTGTTGTGAACACAGACTGCCCTTGAAAGGGGCAGTCCTGCTTTATCAGCTTATTCTGCCACTGCTTCCCACACAGCAGTTCACCAAAGTAGTCAAAACATTCCTACTCTGTCTCCCATGTTCCAAATCGGACATCAGCACAGGGAACCAGCAGGTTCCTGACCTTCAAGGGCCATCAGCAGTCCTATCACATTTGGTTTATTAAAATATACCCTAAGACATTCAGTAGGTAGTCTCTCCTCCTAGATCAAAAAGCTGTGGTGTGTATCAGCAAGTCTGCTGAACAGACAAAGCCAGAAGTAACCAACACACTACAGGGCTGTGCTGCTGTCCACTGTGACCTAGACATACCAGAGAACTGGATGGAAAGACACCCGATGTTCAACAAGAGCAAATGGTTCATTTGGGGGAAGAACAATCTCTTGCATCAGCACAGGTTGGAGACTGATCTGCTTGAGAGCAGCTCTGGTGAAAAGGAGAGGGGGGTACTGTCAGACCACAGGCTGACCATGAGGCAGTAATGTGCCCTTGAGGCCAAGAAGGTAAAATGGTCTCATGGGGTGGATCATTTAGAGCATGGCCACTACGTCAAGGGATCTTTTCCCCCTCCACTCTGCCCTGGTTAGGCCACATCTGTAATACTGTGTCTCTTGGAATTCTGGGTTCCCCAGTTCAAGAAGGATATGGAACTACTAGAGAGAGCACAGATCAGCGCTATGATGATCTAGGGGGTTGCAGCATCCCTCTTAAGAGGAGAGGCTGTGAGAGCTGGGGCTTTTTAGCTTGGAGAGATGTGATCAGTGTTTACAAATATCTAAAGGTGTGTATCAAGAGCTCTTCTCAGTGGTGCCCAGCAACAGGACAAGGGGCAATGGGTATAAACTGACTATAAGCTTCAGTTCTTCACACTGAGGGTAAGAGCAGCACTGGAACAGGCTGCCCAGAGAGGTTAGAGTCTTTCTCTGGAGACAATCAAAACCTGCCTGGGTGCAGTTCTGTATAATGTTCTATATGCTGATCCTGCTTTAGCTGGGGTGTTAGACTAGATCTCTAGGTCCCTTTCAGCCCCTACCATTCTGTGATTCTATGACTGGGAGACAGCAAACATTGCCACTGTGACCATGAAACTGCTTGTTATCCCCACAGCATTTAGTTAGCTTGCTGAGATGAAGACAGGTGTGAGTAGAGGAAGGAACATTACAAAACCTCTACAGCACCTGCCCAGAGTACGTATTGTTTGCTCTCCTGCTCCAGACATTCAAGGTGCCCTTGACCAAACTTACTACTTCAAAGTCGTGGCTGAGCTGGCATCACATGACCGTTTAAAAACACTGACAACACAGAAATTATTAAACCCCCCAGGTAAGTGCTGCAACAAGCTTATGCTTGATGGTAAATTCATCCAGCTCTGATGAGGAATGCATATCACTGCCTAGTCTGCAGGCACATCTACACTCCACTGAAAAGACAAATCCTAAATATCCTTAAGCTCAATTGTCAGACATACAAATACTGTAAGAAAACCACAGGAAACAGCAATTTGTTTGGAGAGCTTTTTTGGCTGAGGAAGCATCGAAAACCTGAAAGATTAACATGCTCACCCAAATTGTTCCTGAATCAGCAGTCTAGGTACCCAAAGTCTCTTGGGCATAAAGACCTTAGGGAGAATACTTAAGAAAAGCTCCTAAATACTTGGCATTGACAAATTTAACTACTCACATACTTCAAGTTAGTTCTTGGTATAGAAAAGAGGTGTTTTATTAAGAATGGTCACAGCACAAGACAAAGTGGTCAGTATTAAGATGTTAAGAATTTCTAATTCTGCAATAAAAACACTAACAGGAAGAGACTAGACTCTTGTTCCTGCTGTTAAAGGCAAGTCTTAAGCCCAGTAATAAATAAAAACATTTTTACAAAAATCATACAGTGCTTTGAAACATGGCAGTTTGTCATCTCCACTTAAAAAGGTCTCATGTGAAAGTCCTGTCATTACAACATGGAAAGGGCAGTGAATGGGAAAGAGCTTAAACTATTTGTAGTAGCCACTGGTTGGAATGACATAGCTCCTAATTCAGAGAAACTAAACACCCAGTTACATTGCCTAAACACAACTGTGCTTTATGAAAGGGAACAGACTCTCAATGAAGCAAGGACCTAATACAGATTTCTTCAGAAGACTTAAGGCACAGGTCTAGGTACAGACTGTTGTCTGTTCACCTTTTACCCTTGGTTGATTGCTTCTATACTGGTAGGTACTGCAAGCCTGCAGTACTTCCTTCAGCCACATTATTTTTCCAAGTGTATATTCAGAGGCCATGCCAAGACAGTCTCACACAAGAAAAGTTTTTCTTGGCTCCTAACTGCAAAGATCGGTACAGCTAAAGTCCCAAGATGAGAAGTTACTATGCTTTCCAAGCCCTGAACGTCCATCTTTAGCCAAGTCCTAAAATTCCTACTCTCACATCAGATCATCTAACAATCACAGTGCCACTACTGCATACCTTTTCTGCAAGCTTACAACTAGTCTGGCTCCCAGATGTTTTAGTAGGCTTATATATCCCACTCCAGCAAAAATATTAATAGTTGTTTCATAATTATAACATGTTCAGGCCAGTATGTAACTTCCCAGGCTCACAATCACTTCTCCTGCCTTTTAAGGTATACATTTGTAGTATCCAATCTTGACAAGTACATTTTAAATGCAACTTCATTTGGTGTTTGAGAGGAAGAAAAACACACGATTAAACCAGTGACTGTACATGGGTTATACTACAAGAATTATGATTAGTAGCAGCACAGAGAAGATGCCAGTGGTAGAGTAAAATTTTAAGAGAGAAAGCATGTAGCATACTACTTACCTTTTCATTTGAATCATACACAGATGAAAACAGTTTATGTGAAGTTATAAGGCACCATCTTGAATACAGTGTTTCACACTACAGAAGAAAGAGGGAGTTAGAACTTATTCCAGTAAGATTAAAGACAGTTCATATACTGACAGAGGAAGCTTCCATATCCTTCCATTCCTGGACAAAAGCTTAAAGATCTGCCTTCCCCCAAGCACACATCCAAACAAACAGTAACCAAATACTATTTGGAAGCTCCAGATACAGTCATTAGCTTATAGAATTTTTATTAAACTATCAGCTATACCATCTTCCCTTCTTGTTCCAATAAATATCTATTGAGAAGTTCTCAAAAGATCCTACATGCATGTGTTTGTACACATTGAGGATGTCACCTGTTGGGAATACAAGCAAGTAACAGACAGGGCCAGTACAGTGAGCCAAAGTAGAACAGACTTAAGTCTAGTTCCTCAGTCTTTCCTACCACAATGCTTGACAGTGGCCTGAGTAAGACAGGGCTTTCTCCTCTTCTCCAAGACATTAACTCTGAACCAACTGCTACAAAGATAGCGCCTACAGATTAAAATTTTTGCATCATATGAAAGGAAAGAGTACAAAAGCTATTTCAGAGACACCATGATAGATGACAACAGATTTGCACATGCAGCAAGACAAAGATTCAGACAGGTACTCCTCAAGCAACTCACAACATAATGGCAGTTACAGTTAACCATAAATAAAAAGCAGACACAAACAATCCCACACTAAAGTTGCATCAATACAGGCAGCTCTGGGAGAACTATGCTTACTCACCCAGCTGGAATAAGAGACTAAAAACCTTAGCACTAAATATTGTGTAGTAAGAAGTTCAGCACAGCTGTGACTGGCAGTCTGTCAATTCTCTCTGAAATAAATCTTTTTCAAAGTTGCAGGAATATGAGTAAGTAGCAGAAAGTAAAGGCTCTCCTAGGAAGACTGAAAAAACCAATGAAGACAGACTATGGAAAGGAGATCTGAAAAAATAAGGAAAAAATTATGTTCATATAAAAGTAATTAGAAAATTCAGCTGCCTTTTCCACAACAGTAGCAAACATAGGATAACTGACTAACAGATAAAATTCAAAGTTTACTGTAAGCTCATACTGGCTCTGAAACACCAGTGGCTAGCAAGAACTAGAGTGACAACACTCCCTACATGGCCCTCTAGCCTGATCTAGTTTGAAGACACTTTTCACATTGCCTCACCAAAAGCAGCCCAGGATTGAGAATGGTATAGTATTTGTAATGCCTCTGGTATTATGTTATAAAGGAAAAGCGATACAAGTTTTGTAATGCATAACTAAAGGAAACCTTAGAGCACACTACTTCTTGCCAGCTCAGACCAAGCTTCAAGACTAGAAAGTTGATAAGGTTTCAGAAAACAGATGCAAATCACTAATAGCAGAGATAGCATACCCTGTTCCAGGTAATCCAGATAAACTTTATCCTGGAACAACTCAGACACTCAAATATTCCCAAACTAAAAAGTCCACATCACCATGTTTCACATGCTGAGTTCTCTCCCACAATGTTGTTTCTGATATGCTGAAGTCAAAACCAAAACGGATTATACTGCTTCTGAGGATAGAATCATTTTGTCTTCAAGGTTTTTTTTCAGCCAGAGTCAAACCATTAACCTAACTGTACCGAGCCTACCACTAAACCACGTCCCTAAGCTCCATAGCTACACAACTCCATAACACAACCAGGGAAGGCAAGTCAACCACCTCTCTGGGCAGCATGTTCCAATGCCTGATGATCCTTCCAATAAAGGAGCTTTTCCTAATGTCTAACCTAGACTTCCCCAGTGCTACTTGAGGCTAATATCTCTATCTACCACATGTTACTTGTGAAAAGGCACCAACATTCACCACTCTACAGTCTCTCTTCAGTTAGCTGTAGACAGCAATAAAGGTCTCCCCTCTGTCTCCTTTACCTCAGACTGAAGAGGGGACAATCCCTTACTGTTGGAGACACTATTTCTGATACAAGCCAGGATGCCATTGGCCTTCTTGGCCATCTGAGCACACTGCTGGTTCACACCTAGTCAACTGTCAATGCACTGGCTGCCAGTACATTACAAGCCGTTTCAGGCACTAAAGGAGGAAGATACAGGACAGCTTTCTGTCAGCTGCAATCACATCTACCAGTTCCTCACTATCTCAATCCTGTATCAGCACTATTACACTTTCAGTGACTATACTGCAGTCTAGATCCTGTCAGAGGGAAGAACAAGGATACCTACAGCAGAAGCAGCAGAATGTACTCCTGCTCCAGAACACATGTAGTTAAGTGGATTGAGTTCCTCTCCTCTCAAACACTATTGACGGAGTAACTTGTGAGACCATAAATAGTTTGAAGGAGGTCATACAGCACACACACAAAAAGCCTCCACCAAGATATTATTCATTGAAGAAAGTGTTTAAGGGTCAGTGGGGCTAATCTAAATACTTGCAGTCAACTGAAGGAGGAAAGGAGCAAGAGCAGAAAAGCAGCTGAACTTTCTGGTAAACACCTTATGTACAAAGCTAGTTTTGAATGTATATGAGAAAGCAGAAAAGCTATGCCACAGATGGATGCTAGAAGAAAAGGCCAGGATAAGAAAGTTAGTTAGCATTAGTTTCATGATCTTAGCCATGTGCTGTCTCAAAAGAAAACCCTGTCCAAACTGTACAGACAGTGAAGCTATCAAGCATTTAGAAAACTGGAAAAACAAATTAAACCACACAGTTCTGTCTTTACATTACAGTATTGGGCAGATGTCACAAAAATCTTGCAGTAGCCTAAACTAATTGCATACCTGCATTTAAAAACTTAACTACCTCCTTACACACACTGGAATAGCTTCAAGGACCAGGTTCAGCCTCAAAATGAATGCATGTAGTCTAATTTCCAAAAAAAAAATTCAAGCACATCAGTCAACTCAGATGTGAGTTTCCAACTCAAAAAAAAATCAGTTATGAAAAGCTTATGGAGTTTTGTACCTCTCACACTAGGGTTTAAGGACTTGCTTAACTAGAATCCATTTCAAGAAAAGGCTCTTCTGAAGCCTGCTCCCAGACACTATAAATCATTACTCAGAAATACACAGACATTTTGTACACAATGCATGTCTAGGACCACAAAGGCATCACTAAACTGGCACCTCTGAACTGACAGCTACTTGGGAGTCACCTATCCCCAGGCTCCCAAGCTATAAGCTGGTTCATTAAAAGTGACACCAAAACCTCCAAAGATACCTGAAACCACCAACCTAGCCAAGCCAATCTAATCCTCAAGCTACATTCTTAATTGGCTGCCTCCCTAAAACCACATGAGCTCCAGGCTTTATTACTTTGCATAAAAGTTTCATCAAAACACAGCCCCAAGAGTTCAGCCTGACCTAGAGAACTTGTCTTGGAAAACTAAGAGAGAGCAGCTGACTCATCAGGTATAACCTACTTTTGTCATGACTTGTTACTTCAATTCTCATTCTGAGAACAGACTATTTCATTCATGAGAGCTCAACTCCAGCCTTCCAAGTTTCGCTTGGAGGTTCACCACCTCTACCTGAACGTAAATAACCAAACAGTGTTAGTATTGTAGCTTGGAAAAGCATCCTGCTTTGTATCTATTAAATACACGATGGCCAAGTTGAGCTCAAACCTGAATAGCTCTAACAGTTATAATTTCATAGGAATCAAACCACACAGTAATTCACAAAACGCATGCTCATCACATACTACCACTTTGAGGCCCAGCAGGGAGCCTGCCTCCTACCAGCCTAGTATAGCCCCAGGAAACCTCTTCAGGTGATTTAAGGACACAGCATACAACAGCAACCACTACTAGAAAATACAGTAAGCAATGCCTAATAGCAACAGCTAGACCAGCATACTAGTCAGTTTTACCTGTTCCTTCTGCCTTCCACTAGCAATCCTGAGATTTTTGCCCCTACTATTTCAGAGATTCAAGGTTAAAGACTCCATAAGAATAACTCCTTGATATTCAGTGTATGTTCCAATAGGCACAATTATTCATGAGTAATTATAGACAAGCAGAAAATGCAAGTTTACAGCATTCTGATTATATGACTAAATTATTTCCAGATTCTTTATTTCAACTCACTTGACATCCTAATCCCATTTATGAAACCCTGAGAGTATATGTAAAGCACACAGGAAGCAGATACATTCAGTATCTGCAGAACTTCTAACCTACAGGGCATAAAATGAAGCTTATTATACAAGCTGATAGAAATCTTGCAAAAAGGAAAGCAAACATAATGCTTATGTATATTCTTTTCTTCTAATGAAGCACTTTCCATTCCTTTGTACTCAGAGCAGTGAGCAACCAAGTACTTTTGACAGTAAGCTAATCCTCCTGAAGCCAACTGCAAAGACACAGTACAAGGTTCTCTTAAGGTGCACCACATTACAGCCACTATTTTGCTCTTACCAAGTTTGAGAACCATTGGTAATTTAAGAGAAAGAAGAGAAAAATTCTTTCATATTTGCCAGCATAGTATCTACAAACAAGGAAATACACACCTATGGCTAACTTCCTACAGCTAAACCATTCCTACACCGGAGTATCTTTGCGCAAATCCTAAAAGTCTGTATAGTCACACAGTGAACTAAACTAGGGAATATATCCAGCCGAGAAGATACTCACAAGGAGTGGGAAAAATGTGTTCTCTAGCAGATTTCAGTTCTGTTTACCCATTTAGATACTCAAGCAGCACTGACTCAAGTCAGAGGGCAACAGGAAGTCAAAAGGAACAGCCTGTGTTCAAGACCTGCAGCTGCAGGCAGTTGGAACAGTTTACAGCAGCAGCTTAAACAGGTCCAGTAAGGCTAGTCCCTGTGAAATAAATCCTAGCACTAACAATCACACAGGAGCCACCAACAGAACAGACAAAAATAAGGAAATCAAAGCAGATTATTTTTCAGCACAATACTGGCATTTTTTACTTAATGTCAGCTTCAGTGAACCCTTAATTTTTTTTCTCCCAGTACTAATATCTGCCCATACTAGATGGCACAGCATGCTTTGCCTACAGAAACTAAAGCTGTTCCTGGGAGAAGGGAGATAATGAGAAATCTCCGCTTTCAGATTGCTGGGCAGTATTAAAGACTGTAGTTTACATGTTACAAGCAATCCTTGAAATCCAGAAAATAAGGTTACCTTCACCTTCCCCAGACTGGTGGCCATTTTAGTTCCCTTCCCTAAGGGGAATTCTTCCTACTATAAGCAATTAAGGGTAATACTTTGCATCATTGTTGCCACAGTAGTTGTCGCTCCAACTGTTACACAACACTGTGTGCTAATGCTACTTGTTCTTATCCTAAACAATCTCCTCTTTCTCTTAAGACAATTTGTAGAAATAATATAGAAGAAAACACAGCAACTGCCTCAGTGAAATTACTCCACAGTTTAAGGAGTAAGGCTTTCTAGAAACACAAGTTCTTCACCAAAAGCATTAGCAAACCTCCGCAATGGGTTTATTGCAGTTTCATGAGAAGAAGAATTAAAAAAAGTAAAAGTTAAAACGACAGCTTAAAGACTCACAATATTCTAGGGTAAAGGTGGGGGAAGACAACACAGTTCCACAGAACAGCAGCGTTTTTTTACAAGCACTTACTACTAAAAATAGCACAAAACTAGACTCCATCCCTGAGCTCCTGCTAACAGATGCACGGGGCAGAAGCAAACAGGGAGCAGCACACAGTCCTCTCTGGCAGTAGAGCACCCAAAAGAAAAGCCCTGAAGTCTCGCACTTCAGGGATACACGAAGGAAGGGAGCTTTAGATTCTGCCAGCTCCCAGCAGGCGAGGCCAGGGCCCGGCTTTCGCGACACCTCTGCTCCGAAGCAGCACAGCGAAGGCTGCCAGCCACGCAGCCCGCCGGGGGTTGGTCCCGGCAGGCTCCCACTGCCCACCACAGGACGCCCCAGGCACCTCGAGAGCCGCAATCCCCCAACACCGCCTTCCACCGGGTGACCTGTCACTGACCACGCACACACTTACACGCTGCCCAAGGGCCCCTCGCCCCCACAGAAGGCGAGTAGGGGGGCACCCTGCGACCACTCAAACAGGCGCCGCTCCCTTCCCAGAGAACACGACCCCTCCCGCCCAGGCCCCACACACAAGGGACAGCGCCCGTCCCGCGACCCCACCCGCAGCCACCCACAGGAGAAGGGGAGCCGACCCTTCACAGATGGGTACCCTCAGCCGCCCCACAACGCTGGGAAGGCAGTCGAGGCATCTGCGCTCCGCAGCTCACCTTCCGCAGTGCCCGGAGTCCCCGACGGCCGCACACGACCGCCCGGCACAGCGCTACCGCCGCCATGTCTACGGCCACCGCTGCCCGGCCGCCCTTTCACCCGCGGCGGCGGAGGGGCTGGGCCGCCTGCAGCCAATCCTGAGCAGCAGCCGCCGCGGGCGCGAGGAAGCAGGCGCGCGGGCTGCCGGCGCGGGATGGGAGGGGATCGGGAAGGGCCCGTCGTGCTTGCAGGGTAGGGCGGCTGGTAGCCGCAGGCGGTGCCTACCTGGCAGGGGTGGCACGCACCGCTTTATGAAACCTTATAAATTTACCAAATCCAACCACTTTGCTGTGAGGACAGATGTGTGTACGCCAGACTTGGAGGTCCGGAGGAGGGCCACACGGCTGGAGGCGGTCAGAGGGCTGGAGATCCTCTGCCGTGAAAAAAGGCTGAGGTAGTTCAACCTGGAGAAGGCTCAGGGGAGACCTTACTGCAGCCTTTCAGTACTAGAAGGGGGCTTATGAGAGAGATGGGGGCAATCATTTTAGCAAGGCCTGTTGTAACAAGACACAGGTTAAAGATTTTCTACTAGAAGAGTGGAGATTCAGACTAGCTATAAAGAAGAAATCTTTCACAATGAGGGTGGTCAAACAGAGGCTGGTTGCCCAGAGGGGTCACAGAAACCACAATTCCTAGGTCAGGTTGGATGGGGCAACCTGATCTATTTTCCAGAGGACTGGAACACCTCTACTGTGAGGACAAGGTGAAAGAGTTGAGGTTGTTTAGCCTTGATAATGCTATGGGGAGACCTTATTATAGCCTTTCAATACTTAAAAGGGGCTTATAAGAAAGACAGATACAGACATAGGGCCTGTTACAACAGGACAATGGGTGGTTTTAAACCACACATGGTACATTTAGACTAGATATAAGGCAGAAGCTTTTTACAATGAAGATGATGGAACACTGGGACAGGGTGACCTGAGAGGTGCTAAATGCCTCATCCCTGGAAACATTCAAAGTCAGGCTGGATAGGGCTTTGAGCAACCTGATATAGTTGGAAGAGTTCATGCTCTCTGCAGGGCTATGGGACGAGATGACCCATAAAGTTTCTTTCCAATCTAAACCATTCTATGATTCTAAATTATCTCAGGCTCTGAGAGCTGGGATGTCCCAGAACAACTTGCATATTCTGATGCCACAGGGGAGGCGGAGAAAAACTGCTGGGCAACCAGGAACACCCAGACGTGGGTATTTTCACAGGACTCTAGCTGAATGATTCCCCCCAGTGGAACACGAGTTCCAACTTGCATTTACTCATAATATTGATAATATGCTTGGTTTCATTGGTTTTGACATAACTTCTTGTATCAGTACTTATATTCAAAGTGAACAGAGGTGAAAGCTGTGGCAGAAAGGAGAATACGGGGCCCGTCTTTGCTGTGTGCTGACGGTGCACAAAAAGAATGCTCTCCCTTTCCTCACAAGTGAAATGAAAAAAAACCATAAATTGACACTGGGTCACCTCTGTTGCATGTCCATGCATTTCCTCTGCTGTGTTAATGGTACCTAGAACTGCACAGGTGGGAGCAACACAAGATAACTCTTCCGAGTGTGTCTAAAGGATGCCACCGTATTTGCAATTGATAGTCACAAGCAGACACTATAGATCTGTTTTTTTCTGTACACATGGAGAAGAGTAAAAAGTAAAAGAGACCAAGAGTAGAAGGGAGGTCCAGACCACACTGTCCTTCACCACAGGCTCTGCATTTGATATGTTAGATGCCCAGAGATACATCATGTTATTGCATTAGAACAATATCCTGAGGCACTTGACGTCAGTTCCTCCTGTATGCATAAAGCACAGTCACATGGCATCACCAGGGTGTTTGCTTTCCCTCGGTAGAAGTGATTCTATTTGCAGGCCCTGGTTCAGGTACTGGCAGCTACCTATAGTGGCACATCAAAGGAGACCTCCTACAGCTGCAAAGGGAAACTGGCTGGGATTACACAGAGGCATCGCAGCAAAGAGAAACTTCACAGCCAGCTGGATGCATAAAGAGCTCAATACAGTGAGAAACAGCCTCATGCAAACCCATTTCTAAGTGAAGCTAAGGCACGTTGCATATGGAAGGGACTGGGGAAACATCCTCAAGAATGCTAACATTTTTCTGTCTGTGCATGGAATTGTGTGCTTTCATTTTGATTGACAGATTTTACTGGGGGTCTTTTTGCCTATTCTGTATTGAAGTGGGTACTGCACACTAAGTTAAACATTTTGTGTGAGAAAAGGAAGATAATATTTGATACCTTGGCTATGAATCAAGGTTATACACAATTACTATTGAACATTTCAAAACATACCAAGAAAGGTTCAGACATATCACCATCACAAAAGAAATTCCAGATATGCCACAATGACATTTCAAAAATAAAATGCCTAGAATAATTGAAGATACATGAGTTACAGAATTTATTATGTAAAAAAGGACCTTTGGTATCATTGAGTCCAACCATTAACCTAGCACTGCCAAGTCCAATGAATTTGTATAAAAGCAAAGAACCTAGTCCTGCATGTCCATAAGCATATTTGTGTGACAGCTCTTAATATCAATTCATGTCTTGGTTACTCAAGCTATTAACATGCACAGAGATAAACAGGTTTACAGGAAACCAGAATACTGGGCAACTTATTCTCTTATATTTTGAAGGGATCCTGGGCAACTGTACCTTTCAAAGTCGAGAATTTCCTCAATCCTTTCTTTATAGCATAAAATGTCCTTCATCTTCTATTATAACTCCAAATTTAGACAGAAATCGTATCAAAACTGGAGGAATTGCAATCATTCTACATTTATCTAGTAAAGGATTTATTGTATCAGGTTTGTGGAACATGAAATGCATTATGCACAAAACTCTGTGACTGAAGAACTCAAAGCTAGGAAAACTCTTTGAAGTATCTGTTCTATATTCTGTAAACAGCCTTTGTTCTATCAGCATTCTGCTCAACACACTGTGAGAGACAGAAATCCAGCCTTAGAGTCAGTCAGCCAGGTCAATATCTCCATACATCTTTCTGCTAAGAACCTACAGAAAAAAACTTGACTGTGAGGAAAGATCCTTCATGCCAGATTCACCTAAGAGAGTTAAGAGTTGGAGATCAGGGGTTTGTCAGGCACCACAGAGAGGCTCTGAAGCCCAGCTGCAGACACCTAGAAGCCAGGATGGCGTCTAAGCTACCAGCTCCCTGCTCCTCTAGGGTGCCTTGAATTCAGTTCTGTACACAGCTGCTCAGGCTCAGGGGCTTGTTTTGGCTCCTCAGGGGTGGCCAGAATACCCTTTGCCTTTTAAAGCTCCTCAGGGGTAAGCCGACACATACATGTTCAGAGATGGCTTGAACATTAATCTCAGTCTTAGGGTACTTTCAAGCCCACACATGCCGTGTGGTCTCTGCTCCTCCAGAGGTGTGAACTTCCCAATCAGCATCATTCACCTTCCTCAACCATCAGGTCTCCTTGCAAAGCTCTGAGACTCAGGAGGTCCTCAGCGGCAGCAGAACTGCCCTCATCCATTCTTATTGGGGCTTTTCCTCTACCAGTGGGTCTTAATCCCCAGGTTGGCTTCCTCTGATCTCACCAGCCCCCAGGAACAACCTGCAACCACGTAGTCTTTAAGGCTGATTGAGAACAGCCTGAGTTACCCCAGCTGTTGGGGCTGCTCAGGGAGGATTTCAAATCCCCAGGCCTCTGAGGTTTCTCATAGGTGCTATTTCAACCCCTTCAACCACAAGACTCAAGTGCTCCAGACCCCCCCTCCAATTTTTGGGGCATCCTCAGTGAAAGTTTGAGCCTTCGTCTGCCACATCATGGCCTCAGGGGTGATTTGATCCCGTTCCATTCTCTAGAACTGCTCTAGAAACTAGCCATCCAGTCTCCGAAGCATTTGGGGGGCAGCGTGAACCACCTCCAGCCCTCAGGGAGCCTCAGAATTCAGGCATTGTTGGCTCAGGGAGCATTTAACCACCAGAGCACAGCCGTGAGAGATTTGCACAGATCTGGATACTAGTATCAAGATCTACCAACAGTCCCAGAATGCTGAAGGCAAGATAACAACTCAGATGTAGGTCTACCCTGGGGCCCCTGTCAATCATAGCAGCCAGGAACAGAGCTAGAAACAAGGCTATGACAGTAAAACAAAGTTAAGACAGGAACAGAGATAGAACTGGAGACAAGTACACCTCCAACAGCATAGCTTAACTGGAGATTAAGCTTAAGTAGATGTCCAGGGCCATGGGCACAGGTGAGGCTGGTCAGGGCATTTAAGGCACGTTGATGCATTCGGTGCCCCAACACCAGTGGCAAAGTTGCTTGCTGCAACACAGGTCTGATTGGGATAACATCCAGGAGTTCCCACATTAGCAGACAGAGTTCTTTTGTCTTGGGGACCATGTCTGGCTTCCTCTAGCCTGATGATTTGGACAAGACACAGCTTTCAACTTTTTCACATCCTCAGGCCATTAAAAGAAGCACGATGTACAAACTAGGAGGTAGCTGTAGTCTGCACCGAGTCTGCCGCAGGGAGGGCAGGCAAAGGCTGAAAGCAGAGCAGCTTGCAGAGCATTTCAAACAGCTCGTGAGATGCAGCCCTAAATGGCAGTAGTTATCAAGGAAGGCACATGCACGTTTTGGGAAGGCATCACACTTGGATGTGACGAAGTGATACCGCTTAATGAAATTTCTTATGAGATTAGCACAGGAATCACAACTGCTTTGACACTGTGGAGTGACGCCTCCGTGGGAATTGTGTTTTTCCTGTGATTGCATGGGCTGAAAGGTTCTGTGGGACTACATCAAAGTGGCAGAGATCCAGACAGCTGGAGAGAATTCTGCAGGAGGATACAGATGAGAATGTGACGCTCACAGAGTGCAAAAAGAGCTCAGGAATGTATTCCAGCGTAGCCTGTAGGTAACACAACCACAACAAAATACTGAAAGAAAGCCAGGGGCTTAGGAGGACTCTGATTGCATCGATGTAAAGGTGTGACCTTCCTTCTCAAGAGCATTGAGGACAAGAGTTGTGGTGTACTGGGTTACAGAACCAGGTAATCATGATGGATCCACAGATCTGAACAAATACCAACTCACACTGCTGTTTACCCCATTGCACAGAAGACAGCTTGATCTTGGATCCTTGCTGATGAAGTCCCAAAGCTGTCATACTTGTAGGACCAAGGAAGAGCTAGCACAATCACACAATAACTAGAATTGCTGCTTAGCACTTGTATTATGCCTCCAGAGGTTCTTCATGGCTGGAGGGTCGTCTGTCCAGGATGCAGGGAGGTGAATTCTAAAATCAAGGAGGTCCAGTGCACTTGCTGTGTCTGAACTGTATTAAAGAACTCCAGTACAAGGACAAAAATTTTGCTGAGCCTCTGTGGTGTCGTTCACATGGAGTGACAAAGGGCTTGACTAGTAGTTCGAAATTTACTGCCTGCTTGTAATGTGAATGCAGTTTTAAACAGCTTTGAATCCTTTCTAAAGCATTAAGAGTAACCCCAAAGATTAAAAACAAATTTGTAATTCATTTGATTAAAAAAACCCCACGTTGTCAGGACTAACAAAGGTTTGCGCAATGGCTGTCTGGGCTGTCAAGCTCTAACACAGTCTTGGTGAATTCCTGCTGTAGTATTTATTGCCTGAAGGTTCACTGCTCAGTAAACAGAATGGTACATTTAAATTTAAGATTGCTTTTAGAATTTGCTAGTCTTGGGCATGGACAGGCTAAAGGAGGTGATGGAACCCCTTAAAAGAGGCAATAATTTCAGCAAGGCTAAATCATTTGTTTGGATTCCAGTCATGGCATGAAAGCTTAGAGCAGGGAGAGGCAAACTGGTTTGATGGGGAGGAAAAGCAGCTTTCTTCTTGGGTACTTAAAGCAATCATCCCTCTGTGTACAGAGATGGAAATGAAACACCACTGCAGAAAAAAAGACTAGACGTGAGAGAAAGTATTTGCTCAGACCCATTTTGGATGGTGGCACCAAGAGTTGGCAACATAAACTATCTCCAGTGGGTTGTGTCTTGTCTTGCTGTAACAGCAAAGATGTATATTCTTATTCATCTCCTGCTTTATGCTGGAAGCACTGGGAATTTCAAGTTTGTGAGAAGGAGTTCAAGTAGGCTGAATCTCAAGGTCAAGCAGAGCATTCTGTTAGCCCCAGTTCTCTGACACAAAGGGATCTCAGTTGCATGGATTATTCCATCCCATTTTCCTCAGAATGATTAGTATCTTCTGTATGTGGCATGATATGTGTCACGTGGGTGATAATCCTCATGTCAACCATGAAGATACTCCTGGCTGGTCTTTACTTCCCTGCAAAGGCTATTTAAGCCACCTAAGCCTTTGCAGCTTTGCTCTGGTATCAGTTTCTCAATGCCCGTGGTTTCGTATTCCTCCTTGGATCCAGTGATGACAAGGAAGGACAATGCACTCACCATATGGTGCTAGAAAGTGCTGGATTTTAGTAGTTCAAAGGCTGGTGAAGTTAACAAAGACCGGCTTTTGAGGCATTGATTTCAGGAGCCCCTGAGTACAATTAAGATGTTAAACAGTGAGGGAAGAGCATCACCACCACTGCCTGCTCTCTTTTTGCTGTCCCTGAGGGGACAGAGTTGCTATCTGCTCAATCCATAACCCAGAGAGATGACTGAGGAAGGCTGTGCTGGATTTTAAGACCTTAACTGATTGGATCAGAGTCATTGTACCTGTATCATCAACCCATGGACCCCATTTCAGGTCAGGTCTGCTCATCAGGCCTGAGCTGAGCTGCCTGCACCTGAATGATTGTTCATGTTTTCTGGATACACCTTGTACCCAGCTCATGATCTGGTGATGTCAGGCTGTCAAAGGGACCTGTTGCTGTCAACACCCATTGGGCTGCTGTGGGACTGCCCTACGTAGGTTGTGGCCACTCTTACCTCCTGGCTTACATGATCCCCAAAATCATTTTTCAAGTCTCCCCTCCTGAAGCCTTATCACTCAAATCCCATCCACTGGCCATGCATTGCCCCTCCAGCTGTCATAGCACAAGGGCAACAAGAATACCACTCAAAGTAAATTTTGGGCACAGTCTAAACCAGTTTGAGAGATGATTCAACATGTCACTAGCTGACCAGACCACAGGTCTGAAGAGCACTCTCAGAAACCACTTGGACTGGCCAATATCAGTGCTTTTCACAGCAAGTACTCCTCAAAACCCAGGGTGTTGTGAGGTGCAAGGTAACACCATGATGGGAAGGAAGGCTGTGCTGTCCCCTAAGTGTACCTGAATACCTAATTGCCCTGACCAGACTCACTTGGGACCTGAACCCATACCCTCTGTCCATGCTCAAGAATCTCATTTCAACGCACTTGCTAGTCTGAGCTTCATCACAGGCATACCTGTGTTCAGTTCTATTCTCTGCTGCTCCTGAATTGTTTGGATTTCCTTCATTGAACTCAAACCTGACTTCTTACACTGCTTGTATCTGAAAATTCCTGGGCTGTCGATGGGATCTATTGCTATCTTGATCCTTGCTCTGTTGACCCTTGCTCTGTTGACCCTGCCCACTCATGGAGGAACTATACCAAAACAATGAGGGCATTGCCCTTGTCTGTGCTGGGGTCACTCAGTTCACTTTCCCTCATGGAGCAGCCTTTTGATTGCTTATCTCTGCTAGGATGTGGGGATTGTAGGAGAAAGCAGAGGACTGGAGGGATGGCTGAGAAGAAGAGGAAGATGGAAAGTCCAGGGACAGTGGCATTCCCTAGCCACTGCCACTAATTCCTGTGTCTGGCAGCTGATCTCTGGCAGAGCTGAGCAGAGGAGCAAGGGAAAGAGACTCTGCTATTGCTATGACACTGCTGGTCCTTGAAATCCCTTTCAGAGCAGCAGTTCCCACTGCTCCTGCATATTGTCTGGCCAGCAGCAGTGCTACAGTGGAGTCAGGAGCCATCCCCTCACTGTTGGGACAGAGCTCTGGCCTTGGCTTCTGTACAGCATTCTGGAGTGCTTGTTATACTCCCCATAGGACCATACCTGGAGGGAGTGAGGAGGAGAAAGTGGTGAAGGCAAAACCCCGCTGGTAGCGATCCAGTAGGTTAGAGTTTGATTAATAGAAGAAAGTGTACAAACACCAGGGATATCCATCATTACAGGATAAGTAGTGAAAATACAGATGGAGGTAGAGCTTGCCCTGTCATCCTTGAGGACACAAAATACCAACAAAAGCCAGAGGAAAAGAGCAGCAGAAGAGCCTCTATTCAGCAGGGAGCACCGGCAGCTGTTTAAAAGACCTTCTCAGTGTGGCCAGGTTATTCACATGTTTAAAGTTAAGCGCATACGTAGACTGTCTCCTAAACGGAGGCCCAAAGGCAGACAAGACTTGATCCAGATCACACACTGATTTAGTGAAGCTGTAGGAAATACCTCTGGATACTCTGTCGCTCACTCCAGCCAGTGAATCATGGTGCTTCTCTAGGCAATCTGACTGGAGTAATTTGGGGGGAAAGGGGCGGGGGGGGGGAAGCAGACAAATACAACTGAATTTCCCTGCTTTTCAAGATCAAGCTGTAGCCAGAGCTGATAACAGGTTAGTTGAAAGAATGCTGGTCATGCACACTTAGTGATTGTTGCTTAATTTGTTTAAGCTGAAAAAGCCTGTTTCTACAGTGGAATACAAATTAGGGTAATTATGATGTCCTGCATGTATAAGATGAAAGCCTTTCTTTACAAAAGCCTCTTCATCACTTGAGTAAAAGAAAACAAGATCCTGCTTCAACAACACGTTGTTTTCTGTGTTTCCATAAAAAGGACCATTTCTCCCCCCTGTAATATTGCGTGGCTTGGTTTTCTAGAATTACTCTTGTTTTTTATAACCTCGCAATGAACCCCTCCAACATACATTTCAATATGCGAAAGACTGAGGCAAATGTTGTTTCACAACCTCCATAGGCTATTACTAGTCGGGCATTCAGCTTATGTATTTTTTATTTTCCCAACAGCTGCAGCTGCTCATAAACCTTCTTCTCGCTTAGTCCTCTATATATAGTGTCATAAAAAGACAGCATACAGTGATATTTGTAGTAGTTTAAAATAAAATACTGTGGTTTAAAATAAAATACTGTGGGGTTAACTATNAACCTCTCTTGATCTACTAACCACCCCTCTTCTAATTTAGCTACGTTTTATGAGACAGAAGCTTTGTCTAGCCCATTTGTGTTTATTTACTCTCACTAGTGGGTTCTTTCATTGCAGATATCTGTATCTCCATGATAATTATTTTTATTTACACCTATAAAAATCTTCATTTCCACATTTTATGTGAACTGCAGTTACTGGTTTGCATAGGACATCTTCTAAAGCACCAGTATGAAATGCTTATTGCACAGGCTTACATATACACACTTGCACCTTTACCCAAATGGTCTTGTCCAGATCATCCTTCACATAAGAAAATCTTCCTGTAATTAGTTCCAGCGAATTGCTGTGTGACTAAGACCTACTTGCAGAAGTAAGAATTTGCCAGATTGTGCCCTTAGTTAACATGACAGGTGAGAAAATTGATTTCCTTGTACGGGAAAAGTAGACAGTGTTGAAGTGAATACACACAGAATCATTATTAATTCTCTTCACACTAGAATTCAAAACCAGTATTTGAAGTTTGGGGAAATTGTCTTAATTAGGATTATTTTAAATGATGGCAATTTAAAGGCAGGCAACTTAATTACCAGGAAGGCACATCAAAGCGAACGCTGGAAATGGGCATTTTAAAATTACTTATCAAGGAAGACGGAATTTAATAAAATAAAGGAGGAAAGGAAGTAAATATGCAGATTGCCCAAGTACTCCCTTCCCAGGGAGTTAAGAAGACTTCCCTCCCTGGTTTCGTGTGCTCAGCTGGAGCAGCAGTCACACTTGTAAGGAGTAGATATGTCAGACCTGGTACATACATGAGTGCAGAGACAGTTGAACTGCTTCTGTCATCAGAAAGAGCACGTTATTTTCTACCTCACTTTTACAAAAGTAAGCCTGGTATTTACACAGCCAAGTCACATTTCTGTATTTGCAAGTAAGGTATTTGCAACTTGCCTGAATTGCAGTGTTGACAGCTGTGAGTGGATGCAAGAAGACCCCTAAAATGGCAGATGGAATTGGACTTGGAACAGTGCAGAGTCACACTGCCTCACAGGACCCGGGGAAGAGGGCAGGTTGTGCTAGTCCTGGTAGCCCCACTAAGGAATAAACATGCCAGCAAAGGCACAAGTAGGGGAAGAGCACTTACACCTTTGCATATGGGCACAGGAGTAGTTGAAATCACTCAGCTATTTCTGTGGAGACCTATCACTCTTTGCTTATTCATGCTGCTTTCTCACTTGGTCGTGAAGTTTGGTAGCCTCAGTTAAAATACGTTCCTAGAGTGTCAGAACACTAGAGTGCAGTAAGTATGAGAAACAAAAGTCACTTTATCCATCCTTTCTGTAATAAAATGTCTTAAGTCTGTTACTGCTGTGATTATAGTCAATAAATTGAAGGCCACTAAACAAATGGCATAACATGTCTAAAAGGCAACCAAAACAATTAGTAAAGTTTTAAACACAGTCAGGGAAGATCCACTGAATCTTTGTGATTCTATGCAAGAAGTGGCTTCTCAGGCACGGCATTTTTATAAGCACTTTTGGGTTTTTGTTTCCTTTCCTAAATGAATATGTGGGCAGTATATATGATAGAGTAACTTACTATTTTGTTGTTGTTGTACTTGCATTGAGCTTTTATTTTCTCCTGACATGACTTGCAATATTTTTTCTGTCTCCTGAAACAGAGAGCAGGTTTTCTCCATTTCAGTTCTCCAAAGTGATGCCTGCAGCCGCACAGTTCGGATAGCACTGCAATTCCTCGGTACAGAGGTGTCACACCTTACAATAGAGCACATTTTGAGGAATAGTATTCAAATATTTTGCAATGATGATGCCCTTATATTCAGCTCTGACAAAGCAAAGAGCACAAGGTTTTTATCTCTGTGGTCCAAAACAGACCAGTCCACAGCACTGACCTGGCAAAGGTCTGGGTGACTATTACCATAACTCACTGTTATAGTTTTATAAAATTATTCTGCCCTCTGAACCTTCCACTGACATCTCGTGGGAGTTGTCCTTGTGTATCTGACAGCTGAATTGGTCCTCGGTGAATTTTTAGCACATGGAGCTCTGCACACAACTTTGGTTAACAATAACATGTTGCTATGGGAGCTCTGTGTGCGCAACTCCCCGCTTACTGCACTGAAATTTGCACTGGAAGGCAAATGTAAGTATGTGTAGTATTAGCCTAATAATTAAGTAGAATTAGAATCTGGTGCTCTATGAATATCAACCAGAGAAGGAGCATAGCATGAAAAAGGATGCTCGCCAGCAGTGGCTGAGGTGCTTCTTCTGCATTCCTTTAAACGGAAAGCACTTCCATAGCCATGAGACTAATTATTTTAGAACCTAAGGGAAATGCAGCCTATATAAGAGAGAGAGTGATCTGCAGTTAAGGATCAGTGAGCCAGCTAATGGCTGGTTAGTCGGGAGGGTACAACTCCAGAATGTTAATAAAACGTCTCTGAAGTCCAACACCTCAGGGAAGAGGCTGAACGCTGCAGAAGATATATGGAGACAGAGGCACTGTTGTTTTCTACCACTAAACTGTTCCTTTAAAGCAGGTTTTAAACCTGTTTTGAGACTTGTTTATGAATTTCAAAATGCCAGCAGGGTAATAAAACAAAACTCACTGCGGCCAAAGCAAATGCAGCTTGTAAACAGCAAAATATTAGTGTTTTGTGAAGGGTATAAAACATGTTTGGTGCTTGCTGCGCAGGTGTATTAGTACAGTCCCCTTGTGCCATAGAGGCTTGGATGGTTTTCTTCATGCCCTCGCTAATATAGATCACAACTTATTAACCAAAACAGCATGCACTGTTTTAAAATATTCCATAAATGCTAGTTGTTTAACTCTCACAAGAATCAACTCCAGTCAATACTGTAGTGTTACTTTCTGCACAGAGCAAATAAAGCAGAAATCAGATTTTGATAAGAAAGCCTGTAGGAAATACCAAACTGCTACCTGAGATGTTTTACGTAAAATAGTTGTTATATTGTTTTGCATGATGGAGTGCATGCAGCTGTGGAATACCTGAGCAGACTAATGTATCGATAAACACAAGAAAACACCTTAAAATGTTCTCTCAAAGGACCAGCTGCTGTGATCCAATAAGCCTCACACCCAGGCTTGCAGGGTGCTAAGCGCCACAGGATGGGTCCCTCATAACATGAGCAACNCAGCAGCTCCACATCCTTCTTGAACTGAGTGGCCCAGAACTGGACACAATACTCCAGATGTGGTCCCAGGAATAACTCAGAGGTGAGGTGCATCTGGAATGCAGTAGACAGAGCTCCATGTCATGGTGGCCCAGCTGCAACAGCTTTCACCATTCTATCCCTTCGCACAACAACAGGAGACCCTGACTCATCTCCATTGCCCTCTTGAGAGATTCTTGTCCGGCATGGAGCTCTTTTATGATTGTGGGGAAAGGCAAACACCTGTTTTGCAAACCACAGCACTGGTCACTTTGCTTAAACATATTTTCTGTTGGCAGAATCATGACAGTTTTCTGAACAGCACGGACAGACGTTTTTTATCAGAAAAAGGTGCTAGTGAGACTGTGATATTGTCCCCAAGGCATTCTATAGTGTCAGTCTTACAGAAGCAGCTCTGAAGGAAAACAAACCCTTTTTATTAGACCTTGAAGAAGATTACATCTGTGCTTAACGGCACGCCTTCAACAGCAGCCCTCTGCAAAGAATGTTGTCACAGAAATAGTCTCTTCTAGCCTACTCTCTTCTACAAGAGGTTATAATACGTAGTCTAAACCGTCTAATTACACCATCTCTTCTCTTCTGCTACCAGTTGTTGTAGTCAAGGTAGTTGCTGTTAAAAAAAAAGAGCTTTGGAAGAAGTCAAAATGTTTTTATGCCAATTGCACCATCGCAAGAACTCAACTGTTATCAATAGTTATTTCAACTTGCAACTCTCCCATTAAATCTGGTCTTGAACCGCCTGAAGCACCCATTGCAAAGATGCAGTCTTGTTGTGTTCACCTTCTGAAAACTGAGGCGTTTTAGTATAGTCACCTTCTTACTGGCAACATGTAATATTTAGATAACACTTTTAAGGAGTTAGGGGCACTCCAAAGATGTTGAGCTGGAGCAGCCCCAGCACTGAGCCCTGGGGGACACCACTCGTGACTGGCCTCCAGCCGGATTTAACTCCGTTAACCACAACTCTTTGGTGCTGGCCATGCAGCCAGTGTTCCACCCAGCAGAGTACGTGCCCGTTCAAGCCATGGGCAGCCAGCTTCGTCATGAGGATGTTGTGGGGGACAGTGTCAAAGGCATTACTGAAGTCCAGGTAGCCTACAGCGACAGGTTTTCCCTCCTCCACTAAGCAGGTCACCCTATCATGGAACAAGATCAGGTTTGTCAAGCAGGATCTGTCTCTCATGAATCCATGCTGACTGGGCCTGATCGCCTGGTTGAACTTTAATTGCATCATGATGGCTCTTGAAGTGATCTGTTCCATAACCAAATTGTTTTAAAACTTGTTGAATGTCTAGGTTCGTGCATCGAAAACATTTCCTGTTTTCAGAGTATTGCAACTTCTAAAAAGTTATGGCAACAAGATCTTGGTTCCATAAAACACACATTGTGTTTTTCTTAGTCCTTTTAACATTTGGTCTCTTAATATTTTTTGCAGACTTTCTCACAGTTAGTAAGAAAGGAGTTTCCTGTCAATGACAGAGTATTTTCTTGCTGATTTCATGTTTCTGCCTCTACCTCTTTTCTGGGACAGATATTCAGAGATATATCACCCTCTTGAACCAGAGAAATCTGTTCATTTCCATTCCAGTCATTCTTCTTTTTTCCTCAGGTGGATATTCTTTGTTTTGTGTGACACAATGTCATTACAGGAAGAGATACGAAGCTTGGTGTCTTTGGAAACATGTCTTTTAAGATGTCTTTTTAAAATACGTCTTTTCATTTATTTAAAGAAGTGGCTGCCTTTCAGTAATATGCCTGGGTAGGCTTTGAAGACCACAACTACTGACCTGTTGGAATTAAATGTAGCAAGGTTTTCAACTCATCCATCTATAAGAGGCAGATATGACATACTGACATTGATCTATATAATTTTAAAGAAAAGAAAGAATAACCCTTCCTGCCAAGTGCAGAATTAGTATTTTGAGTGTGTTATGGTTGTATTTCCCCTCTCCCATGAATTTAAAAAAAAAAAAACCCAACACAGGCTTTCTAGCATACCCACAGCCTACTGCTTAACCCTGCTCATATGTTCATGCACAAGGTTCTTGGCTGAGTAGATTTTATACTTAACACCATGTTAAATTAAAGAAGGTAAGTTTGGGAAACTCTCGGTATAGAGTCTAAATACAGAGGCAAGGGCTCTGCTTCTTCAAGGATATGTTGGCCTCTGCTTGCCAGATATGCTATATAAGAAGGCAAAACTGGGATTACTTACTGCACCATTGCACTGGGATTAAAAATGGCATGTGTGTGTCATTTCAATAAAGAATTGAATTCTGGATCCCTCTGCAAAGCAGTCAGGATGTCTGGAGGCTAATTCTTCTGCAGACAATAGCCAGAGCACCTCACTAAGGGTGATGATTTCAGCCTATAGTCCCTACCCAGCTGGAGAAGTTACCTTAAATTGACTCATGCTTCCCTGCAGATGGAACTGTGGCCTGAAGAAGTAGCCTAATGGTGATACTGTCTTGAATGGGTGAAAATGAGAGATAGATGTCACATTGGGACCTGCAACCAAGACCAGCTCCAAAGGTACGTGTGTACGCTACAACTGTACACGTGCCTGAGTGAGATTCAGAAAGCACTTCAACATAAGATTTGAATGGGATTAATGTGCCTTAATCTAACATCACCAATACCCTAGAGAGCACTTTGCATGCAAGAGCTCGAAGTCAGCATAGTCAGTGGTGTGATACCAGGCTGCAGGCTATAGTCCTTCACCTCAAAAGATCCAGTCTCAGCTCCTTAACCACAGGCTTGCAGGCACTGGGGAGTTACTGGGTTCTGCTCTGGCTTCCCATGATTATTTATGTTTTTGGCTGGGTGTCTTCCTTCTTCTGGCTGACTGCCTTATCCTCTAGGCTTTTATTTGATGTTTCTTCTCGCCTGCCTTCCTTCTGGCCTCATAACTCTTGAATCCTGCCTCTGCTACAACCCACTCAGCCTCCTCTTACAAGGCTCCCCAGAACATTTGTGACTGTACCCCTCAACACTACAACAGCTCTCAGCCCATCTCACTTAAAATTTCTCTGTTATCACTCAGATGGTCTCTGAAAATAAGTTCAAATTCTTAATTCAGAGCAAACCAGACTGCCAAAGATCTAATAAGGGATGAGGGCTGAAGCACAGCACTTCTGACCCAGCTGTGCTGACCACAGGGTCTGCTAAATTGGCTCTTGGATTTAAGCATTTGATTTTAAGTCTTTAACTCAATATTTCTGGAGGACTGCCTTATGTGGCCAGGCAGCTAATCTGCCTGTAAAACCTACTCAGGAAGCAATAAGACACCTTTCAGGATCACACCAGCGTTGCCAGGACTGTGCTGCATTCAGAAACACAACATCCAGCTCAGCCTGCTTCCTCTGCCAATGCTGCGGTCCAGAACCCATTGCCAGGCGGGATGTGGTGACGGTAAAACATTTGGCACCACACGCTATGTGATCCCTGGGGGATGCTGGTTCTTGGAAGGCAAGGAGCTCCTGTCTCCTCAGAAGATTCACCTCGGGGTGAGTTTTCCTTCATGACCTCCTTTTTAGCCCCTGTACTGCTCTTGCAGTGTAATTTGTACATTCAGTGTCAGAGTTTTGACACTTTGAAGATACCATGATAATGTTGATAAAATTTGAGGGAGAGAATCATTAACCCAAACCCTAATCTTAATCTCTCCTTCAGCAGTAGAGCCCAAACTGCATCGTGTTTTGTTTATTACTTTGTAAATTATTTTATTAACTTTTATTTTAAACCAGCTATGTTTAGAAAAGACACCTCTCTCTGTGTCTTTTTCCTTCATAGGCTACACTGCTTTGGCTTCACGTACATGATTTTGCCTTTTTCTTTATCCTTTTCTGTTTGCTGAGAAGAGAGGAAAGAGATTAGAGAAATAAAACGTGTCAAATAGGAAATGCAGTTTCACTCAAGTATACACTGAGATGAGAAAGTTGCCTCTTTCTTGGTCCTTAATCACAGATAGTGAAATTAATGTCTCGGAAAACACATCCAAATGCTGCAGTGTTCCCCAGCCTGAAGCTGCTTTTCTAAGAAATATGCAAAAAGCATTAATTTGTGGAAGATCTGATTATGATACTAGAAATAATGCAGTTAAGCAATACCCTGGTACTGCAGCTGAGGGGTGGGAAAAGCTGAAAGTCCTCATTGGAAACCTGTACTGACTTCTTTGCATTCAAGATAACAAAAGGCACTACAGAAAACAAACAAATTGTCTTTAAGAGCTGGTTAAAACAAGTTTAATAGGCAGAGGTGTCTCTACAGATGATCAAAACAAGTTTTTCCATGAACGTTGACTTTTATGATGTGTTTGAGGAAAGCAGACCTGACCATAGGTTTTCCTTAGCTGTAAATTAGCAGTTCATGGTATTTCTTCAGAGAGAGGAGGATTTTTACCACCATATCCCAGTACCTATCCCTCATGTTTGCTACTCATGATAACTGCCTGGTGATGTCTTCAGTGGAAAGAAATACTCTTCACTCCTCCCAATTGTAGCAGCTGCTCTGTTGCTGCTGTTGTTGCTATTCTCCATCAGGTGTGTTGGGAATCAGTATTTAGTGCTGTTTGAAGGGCAGAAATTATGGATAAATTGCAATTCCTAGTTTAGTTCAACTGAATGTATTTTAATTTAAATTAGTTTAGTTTAAGTTTGATTTGGTTTTACCCACAGCCACACCAAACATTTATCTGACCCATCACAGTCTTAGAAAATAAGGGTTAGAGAGAAAATTTAGTTTAATTCTTAAAAGAGCTATATTTTAGCCCAGTTCTTCATTTGCAGTGTAATAGAAAGAATTACTTCCTCACAGCTGTCCTGGAAGACCCTAAACTGAGAAAGATGGGAAGAGTACCCATCCTTGTAATTTGAAGGAGATATCAAAGTCCTTCCCAGCCTGCGTAACTGATGCACAGTTTCAGCTTAACAGAACTGACCTGTGAAGACAAACTTAACTGGAAAAACATACCTAGCAGCCATCATTATAAGGTGACTTCACTGCTTGGGGTTTTATTTCTCTGAAACATAATTCATCGATGTATGGAGCAGCAGAAATTGCTCTTTTAGTCCAAAAAAAAGTCCTTTTTTTCTGGGTGGTTGAAAATACCTTAAAATGCCGGTGTTACAGGGACAGAGCACTATTAATTCAATTTTTTGCATTCCTTGCCTAACAAGATCAGGGGAGTTTCATGTTAATTTTTGATAACATGGTTTTCTCTCTAATGTATGTCTGAGCAAAGAATTAAACGTGATACAATCTGTTTAGGAAGCTCAGAAACCAGACTGAAATGCTGGAGCAAGTTTGTAGCTGTCTTTGATGCTGTCATTTGAGATTAATACAGATCATGCAAATCTCCCTGTAATAATTCTTTCAGTTGGCTGACTATTTAGTGCTTAATCTTTGGACCTTTATGATGCATTAAACATTTTCAACATACTTGTTTAAACTTATGAGGCATCTCAAATTATGTGTGGAAGGGGAAAAAAAGAAAGGAAAGAAATCTGGAACCAATAAAGTTGTGGAGCTTGTAAATTCCTTCTTTCCAAGTTATTCATCCTAAAGAGAGTATGAGCTCTGCTTCTCAGAAACAAAAATGCAAACAGAGGAATGAGACACTCAATGAGCATAGCGTATCTGGAACCTTCAAACTAAGAGCAATCATTACTGAGTATCTACCTTTCCAGTCAAACCTCTTAATTTTCTTTCCAAAACGAAAGATTCCTGCTACAAACCAGTCAAAAATAGTGACAAATTAATTTAACTCTTTCTGGAGAGTGCTAGCCTTTGATGCAAGTTGTGTCCACATTAACTTTGCTGTGTCTCTTGTAGTTTAGGAGGTCAGATCTATGTGGAAAGCAGATTTTTGTAGATTTTGGGGAGTTTTTTGCCTTCTTTAAACCTTCGCTATTTCAAGAGTAGAGGAAGAAGCATTGTAAAATAAATACTTAGGAAAATCATTTAGGAGCAAAAACCACAGAGAGGAAATTCAAAACCACAGAATATTTTTAAAGAAAATTGATCACATGCAAACAGGAAAGAAGATGATTAAACAGAAAATATTTGGCAACCTTAAGTACAAGAGACTCTAGTAATCACTTACTGCTGTGTTTACTGTATGAAACATATGCAAGCATGCTAAGTGTACACAACACATGTCAAATTCCAGCCATCGGCCAAGTTATGTGTGCATGTACGCCCTGTGACTCACAGCAACCAACACTTTCTCACTGATGGTCCCAAAAGCCTGTGAAGTATGGAGATGGTGGGACTGAGACTACAGATCTTGAAACTGAAATATTGTACCAGTCAAGCAGGGTAATCTGCCCATCTCCCTATGGGAAGTGTCATGCAGCCGTGAAACTCTGGGCTTCATATTGCTGTCCCTCATTCACCTCAAAACAATCAAGTGAGGACACCTCAGGGGGGTGAGATGATTTGGGAATGAGATTCTTTGTCAATTCTGTCAAAGGCTGATAATTTCATGCTGTTCTACTTGATTTTGGCATCTGCATTGTCCAAGGTGCTAACCTTAAAGTGTAGAAAGAAAGACAGTCAGTGTGCCTGACTCTACTGGTTCTGCTCTCTGCTCATATCCCACGTGGAGCTAGAACTGATTATGCAGAATGGTAGCATTTCACCAGTTTTAAATAAACTTCTATAAGTTTAAATGCATTTTGTCTGGCTTAGAGACTATCAGATTTAAGATACCAGAAAGGAAATACTCAAAATCTTTGTACATGTTGGAAAGAAAAAATATTTAACAGACTCCCAAAGAATTAGTACCGTTGGCATTAACCGTATCTTTGGGAATGGGAGATTTAACCCAACTCCTTGGGTACAGTGGCTTCACAGGGATTATCTGCAGCCATCAGAGCAAAAGGGCTGCGTTATTTCACTACAGGCAGTCTCCAGCTTTTAAGTGACTAATCATCCATATTCCTGAGCGATGACAGAACACTTCTCTAGTATAAGCATCTGGGATTTCCAGAGGGCAATCTCACACGGCACATCGGCACGCACAGCACAATGATTTCTGTAGGATCAGTGCAGTGAGATACTGCCGGACAAGTACCGCTCATTACACCCAGCTTGTTAGGGGACACTCAGCCTACAACACCCAAGAGCAGACAAGGAAATCACTGAGCCCTGGCTGCCAGAGGGACAGTAACTACACACAGCCTCCACCCCATCAGCAAGAGAAATATAAATGTTTCTCCAATTACAGTTTCAGGTAAAATTTAGATGGGCACAAAAGCATCTAGGTGGAACTTGTTTGGTCTCCTCAATGTTGCGGAAAATGCCGCAAGTCCCAGTGCCACTGGAAACAGAGATTCTCAGGTCCCTTTCAAACTCCATGACTAGGTGATGCCATTCATGATGGAACAGTCAGATTCCTCTTACATCAAGACATCTCTAGATCTCCCTACAATTTCAGTCAAAGTCCTGAAAAGAAAAAGAGATTGTGTGGATACAGAGCTGCACGGAGAGCACCAACCCATTTTGCGTAGAAGGGGCAAGCCTCTATCCAGCACTAGGACAAGGCTGGGCTTCAGATCTCACAGCAACTAGGCAAAGAGGGATGGGAGTAATTTATCCCAAATTTAGTCATGAGAAACTTCTATCCTGAATGAGAAATGAGTAGCTATTCTATTGTCATAAATTTTAAATTCAAGTTACTTAGAATCATAGAATCATTACGGATTGGAAGGGACCTCGAAAGATCATCCAGTCCAATCCCCCTGCAACAGGGGATTTCAATTAGACCAAATCAGCCCAAACTCAATAGGACAAACCAACAGCTTTGTGTCACTGATTGCAGACCACAGTGCTGTGCCTGTGGATGTTTGCTTTCCTCTGAAACCAGGTTATACTTCCCTTTGTTACTCCTTGAAAACCATCTTGATTTGAATCATTGATTGTAAGGTGCAGTATGAGCCCGAAGTCTCTTCAGTATCAATCACCAGGTTTCCACATTGGACTTAATTCTCAAACTGCATGTTGGCAGTTGCAGTCAGTAACGACTGCAGAATTTTCTGTTACGTTAACTGCAGCAAACGGAAATCAAATACCTCTGCGAATATAGAAAACATCCTGTTATAAAAACAAAACACATATTTCTGAATGAAGCCCAGCATCTGTCCTCTAATTGCTTTAAATGTCAGTATAGAGCAACTAAGTTGAGTGACAAGTCAATTTATTTGCATGCTGGAAAAACTCATATTCTAGGCGTGTGTTTTGATGATAACAGCTTCAAGCACATGCTTTTTATTTTTCCCAAACAGACAGTTTTTATTTTTCTGTAGAAGTACAGAGCAGTTTTTCTGCTTGTTAGCTGCAGTTAGCACACATTTTTCCCTATTTATAGTTTTGTGGGTGTGAATTTACTGTTACACAGTTTATCAGGGTTGGAAGGTGCCCTCAAAGGCCACCGGGTCCAACCTCCTGCTCAAGTAGGATACAAACTGCTGGAAAACATAACCACCTAAAAAGCGTAAGTCAACCACACAAAAACAAATCAAGATGGGTCTTGAACATCTCTGGAGAATAGATTCGACAACCTCCCTGGGCAACTCCTTCCAATACTTAATAACCCTTACTGTAAAGAAGTTTTTCCTCATATTGAGGTGAAACTTCCTGTGTTCAAGCTTGCATCCACTACCCCTTGTCCCGTCTGATGCAATTGAGAAGAGAGTATTCCTTTCTTCTTGACCCCTAACCCTCATGTATTTATAGACAGTGATTAAATCACTTCATAACCTTCTTTTGTTCAGACTAAAAAGTCCCCAGTTTTGGCAATCTCTCTTCATAAGGCAGTTGTTCTAGACCCCCCATCATCCTCACAGCTGTGCATTGAACACTTTCAGTTAATTCTCTTGAGTTGGGGAGAGCAGAACTGGACACAGGTGCAGCCTCATTAAAACAGGATAAAGAAGTATAAGAACCTCCCTTGATCTGCTAGACACACTCCTCTTTATCCATCTCAAGAAGACCCTATTGGCCTTCTTGACCACAAGGGCCCATTGCTGATCCATTTTTAGTCTGTTATCCACAAAAAATCAGAAACCTCTCTCCTCTTCTTGGAAGATGTTGGATTGTCAGTCCTGAAAGATAGTCTAACCCGCTCTGGTGCTTTCCTGAATCCTGAGCTGGTGAAACCACCTCCTGGGGAAACAAAGCCAGTCACTCTTCCTCCCCGGCTGGTACCTCACCTCTTCAGTGAAGGCTGCTCACAAACCTAGCAAGTAGAACCACTTCTTGTGATACTTGGTATGGCCATCTGCTTGGAGGAACTGGTTGAAGATGAATATTTGCTTACTAATCTGCTAATTCTATATTCATGTTAGAATGAAGACATGTCTCAAAGGGCAATCTTGCATGGAGCTGAATTAATCTTGTAAAATTCAGTATTTAAAATAGATTTCTAAAAGAGCTCAAGAGTTCTTGTTTTGTAGAAACGTTTTCATTCTCCTTAGAAAAGAAATAAAAGTTGATTGCCTACTTCTCTGCTTAACTCTGGAATGCTTTCAGAATGGTCTCAATCAAGCATTCAGTCGTACTAGATTTAAAACCACTGGGTTTTGTTGGTTGGGGTTTTAAGGAAATCTGCCTCAATGACATATGTAAAACCAAATCTCAACTTGGGTCTAGAATTTAATGAGGTGGATCTTCATTAAACTGAGCCTTAAGAAGATGCAGAAATACCTCCTGGAAATAATTGGCAATTGAGTATTTTTTTCTTTGCTAGATCTATGCCCATGAGATTCTTAAAACTCACTTCCTGAGAGATGGAGTGTGGCCCTTGCCTTGGCAGCAGTTCAGTTCTGTTGAAATAAAGCTGGAGGTTTCATTTTGTCCAGTCTGCCCAAGAGACAATTCTAATCTGTACAGAGGCTGCATGCAAAATCTGTAGGCACACAGTGACCAAAGGTGCCTATAGGCAGCAAAGGGCAAGAAATCATGATGTTCAGCTGAGCAAACATCAAAGACTCTCAAACAACCAACCAAAAGTAAATATTCTCAAGCAAATAGGATGTGCCTATTTTGCTATCAAGATTTCACAGAAACTAGCCTCTGGAAAGAGTTCTACCGGGGTGTCTCTATTTTGCTTTCCCATTATGTCATATTGAATTAAAATGGCCTGTTTGCTCTTAAAATTCATCTGTCCTTGCTACTAGTTCCCCACTGCAACCTCTTGCCACCTCTGCTGGCTTTTTGGCAACTCCTGGTAGTAGTACAGATGTTGATGTTGCCCATCTGGATCTTTCTAATGCATTCCATCATGAGATTTGCTTACAAAACGAATGCAGGTACAGAGGATAAAAGATAGTTACGCATAAAGAGGCTGTGCGAGGTTTAGGAAGTATTTTAAATCCATTTAAGCCCCATGAAGACAAGAGGTAATGTATTTAATGATTTTCATTTGAGTGCATTAAGGGAACGTATTTTAAAGACAAAAGTCCATACATTATTTTGATTGCCTCATTTCCTGCAGAAATTAAGATGAAAGAATAAGATACCCATTAACTTCAATCACTGATTTAGTCATTCGAGTCAGTCACTTCGGCCACTGATTTAGTTACTTACTATTTGGCATAAGCGGTGGGATGAATTTAATAATAATTCTGGTGGAGACTACATCTCCTTTAACAGCTGTAGCAGATGGGAGGTTGCCAGAATTTCACGCTGCAGCCTGCAATTTCAGGCTAAGGTATAGCAACTTTTTGAAAGTGCAGTGGGACAATAAAAGATGTGCTAAATATACAAGTTTGTGGAAGGCAAATAAAATATATGATATTTCTTTTGGATGGTAGTGCTGTTTGGTTTTGCTTGGGAAGCAAGAACCTGACCCTGAAACTCTTTCTTTGCACCTCCATCTCATCTTCTGCCCCTCCTGCTTGTTACTCCCAGCCCTGGAAAGAAAATGTTGCCACTGTAGAGGCGGAGAAAATGGGTTTTTGTGTGTGACTGTTCCAACACCAGGCTACCATTATATTTTTCCAATACCTCTTGTACACTGGAGCATCCCTTTTTTAATCTTACTTTTGTCTTCAGTAGTCGTGGGTATTTCAGAGGGGGCTGGGCTGCACAGACGCCCAGCTGAGTTGGCAGCACAGGAGCTCATACGCTGCCTGGGTTCCTCCCGCTTAGGTGCCCTTGGAAAGCCTCGAAAACTTAAGTCGTGGAACACAAAATTAGAGGGCGTTAACGTGGCTCATGAATGTTATCTATCAGAAAAATCATAATAGCGCAAAAAATACGGCTTTCCCCCTCCTCTCCATGCTTCCTAGGTACGCTATGAATGTTTTGGTTTCCATGCTCCCAGTTTCCAACTTGACCGTGCACGGGGAGCGAGACTGAGCCGCGGCACCCCGAGCCTACAGCCCCCGCTGCTGCCCAACCGGCGCGGCTCCTTGCAGCGGTGTTTGC